>OW386293.2:9079057-9679057 GCA_936432065.2 Rutpela maculata
CCTCACCGGAAAGTATACGTCACAAACTTGCTTCCTTTACGGTACTTTTTCGGTCGCGTCCGGTGACTGCCGAATGCGAAAGTCCAATTAAATTTTCCCACAATCTAATTTAATTTAATACAGTCCCTGCTCGGGCGCCAAGTTTGTGACGTATACTTTCCGGTGAGGCCGGAAAGCGGTCACTTTTGGCACCTTAGCAACGGTTCGGTTACTCGGGCGCCACCTTTACAATTTTTTTACGTGGGGCAAAGGTCCCACACTAGCCTCTTAACACAGCCTGTTACAGTAGGGCTGGGATAGCTACAGTGGAGAAAACAGTAACTTCCAGTGGGTCAATTTGGGAAAATTGGACTGTTACACAAACAGCAGTAAAACACAGAATTCGGCAAAACAAAATATCTATATATTTCTTATAAGTTACAGTGATAACGAAACTATTTACAGCTTAACTAGTTTAATATATACAGTACATTCATAACGCACAAAAGAGCAAACCCAGGCTGTGACGTGCTGATGATTACGGTAAGTGCTACCATGCGATACGGTGACGTTACTAAGGTAAGCAGGAGTGAAGCAGCGGTATGACGATAAAAATGGCGGTGACTATAACAGAAGATTCTCGGTTAAACTGGGGGACTCTATATTTGCTGCGTGCGGTAATGACGTAGTCGCGGTAGGAGCAATCTTCGAGGATCGGTCTTTGCACGGTTGGCGGGGCTCCTGTTTACTTACAGCTGGGTACGTCTAGAGTCGTGGAACGGCCGACCACGACTGTTTGATATCACGAGTTTTAATAAAGACTTTCCTCTTTCCACAAGCCGGTAGAGGGGGAAATGTGCAGACACGGTGCGTAGCGGTAAATGAATACTTGTATTATTTTCAGGTGAAACGGTTAAATGAAAAATATTTTACAAGTCAGAAATCGCGGACTTTACCATTATTTTCTGTCTCCCGGTCTTAGAAAAATTTCACTTACTTACTTTACTTACTTATTTCCGAAGCTGGCTGCAGTGGGCACGTCTGGTCGCTGTTGGAGCTCGTGAGGAACTGACTGTCTGCTCTCAGCGCATCGGGTATCTAGTCCACTATCCCCTCTATTCGCGGTAATGACGGGGGAACAGTGCGCGTGGATATTGATTGACGTAGGCGCAACTTAGTACAGTTTCGCGGAAATATAATTGTAACTTACGTCTGCTGGCGGGTTCCCTGGAGAAGGCACTTCTGCTCGCTGTTGTTCACTTGGTAGCAACTGAATGCTTTCTGCGGAGAACACGGTTTAGTATGCATTTTCAGTTTCGGTTGGGCCTGGTGGGGCCTATTAGTTTATGCGGTGATATAATTGTTTTTCACAGCCTGGTAACTTTTATTAAATAATCTAACAGAAACATATTTATTTACGGAAAATATAAATGGTTTATTGGGGTTTAAAATATGCTTCATTACACTTATCACCAATATATCTTTTAATCCATTTTCAATATACAAATTCATGTTACAAGAATATGTGATACACTTCGCTTTTCCTTCCCCATTTTTGGAAACACAGAGCTGATCATAAATTATGAATTTTTACCGAAGTCATGCATCTCAAAACGTTTCCGAATTTGATAATATAGCTTTTGTGCACCTTAGTTTTTTGCTTTGTTTTTGTTTATTGATTAACTGCTGTGAATTTACAAGTTTTTTTTATAATAATAGATTGATCGCCCAACAGAATAATCCAATTACAGGGCAATTGTAAGTAAACGAATATTTTCACTTTGGAAAAATTTGTAACAAGGTAGACTTTGGTGAGCAATATTCTTCAAGTGTGCTAGAATAACGTAGTGAAAAGTCTACAACAAAAAAGTGTACGCGTCCTATTTTTATTTAACAATTTAAGTGCAAAAATACGGTTTCTTGCGAATAACTTTTTAAATTTTATTTGTACGAAAAAACTGATATCGCCATTCGAAAGAACGGAAAATTTTACGAAAGAAACATATATGACATGTATTTTGTGCATTAAATTGGAGCGAGTAGAAGTTTGCTAACTAAGGTCCCAAGTGACGCTGCGCCGACCGCCCGCTGACGCTGGAATAGGTTTGCGGTAGTGCGCGCGCTGTACGTAAGTGGCTATGACTTTCGATTGCAAAAAGCAAATGATATGAAACCAACATTGGCGCAACTAGGGGGGGGGGGGGCAGCGTAGACCAGGCCCACCTCAAACTAGCCACGGCCCACCCCAGAGAAAAGAATAAAAATTAGCAAAAAAAATTTTAATTTATCTACTAATTTATCACTAAATTATTCGGAATCCATAATCCATCCCCGACTTCTATACCAATTTGACACAAGTAAGGTCAAACATTTTCGCCCGTCGATTATAACAGTAATGTCGGAGAGTGCCAGCTCAGCCGTTTTGTTTTTAAACTATGCGCGTTAGCGTGTGAGTCTCGAGTCTGCGCCTGTCTGCTGGCTGATTTGACTGCTGTATCTCTTTCGTTCTATCGTTCATGCCTGAGTGAGTGTATAAGAAAATAATAGCGTATTCTTTTCGATTCGTTTCGATTCGTTCCGATTCGTTTCAATTAGACAAAATTAGGTGTTGTGGTGTTGAAAGTTAAGATTAACTCAGAGGCGATTTCTTCATAAGTGCATAATTATTAATAATTATGTTTAAATTGTTTTAATTCCGGGGGGGGGGGGGGATTGGCTCCGAGCATCGAAAGTTCAATGTAACATTAATTTAAAAATGTTGCCAGAGCACGATGACTTCTTTTGTCAAGGTCAAGGTCATTAAATGATACATATGTGTATGGGGTAGTTTTCCAAAATAAGCACAACATTTCAACTATCAGAAACGATTACTATAACGTCTGTGAACACATCTATGCAAAAAAATTGGAGAAATTCAAGAAGTCGGCGTTCTTAACAATGACCTTTTTTTCTTATTACACCTCATTTGTTTTTCTTCCCTTATATGATTAGTTGTCACTTCAGAATAATTGTTCAACAATATATTAGAAAAGTATGTCAAACAAATACGAATTAGTTGCAGTCTTTGCATATCACAACTATCGCAGGTTTCTGTCTATTTCGTTTCTAATATTTTTTTTTTTGGACTTTATGTTTAGAAAGTCATTTTCAATCTTTCAGATATCAAACTCTGGATTTGGGTCGTTCATTAAAAATTGTAGGAACAGCATCTTCACAAAGTTTATGGATTTTTCGAGGAAGTGTTAGAAGAGTTCCATCATCTCTTTTGACAGAATCTTCAGTAATTAAAAATTGCTTACTAAAATGATTAACACAGATTACTGAATTTTTATTCTGGATAAAATGTTTTCGGTGAATGCTGTGAGACCATTTTTTGCCAGGTTCTTGTCCGACGGAACGCGAAACAGTAGTATATCGTTTATTGTAATTTGATTTGAATCCTGGCACACAATATCGACGGGGCATTCTTACCTGAGTTTAATTGACATTCATTAATTAAGGGCACTTTCATAATGTTCACAGTATAAATATACATTAATAAATCAAGATCAAATTTCAATAACTATTATGATTATTGAGTATTAGGAGGGCGAATCATTTATTTATAGTATTTCTCTCCATCTATTTGAATTATTATTATGTTAAGCACATTAAATATTTAAGTAACTCACTTTTCATTCGACTCCAATACAAATTGAAACCCAATTAGTTGACACTAATCCATACTCAACTTCATACTAAACTAATTATACGAAAAAATAAAATATTAATCTTGCAAAATCGCGCGAAATCCACCCGCAGCCCAGTAGCTTTGTAAAACCGAAGGATTCCTTTCGTGACGTCACAGTCGGATTCGTGTGCAATGCGGTGGCCTGATGGAATCATTTACGTAGGCCACGGGAAAGCCCCTCTAGAGTATACAAAAATAAAGTCTCTTGTACGGACTGTATACAGTGTGACCCATCTCAAGTGACTCAGTTATTGGTCATCCAATTTCAACCAAATTTGGATCAGTATCAAAGACCTTTACTATATCTTTTTTGAGTAAAAAACTTATAGTAACTTATTTCAGTCATTGGCGTGCATTTTTATTAAGAAGAGAAGTCATATTAGGCATTTTTTCTTAAAAAACTAATGCAATATTATTGATCAGCATGCTGTAGAATTTAGCAACATTTTGATTTTTGTTTTCGAATACAGCCCCCTTAAAATTACCTATTTTAAACATTAAATAATCAATAAATTAGTAACGAATTTTTTTCGAAAAAAAAATGTCTTCTTCATTTTCTTTAAATTCACTTTTTCTACATCCCATATCATCGATACTTTCAAATTTATTTATTTATTTCGCCAGTTATTCGTAATAGAAATGACCCTAATGCAGCGAGGCTAGGCAGAGGCTAGTAATATGACGTCACCTCCTTGCAGGAACGCCGGCATGTATGTTTAATGCGGGCCCGTTGTTTTTATTGAAAGACTAATGTAATATCCCAAGTAACAATTTAAGTTTTATCACAATCTACAAAAGGTTATTAGGTCTATATAATAAAACTGATCGTACAATTGTTTATACTGGATAACCTCTTAAAAGCTACAATAAACCCGGCATGAAGCAAAAATACCTTTCATAAAGGTTATAAATATCTTCCTTAAAACTATCAACAAAACCAGCAGTACTTTAGAACTCAAATCTGCAAGATGTTTTCAAGTCTGCCATAAAACCTTCTATAAAATCTTCTTAAAACCGTTAGTACTTGCAATCAAATTTTAAGCCGGCTTTGAGAACATCATAAATAATTGTGTCTTTAATACTTCTTTGTCGAAAACTTGTTGCACTAAAATTGTCTAAATCAGAAAATGTCGCCAAGTAATAAAATATCTCTGCCTCGATTGAAATATCAGCGGGTGCTAACATTTTAAAATTTTATATTAATAAACAACCTATAGTATCAAAAAATTGTCAACGCACACCACCTTATTGATAAAGTATATCAAAAAACTTTTAAAAAAATCACGCGCTTTTCATTTGTGAGCTTATTAATTGTTACTTACAACTTATAAAAAAAAATAGTATCCCTAGTTTTAGTTTTACTCAGTATGATTTTGGACTTTTTAGGGGTTTATATGACATATTAACACATTTTAGATAGTTGCAGGCTAAATGTAAACAGTAAGAATAAGAAAAATAAAACTAAACACTGTTGCCCCAACTTTGTTCAAACATGTCTGCCATAGTTAACAGAAAAAAACATGGCTGAAAAATTAATAAAACCATTTATTTTAATATAATACCCTATTAAGAGTTTGTGGCTTCAGGAAATATTTTTATAAAACAAAAGGTTTTGTTAAATTCCAATTGCTCCATTTTATTACTGTTTTAAAGCTTGTAAGACTTTACTACTCTTCTTTAAAACCCTTCTTTAAAACCCTTAAGATTTGCCTCGGACAATCTCTAATCCAAATGTACTTAGCTTAGATAACATAACCTAAAAAAACATTATTTATTTCGTGTGTTTTTGAGTGTGCGATCATTAATTTCTCGTTAATTCTGTAAGTGGGGGAACCAAAGGATTTATAATTGCTTTATAAAAACCAAAAAGTTTTAACGTAGCTTAATAAAGCTACCAAAAAACTATTAGGTTTTAAGGAACCTTTACCAATTATCGTTAAAAGCAAATAGTATTTATGATAACATATATTAAGGGTAAGACTGCTTAAGGTTATTAGTTTTACTGCTTGATCATAAGGAGTACTTAAAGACTATATTTTAAAACTCCCATAAAACCTAAAGATTTATAGATGTCTACCACAAAACTTAAAATATTTAAAATCCACTATAAAACTTAATGAGTTTATTGTGGTTTCGAATAATGCAGCAATTAAGTGGGTATAAAACCAATAGGTCTTAAAGAGCAAAGAGGTTTAACAAATTGCTTTAAAAATAACTTGAAGGCCTTTTTTAAGTACATATTATCTGCAGATAAATTGGTATACACAAAAGAAATAATAAAACCCAGTTCGGTTTATTTACCTTCTTAAATCTGTGATAAAACCCGATAAATACTTGTTGGCATTTAAATTGTTACTTGGGATTATTGATCAGCGTGGTTATATTCAAGATTTAAAGACATTTTGATTTATGATTTTCGAATTAAGTATGGCCCCCTAAAATTATATTTTTCAAATATTAAATAATTAATAACTTTGAAATAATAGTATTTCGAAAAAAAGTCGATCTTCATTTTCTATTTAAATTCAATTTTTCTACAACTCTATACTTTCAAATATCATAGGCCAAGAATTTTGATTGAAAAATTACCAAAGATATTAAATATCAAACAATTTATAATTTGGAAACGAATTTTTTTTTTCGAAAAAATGCGTTTCTCATTTTCTCTTTAAATTCACTGTTCCTGTAACCCACTGCCATCCATACTTTCAAATTCGACAATCCCTAATGCACGAATAATTTATAGGGCTGATGCTTCAAAATGTTTGGTAATTTTTCAATGAAAATTCTTGGCCTATGAAATTTGAAAGCATAAATGACGTTGAGTTGTGGAAAAACTGAATTTAAGAAAAAATGAAGAATGACCTTTTTCGAAAATACAATTCGTTTAAAAGTTATTAATTACCTATTTAATATTTAAAAAATACAATTTTAGAGGGCCGTAATTCGAAAACAATAAATCAAAATTTCTTTAAATTTTGGATATAGAGGTTCTAAAACATGTTGATCAATAGTATTATATTAGTCTTTCAATAAAAAAGCAACAAGCCCTCCTCACACACACACAGGCCGGCGTGCCTGCAAGGAGCTGACGTCATGTCCACTTTGCGAACGTTTCTTAATCTCGCTGAATTGAGGTGATTCCTATTTCGAATAACTGCAACATAAAAATATTTATAAATAAAAAAATTTCTGATTTTGGTACTAGGGGCTCTAATGTATGGTTTTAACGTATATATTTTTTTGTGGATATGCCCATTGATCATCAGTGTAAGAATATCCGTTCATGTTTTGAAAGTAAAATGAATGATATACTGACTGACCTTCGCAAACCTTCAAGAATTTCATTTCTGATCGTTTCATCCAAATCGAGACCCAAGATAGTTGCTAAAATAATAACAGTGAGATGCAAAATAGATATTTCGATTAAACTTACCGAAAGAAACGTCTAAAGAAAGTCTTTCAAATGCAGTTTGCACATTAATAGACTGACTTTCTTCGAGTCTTTTTACCACAGTATTAGATGTTTCATAAATTGTATCTACATAACTTTGCAAGGATGGCTGGCTAAAGCATTTCGTGAATAATTTCCGATGTTTCTTCCATCTGTCAACTAGAAATAAAATATATATAGCAATTTGCTCAAGCATTAAGTTTAATATTGATAGAAGCCATACGACGTTTTCGATTTTACGAATTTTTTTGGAAAGTGTTTTGGCCTCTGAAAACAGGTTCGATTATCCACAGAAATTTTTACTGTTAGTTTTAATTAAAATCAAGTATTAAATTGTTTTAATTGCAAATAAAACAGTCATTTCAAAAGGCCAATCAAACAATGGAATTATGTAACACTGTTATTTAACTTTCTAACTAACTTAACTAACTTAACTTACTTCTGCTGGTGTTTTACGCCTTTTTTTAATTTTTTTTATACTTTTTTTTTATTTTTATTTTTTTTTATTTTAAGGAATTGAAACAGGGACACGATGCGTCTAGAGGTCTGTCAAGACTTGCATATTCACAGGAAAGACCACGGATATCAGGGGTTAAACATGGGGATAAACAATAGGATTTATAACGTATATAATATACATAAATGCCTAGTACAAATGAATTTCATAATGGAAAAAAGGAAAAAATTTTTTTTCAAACAATATTACTTAAATTAAAATGCGTGCAGATTTTATAAAATTATATATTACCAAATTAATATTATCATTTTCGATGGACAAAAGATTTTCTAAATTAGTAGGAAATTGTACATTTTGACGAATGAGGGGTGAAATAAAATGATCTCTTTCTAGATTATAATCCGAGCAATTAAGTATTAGGTGGTTTGGATCTGCACTAGAATAGTCATTACATTTACAAATATCAGATCTAATAATTCCTATTTTTTTCAAGGGTGAGGGACATCTTGCGTGATTAATTATTGTACAAATTAAAAACTTGAAAATACACAAACAGTGAGGGAATGGCGGTGAACCCCCAACCGTTAACGAGTGAAACTCATGAAATAAAAATAGCTGAATAATTTTTGGGAGGAATATACCTTAGTTAACAACTTTGAACACGTGGTGTCTTCAACCATAGCTATAGTACACGAAATCGCATTAATAAGAAACGCAGAGCCGGATTTAACTATATTGTTCGCTCGTTTACTTTTTCAATGTAGATATCTGCCAGCGGCCGGCGGCTTGTGAAATTTAGATTGGTCATATCCTTAGTATTGAGTCATGAGGCCTAAGCCATATTTTATGACATGACTACCGAGATAAAATAAAGAAGTTTTGAGAGAGAAAAATTTCAATCGAAATTTGCGAAAAAGCTAAAAAAAAAGAGTTGATAGACTTATTTAAATTTTATTAAACTTTTTTTCTTCAGAAAAAGGAGGAAAAAAATATTTAATAGAATTTAAATAAGTCTTTTTACAAAAACCCAGGGTGTTCGAGTCATTTTTAAAACTATTTTTTGCAAAATTCGATGGATTTTTTTTGCAAAACTTGGGCCCCATGACTCAATACTAAGATATGACCAATCTAAATTTCACAAGTCTCCGCTGGGTTTGTGCTTAGATTAGCTAGCAACAATGTACAAAAAAAGTATTAACTGATAGTAGTTACAGTACACACAATTTATAAAATACTTTTTCTCAAACTTTTTCGTTTGCAGGACTTCCAAGAGTTGTGCTTCATTATAATTTTCCTCACAATAGAGATCATGTTCCATTAAAAAAATTTGTAACTCCGCCTTTGTAGAACTATTGTTATGAATTTTATACAGTTGTCTTGATTGACACTTCACATTGTCAAGAACAATACCGCTAATCGGTTTTAGTTAAGTTTTTTCAAAACATTCCTCAAATATTTTTCCCATGTTCTTGTGGTAATCCAAGTTACAGTCTTCCATGTTCTTCTGTACAATTTTCATGCATTATCAACCGATTTATTATGAAACTCACTTGTCAATTCTCGAAGCATTAAAAGTGTGTCAAATAAGCTACTTACGTAGTTTAAATACGTCATTAGAATATTTTTAAATTCCGTATTAAAAATTGCAAAAATTAATATACAAATATTTTTAAGAAAATGTCAAAAGAAGAAAAATTGAGCCCGTTCCTGATATTTTTTTATTTACGGTACTAAATTATGAAGACCTCTGTTAGTGAAACATCCCTACTAAATTTGGTTCGATTTGGTGAAGCCAATAAAAAAATATGGCCGACCGAAATCTTGTCAAAAAATATAAGACACGCTGTATATCAGAAACGAAGGGCACTAGGTATATAATAAAGGTCATTTTGGAATCGTCTCAGGATATTGTAGTCCTCACTAGTGTATGGCCAATCACTAACGAAACATCCTGTATATATAGGGTGGACCATTTTAATCTACACTCAAAGAAATAGTATGGGTAAATTCAACAAAAAAAAATGGTTAACTAACAATATCGTTAATTTTGTTAAACCAAACTATATTGATGGTATTTTTAAACAAGAGGTGACTGTTATTTTAATTAATAAAAAGTTGTCGTACAACAAAACAAACATTAACTTAAAAAATAGATGAATAAGACTATTATTTTGTTCGTCTGACTATTATTTTGTTGAATTTTGTCAAATTAAACTAGATAATAGTATATTTTATTTTTAACTATTATCGAATTGTAATTCTAACCCAGTATTAGTTCGCTGTACTATTGTACAAAGCTGGGTAATTACTTGTAATTTAAAAATAATTACAATTACAAATTGCTTTTTTAAGAAAGGTACTAATTACAATTACAAATTACTTTTTTAAAAAAGGAATTAATTACAATTACAAAGTACATGTCTTTAAAAAAGGAATTAGCAATTACTTTTCTAATTACTTTTATGATAAAGTAAATTATAGTGACCAAACAGACAAAAAGGTAAGTTAAAAATTTTAATTAAAAGTGTTGTGTAATATTACGTTTCAATATTTATTAGAATCGTTATTAGAATGTTTGACCTTAAAGTAACCAGGAAAAATTAAATAAATATATAGAAAAGGCAGCTTAATAGTGGAGTCGGTTTAAGAAAGGATTGGAAAAATTGTTAAGATTGATGCGGAAATTGTTTGTCATGACGAGTATAATAAAACCCTAAAGAATTTCCAAAAAATGCTTTTTTCGCCGAAAAGGGGTATTTTGGACATTTAAAGGTCAAATTTGATGTTTTAATTTTTTTTATCACTTAAACAACTAGTTAAGAAAAGAAAATGGTATCCTTTTATTCTCAAGATTAAAGGAACCTTCAGTTTAAATTTGGGGAAGATATCTGACCATCCCCCTCCTGATATTAATATATATATACGAAAAAAATTGAGAAAATCAAATTTTGGCTATCTTGATCAGATCTCAACCGATTTGGCTGAAATTTGGAATGGAAGTAGTCTTCATCACACAAAAACTGTTGACCAAATTTCAGCCAAAAATGATAAATAGTTTGGCTGAAATTTTCAAATCGAAATATCTTCGGACCTAAAAGTCGGATCAAAATTTGCTTTGTGACAAAAGGTAGGCGTGGTACAATATCAAAACACTCGTTTTAAAAAGTAAAAGATAGACCACGGTTACCCTTCGATTATACATGAAGCGGCTATCTGAGTCACGTAAAAATAAAAAAATAATAAAAATTGTAACACATTCACATATTTACAGAAATAAATACACGCACGCACACACACATATATAATATAATATACATTTATCTATACCTAGTCAAAGCAGTAGGCACGACTATACAAATAAAAAATATACAGTGTGTCCCACTTCGTACTAAGCCACTCCTATAACTTGGCTATTTGTGTTTGGATTTGTATATATTTTTTATAGCACATAATACCCATAATGAACTACCTTTGGAAGGTAGAACTGTTACTCAATCTCTATTTCAAAGCCAACTGTGTGATGTTTTTAAAATGGGAATTTTGCAAAAGTAACATTAGCGATTGAGATAGAGGAAAAATGTATTTGGAAAAGTCGTTCAGAAAAATTAAGTAAGTTCAAATATGAATTTTCATTTAATAATGTTAAAAAATTTTTCTTTTAATTAGATAAATTATCAACATTATGTAAAATGGTTTATTAAATTAAAAATTTTCAACTATTTTCTGGAATTCATAGCAATCTGGATGCTCTAAACTAACCCAAACCTCGAATTTTTCTGACTTGCAATATTTTTCAAAAAAAAAATCAATATTTTTAAATGAAAATTCATATTTGAACTTACTTAATTTTTCTGAACGACTTTTCCAAATACATTTTTTCTCTATCTCAATCGCTAATGTTACTTTTGCAAAATTCCCATTTTAAAAACATCACAGTTGGCTTTGAAATAGAGATTGAGTAACAGTTCTACCTTCCAAAGGTAGTTCATTATGGGTATTATGTGCTATAAAAAATATATACAAATCCAAATACAAATAGCCAAGTAATAGGGGTGGCTAAATACAAAGTGGGATACACTGTATATATTTTTTAAAGTTTTATAAACAATAAATACAATTGTTTTCTGCTTTATACATACCAGTGCGCGCGCACATAGTCACTGAGTTCACATATATTATATATATAGTGCAAATGAATAAAAAACTACCGAATGTAAAAAAAAAAGTGATTCTTGACTTATATCATGTAAAAGTACATAAAATAACCTACCTTTTTCCATTCGATCCATCTTTTAGGTCCGGAGATATTTCAATTTGAACATTTTAGAAAATTTGACTGAAACTGCAATTTCAGCCAAACTATTTAATATTTTTGGCTGAAATCTGGTAAATAATTTTTGTGTGATAAAGACTACTTCAATTCCAAATTTCAGCCAAATCGGTTGAGATCTGATCAAGATAGCCAAAATTTAATTTTTTCAATTTTTTATGTATATATATCAGGAGGTGGTCTGATCTTCACCAAATTTAAACTGGAGGTTCCTTTAATATTAAGAATAAAAGGATACTATTTTAGTTCCTTAACTAATTGTTTAAGTGGTCAAAAAAAATTAAAACTGCAAATTTGACCTTTAAAATGTCCAAAAAACCCCTTTTCGGCCAATAAAACACGGTTCCGCCCCTATTTGGAAATCAAAATTTTAGGGTTTTGTTATACTCGCCATGACAAACAATTTCCGCCGGGTCTGCATCCATCTTAAAAATTTCCCAACCTCGCTATTTTATTGACTAAATCGATTCCACTATAATAACAATGCCTAATAATAATAAGAATTATAATAATAAACAGTAAACACATTTAGTTTTTAAAAGTTTATTGGACAAAAATACAAAAGTTTGTGTATTTAAAAAAAAACAAATGTGCAGCGGACCACGGCGAAAACTCGTTTTTAGTCAGTACTTTTTTTGAACTTTTCAGATTCATTTTAAACTATGCAACTGTAAAATTCTGCTTTAATGTATTCTTGTTTGTTAAATCACATACGCATGTTCTTAAAGTAATTGTAATTGGAAAAAGTAATTGTAATTGGAAAAAGTAAGTATAATTGGAGAAAGTAATTGTAATTGGAGAAAGTGATTGTAATTGGAAAAAGTAATTGTAATTGGAAAATTAATTGTAATTGGAAAAAGTAATTGTAATTAGATAGTTCAAATAATATAATTACAAATTACAATTCCTTTAACAATTTTCCTACAATTACAATTCTAAATTACTTTAATAAAAAAAAGTACTTAATTACAATTATAATTACACGAAAAAAAGGAATTGTAATTGCTAATTACTTTTTCACCAGGAATTACCCAGCTCTGCTATTGTACTTGGTAGACAAACCAATATTATTGTCGTCTTCTAGAAGTTCTAAAAGAATTACCATAAAATTTGCTTGCTTACCACGTAGTCTATTACAGAAATTATTCCCAGATGACGCCACATACAAATCACTGACAATAATCAATCATGCATTATCTTACACTGTTATGAATTTATAGAAAATTAATAACATGATTGCAGTGTTCAAATTCTCTCAGGGGTCATCGATATATTTGGATGGATCTTATAAACGATCTCTAATCTTTGGTTTGGATGGTCTGATGTCTCAATACTGAGATTTTGGCTAACCAAAAAAAACTTCATCATACAATAAAGTGTAGATCAACCTAAAAATTAGTTGGTGAACAAAAAAACAAAGTCGTTGTACTATTTAATTGTAGACCAAATTGAAAATGGTTAGTGAACATAAAAAAATGTCATTGTACTATTTAATTTGTTACAAGAAGATATGATTATTAAACTACTATTTGTTTACGAAAACAAATAAAGTTGTATGACTATTCTTTACTGATTGATTTAACTATGAAACTAGATAGGCGCGATTTCATATGCTCTTTTTGGTTGAATTTACCTATCATTTTCTTTGAGTGTATTATTGCAAATATCTTGTTTTGTAAGCCACCAATTAAGAAATGACCTCTACAAAGTTGTTGTGTTCTAAGGGGGCCATCTGATTCTGTAGTCGGGCACCCGGTCCGTGACCTTGGTGAGGCTCTGTGATACCCAACTTTTTTAAATGGAAACCACTATTTTTTATTGAAGAATCTAATTTAACGGAAAAAAATACGTTCAAATATACTTTTCAAAAATTTTTTCCAGTGGGCCTCTCTCGGGCCCAATATCAACAATTGAAATCATCCAATTATCTCGTCGGTTAATAGTACACGGAAATTAGGCAAATTTACGTGGAATAGAAGAAAAAAATTATAATAAGCTGAAATGTCTATAGTTAGCTTATGTGTGTAAGAATACATATCAAAAAAGTTCCCACCGGGGTAAGCTTCACCCTATCTCACCCCCTTTAGGAACACCGCACTGGTTTTTTTACAATATCTTTTAAACGCTTTATCTTGGGGAAAAAACATAAGTATAGGAAAAGGTTTGTCACAAAATTCTCTACAAAAAAGTTTGTGTGTTATGTATCGATATTTCTATTACTTTCTATGTTATTAAATCGTAAACTGTGGTGTTAAACAAAAATGAAAGTCAGATTATATTGAATACGGTACTTAATCGAACATAACGCAGCCTGATAATATTTCAAATGATCCAACGCAATCCTAACCACTTTATTCATAAACACGCTAGAGAGAGACCTGCCTATGACCTATGAGTGGGTGCGGCTAAAAAAAAAGTACCTTTTCAGCAGAGGGTCGTAGGATGACTCAGTACGTTTTGACATGTTTTATTTTTCTTTTTTTTTGCATTGACTAAAGTAAAGGCTAACTACATTTTGAAATACAGAAAGGGAATCGGTTATATGGTGGTCGTGCATCTTTGTAAATAACTCGTTTATTTTTAATTTTTCGAAAAACTCTATTTCAGATTATTTGTCCAAAAAGGTCCGTGCCTTATACTGGTTATAGAGATTGATCGTCGGAATACTTAATTTTCGATTTTTATTAGGAAACTATTGGGTATTTGTAGAATTTATCGAAAAAATCAAGTTTTCCACTATTTGTAGATTCGCTTTTGTTTTATCAAATTTCTCACAAACATCACCTAATAGACTTAATCGAGCCCTACAATCGCCATTTTGAAAATCAAAGTCGGACCTTCGGTTCGGGAGTTATCAATTTCTTTGGAAAATCATACTCGACATAGTCTCCAGTATACTTATCTGTAGATCGTTGCCAGCGGCACCATTTCTTTTTTGAAATATTTCGATCCGACTGCCCGTTACCGAATTATTCAATTTTTCCCGAAAAATTTGAAACGTCTATATCGGGTACTTCCGGTTTCCGAACGGAACAGAGTTTCCAGCGTTAAGGTTTTCTAAAGGCCTCCTATCAACCACCCAAGTTTCATCGAAATCCGAAAACGGATTAGAGGGGCTGAGCGTGACAGACCGATTGACCGACGGACGGAATTTTCCAAATTCGCTCTCGAGTCGATAGATACGACTTTCATTTCGATCCGACGTTTTTTCGGGTTTCGATGGTCCACTGGAAATATGCAAAACCTATACTACATTTTTTTGTTACCTACCCCCAAGTTTGCCGTAGATTACCGTAAACACCCTTAATAATCTGCAAACGACCTACAAGACATGTTTTATAGAAAATTTAATTCTCAATATTTTTCAATACCTCTAATTTTGTCGTAGAACATCACATTTCCAAAATATTATTGAGAAACCGGCACGGTGTCATTATAAGGGTGAAAAAGGGATGAAGCTCACCAGTTAGGGATAGGAACTTTTTTATCCTGTATCAACTGTCGATTCAGAAAATATCAGCTTATTATAGTTTTCTTCTTCTATTTTTGCTAATTTCCATGTACTATAAGTTAACAATTGAAAAATTACTGAAATAAAAGTTGTAGGATTCGATGGGGGGTCATCTAATGCTACGGTTCAGTACCCTTGATACGGACCTGGGGCCCTCAACTTTTTTTTAGTGGAAATATCAATCTTTTATTGCAGATTTGCATTCTACGGAAAAAAATACGTTCAAATATGATTTTCAAAAAATTTTGCAGTGAGCCTTACTCGGACCCAATTTGTAAGGCCCACTGAAAAAATTTTTTGAAAATCATATTTGAACGTATTTTTTTCCGTAGAATGCAAATTTGCAATAAAAAATTGATATTTCCATTAAAAAAAATTGGGGGCCCCAGGGCAGTATCAAGGGTCTGGATCGGGTAATGAACCACAGCATTGGATGACCCCCATCGAATCCTAAAACATTTATTTAAGTAATTTTTCAATTGTTAGCTTAACCGGCGAGATAATTGTTGGTATTAGGCTCGAGTAAGGCCCACTGGAAAAAAATTTTGAATATCATGTTTGGACGTATTTTTTTCCGTAGAATTAGTTTCTGCAATAAAGAATAAGAGTTCCCATTTAAAAAAACAAAGCTGGGTATCACAGGGCCTCACCAAGGTCACGAACCCGGTACCCGACCACTAACTCAGATGCCCCTCTTAAAACACAACAACTTTTGTAGAGATCATTTCTTAATTGGTGGATATTTGCAATAATATATTAAAACGGTCCACCCTGTATAAGGCATTTCGGAATAATTTAACTGCCTGCATACCTGATTTACAGCCGATTTTACAATCGGTGGTTAACTGCCAGTCAGAGTTAACTTTCAGGTTATTATAGAAATTGGGTTTTACAATAGCTGGTCATTTTCAAGGTCGTGGTTATCTAGTAGTTAACTTTACTAGCAGATGAGGTGTGAGTAAACTAGAAGTTGGCAGTTTACTATCAATTTATAACCTCTAAAATAACTGGTAAAAAATAATGTTTTGATATTTCATTTAAAAATGGATACATACGAAGTAAATGCATATAGTAGTGATGAGGAGACAAGAAGGCCCAAGGTAATTCGGTATAGACCTACATTTTTTGAAGAATACACTTTTTATTCTCTATAATATTTATATATTTTTCTATTAAATTTACGAGAATATCCTCTCCGTCGGCAGAAAAATTTGTGCACCTTTTATTATCCATGATGTAATACTTAAAGTAAATTACATTTTTATTGTTAAAATAAACGTTTCTGTTTTGTAGTAGAATATAGAATAAATTGTATAAATATGTTAAATATTCATAAAAAATTGTAAACATTAAATACTACATACTTATGTACTTAATAATAAACCACTAACTCATAAATTGGTTCTGATATTTATATTTGACAGTAAGTGACGTGTAATTTTGACAAAAATTCATACTTTTTATGTATATTACCCATTTTTCTACTGCCAATATTATAAATTTTATTCACAACCTCTCGTTTTACAAATCCTGACTTAAATTTATATTGAAAAACGCAAGTGTCGGTAAAGTTGTAGTTAACCTGCAAGTAAGAGTCAACTAACATGAAAGTTAACTTGCGATTGTAAAACCGGCTGTTAATAATATATTGCATAGTTAGTATATATTATACATTTATGTATAATTTATATTAATTTCACACAGTTGTAACATATAGGATGTTACAGTTATCATCTCGGCCTGTTAAAGGGTAATTACATTCCGTGCAGCTTAAATAGCTAATAAATTAAAACTCAAGCTGTTATTACATTATTATGTCTTTATCGTCAACACGAACATCAATATCAACATCAATATCATCATCATCATCATTATTGTCATCATCATTATTATAAGTACCTACATTTTGCCAATAGAATCGTATCTCCAAAAAATTTTTCAAAATTTTTGTAAACATGGTGTTTATCAAATGAATGCTGATGATTTAATATCACTTTTATTTCTGCAGGATCAGCGGTCATATAGATATAATTGTGCCCAATCCAAAGGCCGCCTCTGCAGGAAAACTTTTTTTCGAATATCTTCCAAACGCTAATGCCATCTGAAAAAATAACAAACTTATAATGCTGTTGTCGTGAATTTTTTCAAAAGTAGAAGTGGGGGTAGCTGATGCCAAAAAACTTTTGAGGCCTTTGGTTCTTGTATACATATTAAATCAGAATTTTATTTTTTAACACCTTTAAAAATAGGGCGGGGGTGGTAATGGGGGTGGTAGTGGGAGGTGTCTGATACCAAAAATATTTTGAGACCTTGGTTTCTCATATCTACACCGAATCCCAGTTTTATGGACTTTGACTTGTTTGCTTTACCTATTTACCCCCATTTACTCCCTAATCCTTTCCCCGGAATAATATCAAAATATAATCTAGTTTCAGATCTCGTTACTCGTTACATAAGTGTTCCATATTTCCAGAGCAATCGTATGCATAAAAAGTTACAGACGGTCGAAAGACAGGAAAATTTGTTTCACTCAAACTATAAATCTCCACGTTTCATGACATTCTATGCTCATTTGAAGAAAAATAAATTTCAATATTTTTTTTTCCAATTACTATACTTCCACTCTGAGGCGTGGATATGAAAGAAATAGTTGCATTATGATTTAAAGAATACCAGAAAGGCTCGAACAAGTTTAGTTTTCTTCGTAATTTCATTAGAAGCAAAGTTCCCCATTTTACTGCTCTAGATGCTAAACAACCAGATATATTTAGAAAAACGGGGAAAAACCTTATGCCTAAGGAATCACTACTTCCACATCCACACTCACTGTCTCTTACAATGAAAATACTATATTTCCACTGTGTGGAAATAATTGTTTATAGAACTTTAATAATATAATATTGGAAATCGTGTACACCAAAAACCCATAAAATGATATGCCACATCGGTGATGATGGTGGTGGCGGTGAATGAAGTGAAAAAAAAGCTTGATGAATTTGGTTCCTGTATACACACTAAATCATGTCACACTAATATGGGTGGTTAATGCCAAAAAGTTTTTTGAGACCTTAGCTTCTCTTATATTTACTAAGTACTAATTTCATAGACTCTTACTTGCTTGATTTTAATATATACCCCCGACTTACCCCTATTTACCCTTCAACTCTTAAAACGGTTCAAGAGTAATCGTCAGCACCAAAAAGTTACAAAACCAACAGACAGATCGACGCGACAGACTGATATTTTTTTTACTCAAATCTTGACGTTTCATGACATTCTAAGCCCATTTGAACAATAAAAATTCTCAACAAAATTTTTGCGTCAGTATGCTTCCACTGAATATGGAAGTAATGCGCAGAAATGGCATGACAAAGATTTAAAAAATCATTGTGTGAGGTGGGCTACACGATAGAGGTAAAGCTTCTACCTCAAGCATTTTCTTCGAGGAAACCTACTACACATCCATACTACTTGAGGTAAACCAATTTACTCGAGGAAAGCCACTGTGCACCCATAATTATCGAGGAAACCCACTGCGCATCCATACTACTTGAGGTATCTACTGCGTATCTATAGTAATAGGGTAGAGCCAACTGCGCATCCAAAATGCTCGAGGAAACCTAATGCGTATCCATATTACTTGAGGTAACCTACTGCGCATCTATAGTACCCGAGAAAAGCCACTGCGCGACGAAAATACTCGAGGACACCTACTGCTCATAACTGGTACTCAAGGAAAGTCACTGCGCATCCAGTTTGCTCGTGGAAACCCACTGCGCATCCGTACTACCTGAACCTATTGCGCATCTATACTAGTCGAGAAAAGCCACTGCGCATCTAAAATACTCGAGGAAAGCCACTGCGCATTCATAACACTCGGGGAAACCTACTGCCATAATACTTGAGGAAACCTACTGCACATCCATAGTACTTGAGAAAACTCACTGCGCATTCATACTGCGGTAACCCGCATAGAATCAGGAAAATAATAGAAGATCTATAAACACCATACAGGTTGCATTATATTCTAATTTGAAATCATAGAAGCTAGACACACGCGATGACTCGTCTCTGACGCTATCTCCTCATCTCCTTATTGTTTATGGAATTTTAATAACATAATATTTGAAACCATCTACCCTAAAAACCTTGGTAGAGTGGGGGTGGATGAAGTAAAAAAAAATTGAGGCCTCAGGTTCTTGTATACACGCTAAATTACAATTTTATTTTTTTCATCCCCTTTAATAATGGGGGTAACTAATGTCAAAAAAATTGTTGAGACTAACTTCTTTTATACATACTAAATACCAACCCTTCAACGATATTAGATCAAAATATAATCTAGTTCCAGACCTCGTTAAAATACATACGTATACCAAATTTCGAGTCAATATCTTAAACGGTTCCAGAGTAAACGTGCGCACAAAAAAGTCACAGAAAGACCGACCGACCGACAGCATTTTTTTTTGCTCAAACTTAAAATCTCGACGTTTCATGAAATTCTAAGCCTATTTAAACATTAAAAATTTTCAGTCATTTTTTTTTTTTTCGTTACTATACTTCGACTGGACGTGGAAGTAATTATTTTGTTTAAATGAATATCAACAATTTTTTTTTTGCTAACTTGGACTCTTCATTTTAACTCAACTATAACAATAAAGCATCCAATGGATGGCCGATAAGTATGAATAGATAACCATTGGTTCGAAATCTATCAAAACTTTATCTATCTTGGATTCTCTGTCAGCAATGAAAACATAACATCACAAGAGATCAAAAGAAGAATACCAGTTGCCAACATGTGCTGCTCCGGTCTATCCAAACATCTTAGAGGTCATAGCATGGAAAATGAAAACACAAATCTAAAAACTCTTCTAATCCCATCCGGAATCGAGACCGGGACATTTAGCAAAGCAAAGAAACTCCACTGATAATTTCTCTAAGAAGAATTTTTGGCACAATTTGTAACAATGCAACATGGCGCAGAAGATATAACTTTGAATCAAAAATATGCACAAGTAGCCAAAGACAAGAACATCTTAGTAACATTCAAAACTGCACAACTTAGATAGGAGGAGCACATAGTACTGGCCAATGAACACTATTCATCAAAAAAGATCTTATATACACATCTAATTTGTTAAGGGCTACAGTACAAACATTTATTTGGAAAAATGCTCATCAAACACAAATGAAGCCCATTGATTACTATTTATTTGGTTATGAAGAGCACAATAGTAACTTACGTCCACGACAAATGACAAAGCTGCCTTTGCCAGAATCATTGATTCAGCCAATTTTCGAACAATATCTTGCAGTTGTAAAAAGTCCGTATTAGCTAGACGAGTATTTGATTTGATTGGTTCTACAATAATGAGTGTTTTAAAGTATTTACCTAATTAGTATATTAGCGTGCTTAGATTAGGGCTACAATATACGGAAAGTAGGTAATTTCATAATAAATAAAAAAAGTGTGTATGTTGTGATTTACTTAATACCTAAATAATGTTCTCTAATCATCTTGTATTTCATTGTGTAAATGTGTAAATAAAGATTTTTTAAATAAAAATTACTAATTATTTGTCTTGCTTTCATATTATACTTCTATTTGAATTCGCTGTTTCCTGTAATATACATTTTTTATTAATAATAAATGTTGTTTATTTTTATAATTTTTCTTCCACATTCGGTGGAAGTATAGTAACGGCAAAAAATTTTAAAAAAATTTTTATTGTTCAAATAGGCTTAGAATGTCATGAAACGTTGAGATTTTAAGTTTGAGCGAAAAAAAAAATTCTGTCTGTTGGTCTGTCTGTCTGTCGGTCTGTAACTTTTTTGTGCGCACGTTTATTCTGGAACCGTTTGAGATATTGACTTGAAATTTGATACACATATGTACTTTAACGAGATCTAGAACTAGATTATATTTTCATCTTGTTCCGTCGAAGGGTTGGGGGGGTAAACTGGGGTAAATTTAGGGTAAATAGGTAAATCAAGCAGGTAAGAGTTCATAAAATTGGTATTTAGTATATACAAGAAAAGCTACCCAGCTAACAATTTAGGTGTCGACGACTGCAGCTAAAGGAAATTCGACCAAAACAGGTCGAAATTAGGCAATTTTAAAGTTTAATTGGTTAAGTCGCTGTGTTCTCTATTAGGTACAGGTAAATTATTAGTGAAATTAATGCCTTAATAGGTTATGGCAAATATTTTAGTGAGGGGAGTAAGTAAAAAGTGACCTATTTGAAACAATTTGGTAAGGTAAATAAGGGGATATTTGTGACTTAATAAGTAATATTTTCGTTAAATAACTTATTAAGTAATTTTATTGACGTTATCAATATACCCTGGTAGGAGATATTAGCGAAGTGTATTGAAATGACTAAATAGGTGATGGTATGTGTTGTAGAAAGCTTCTTAGATACCTAATAAGGACCCTAAAAATACTTATATTTCCACCAAAAAGTCGAAATGACTTTATTATTCAACCAATAAGTTATTTGCACCTATTGGTCAAAATTATTAATTACTTATTTTGTCGAATTTTACCAACATAAGTGACGCGCAGGAATAGCGTATAGAACTTGCCGTCATTATTCATGTTTCTGTGGTCCAGTGTGATTGTGTTGCCATTTCCTTCATTTCACTTTCTCCGTAATAACTTTAAAACCCTATGAGTAAAAGAAAAGTGACATACACGACCGATTTTTATCGCCAAGAAAATAAGAAATAAAAATGAAATACAGTGCCAAACTGTGCGCAGCGATAATTATTCTGTTAACGTCTCTTGTACACAAGCCGTGAAAGCTATCCGTGAAACCGTGACAGGACAAACTGCAGAAAATCTACATGATTCATCATCTCGTTCAGATATTGAAGATCCATCTACATCTACGTTTTTGTGCCGCCACGCCGCGCCGCGCCGACACAACTGAGGTATTGGGCGGCATAAACTGGTTCACTAGTCGCCCACTGTACCCATTATTTTATGCTCTAAAAAAGACATCCATTTTGCAAATCGGAGTTCAGATAAATAAGCCTAGTTAAAATTAGAAAAAATAACTCTGAACAAGTAATAATTTTGATTTCAAGTTGATTCATTGTTTAATTTTTTGGCACCTCCGGCGGCCCCTGTATCATGGGGCCCGGGGCGGTTGCCCCGCTCGCCCTGCCTTAGAACCGGCACTGGTTTGATCGATAAATCAACTGAATTATCAAAGCACTTTTTAAAACAGTTTGTATTTTCCGAAATATCCAATTTGTATGAACACTATACAAAATCAGAAAGTCCTTCGTTTGGCATTACGCTATTAACCGACCGCCCAATAGAGACGTCTACCAGTACTCTAGCAGAGGTAAAGAGTGGACACGCCCATCAAGAGAGGCTTTTACACGATTGCTCTCGCTTGCTCTTATTGCCATCCCAATACGTACACTTTCCGATACTGTATACATTATGTTACATGCATGACCATGTTATGGTTTATAAAATAAATATAACTTTATAAGTACATAGAAACCTATTTTCCACGTAAAAATAAGTACACTAAGGGAATAGTCTGAGCACAAATAAACACTAACAATCGAATAAAGTAACCTGTTGGTTCATGTAAGATCTAATAGATGAAATCGCCTATTATGTATGAAATAGCCACCAAAACGAGACCTGTTAGGGTGTAAAATGAAGTGATTTACATAGAATTAACGACATATTAACTGTTAAGTAGATACATTAAAACAGGGGACCAATTGGTGTAACATACCGTAATTAGGTGAAGTAATTACAATTATGTGAACAAATATTGGTAATATTAGACACTTATTACCTAATAGATGACAAAAATAGCTTGTTTTTCACTAATCTCTAAAGATGAAGTCAAAAATATTGGTGGAAATTAAGTTCTGACACTTATTAAATAACATTGCAAGGAAGTAGCCATATTTATTCGGAAATACGGAACACCGAAAACTCGCCATGAAAATTTAAACTTTTGTTTTTGGAAATAATTTAATTCATAAGTATTCATTGAACATATTGAGAATTATTGAATTATTAATAAGCTTGAAAAAATAGAATACCAAGTCAAAAATTGAAAATAAAAATTGTATGTAGTTAAAAGTTTTTTTTTCTTTATAATAATAGGTATTTTTAAAGGGCTTAGTTTCAAGGTACAATGCCTAATTTCAACGGAAAAAATCATTCCCTAGTAAATTCTTGCGTATATACGGTGCAAATTATACAATATTCAAGAATAAAAATATGTCTCATAAGTAGTTAATAAGTAGGTACTTAGTTATTATTATCAACCATTATATAGGTATATAGTTTTACCTTTTTGACGAAGCAGTTTTAAAGCAAGTATAAAAGGTAGCAAATAAGTAATCCACTACGTAGATTTAATGTATTTTCGAAATAGAAAAAAAGTGTCTGACAACCTAACCTAATAGATCCAATAACACCTATTCAGCTTGTTTTCCACGTCGAATCGACGTGTCAAAAAACACCATTTAGGTTGATTCGACGTAGAATTTATGTCCTATTTCACGTATCGAAATTGGTGGCCTCACCTGTTCGACATCGAATCGACGTCGAATAACACCTAAATTGTTAGCTGGGTAAGGTCTCAAAAAAATTTTGGCATTTACCACCCCCACCCCATTATTAAAGGGGATGAAAAAAAATGTGATTTAGTGTGTGTACAGGAACCAGAAACCTCAAAATATTTTTTTACTTTATCCACCCCCACTACCACCCCCTATCATCGCCCCCACCCCACTACTGATGTGGGATATCGTTTTATGGGCTTTTAGGGTAGAGGATTTCAAATATTATATTATTAGTTCCATAAACAATTATTTCCACATACAAACTTTTTTCGTTGTGAGTGACTTGGATAGAAAATCTGAATGTGGAAGTAGTGATTCCTTGGGCAGCGGTTTTTATTTTTTATTTCATTTAACAACCTATCATCACTTTCATCATAAGAGGAAACTATAAATTGTGACTAAAATGATTATTAAAATGACTCCATAGCATGTACTCTATCGATTTCCTTTATAGATAAGAGGAGGGGGGATAAAACAAAATTGGACAAGAAAATGGGCAGGCAAGACCCGGATTATTAATCTTTGAGCCATTTTCAGTTAATACAAATTGATAAAATGCGGTCCTCACATATTGCATACTCACTTCCTTCTACAGTCCGCTCTAATTATATAAAAGTAGCTGACGTAGTTTTCAGGACATATAAATATATTAATTACCTGCACACCTCGTAGTGGATTGGAAGTATAGTAACGGTAAAAAAAATGTTTCTTTTTGTTCAAATAGGCTTTAGAATCTCATGAAACGTCAAGATTTTAAGTTTGATAAAAAGATCCTGACTGTCTGTCTGCACTTTTTTTTTTTTAAGTGTGCACGATTATTTTGGAACGGTTTATGATAAGATATAAGAAGATCTGGAACTAAATTATATTTTGATTTTGTTCCATTGATAAACGGGGGTAAACAGGCAAAGCAAACAAGTAAGAATCCATAATATTGAGATTTAACATATGTACGAAAAGACAAAGTCTCAAAAAAATTTAGACATTGGCTACCCCCACAACCGATGTGGCGTATCGTTTTATGGGTTTTTGGAGCAAATGATTTCAAGTATTATATGAATGAATGAATGAATGAATGAGTGGTTTATTTACAAAATTTGTTACATAAATGTTACATGATTTTACAAATAAGTTAAGTACATAAAAGTTTTGAAAATAAGTATAACGAAATAATAATAATAATAATTGTGTAAATAAACACAAAGATGCCCCACTAAAGGCCAAGGCCTGCGCGTGGGTTTACAAAAAAGAATTATAAAGCTATATAAAAATATATATATATATGAAATTATATGTCATAGCGTAAACTATGATTACCATAACATAATATAATCTAATAGTATGGTATTATATAAAATTAATAAAACTATATAAACAATAATCAACACTAATTGTACGTACTAAAAGAGACATTAGAACGAAATGTTGCTCAGATATTTAATTTGGGTTAAATGGTAATTATAATAAGATAAGTTATAATAAGATAAGGTATAGTAGTTAGTAAGATAACATTTATAAAAATAAAAAGGAAACAGTATAATGCAGTCTCAGAACAATAAGCCATTAAGGGTCTAAATTTTTAAGTCAACCATATCATGAATCATGTCTCTGGGTGTGTAAAATATAAATTGCTTGAGTTGCTTTTTAAATTTATTGATATGGTTTATATTTTTCAATTCTGCAGGTAAGTGGTTATAGAGCCTAGGACTCAAATAGGTGAACGATTTCTGACCTACGGTTTTCTTCACAAAAGGTGGTAAATATGCATGATTCTTATTTCTCGTGTTATATTTGTGGTCATTTTTTTTCAATTCATCTTTCGTTTTTTGTTGGTGGAGAATGGACTGATAAAAAAAGAGTTGCCGTGGGTCAAGTAGGCAGGCCTCTTTGAAAAGTCTGTCAGAAGGATATGTGACTTCTTTATTAAACATTATTTTAAGGATTCTCTTCTGGACAATTATTAAATTATTAAGAATCGTTTTACCAACTCCACCCCATGCCAATATTCCGTAGTTAATATGCGACTCAACTAAGGAGTGATATATAATTTTTAAAGAGTCTATGCTCAAAATAGTTTTCAAAGTTTTTAATTTATATATGAACGATTGTAGCTTTTTAATTACATAAGTCACATGTTTATCCCATCTTAGGTGGGAGTCAATAATAATGCCTAGATACTTAAATTCCGTTTTACGAGCTATTTTGAGTTGATTTGAGACTGTGACGTTTTGGAATGTTGGCAGATTATTATTGTTAGTGCATATAGGTAAGTAATATGTTTTATTAAAATTGATTGTGAGCAATTTGTGATCAAACCAGTCTTTAATATTTTTTATGTCTTCTTCGACTATGGATTTGAGTGACATCCAGTTTTCAGCTGTGTAGAATATTGCAGTATCATCGGCATATGTTATTATACTTCCTTTAGTTTGGATAGAAAATAAATCATTTAAATAGATATTAAACAGAACCGGCCCTAGCACGGTTCCTTGTGGAACGCCATACTCTATCGTTCTAAAGTCACTTACAAAGTCGTTTATTTTAACACACTGATGTCTATTTGAGAGATAGCTCTTAAACAAATCTAACGTATTTCCTCTTATACCTATACTATCCAGTGACTCCAAGAGTAGCGCATGGCTAACCGTATCAAAGGCTTTGGCTAGGTCTATAAATACACAGAGTGATGGTTTATTACTGTCCAGTGCAGAATACATTTTGGAGGTTAGCTAAAGTGCTATGAGCAATTATTTTCACATTGTGAGGTACAAATATAATATCAAATTCTTTTCGTTGTAAGAGACTTGGATATGAAATCTGGATTGGAGGTATTATTCTAAAATATTAAATTAAACTACACATACTTTGAAATGAAATTTGTCGAATTTAGATGGACCCTTATCTTCGAGTATTCGAATAACCGTGGCCAAAAATGCAAATTATTAAAAAATTTGTTAACAGTCTTTTTTACTTTTACTTTCACATCCAGTGGAAGCATAGTAATGAAAAAAATTGTCATTTAAAATTTTGTTGTTTAAGTTTGAGAAAAAAAATTCTGTCTGTCTAATATTTTTTTGTGCGCACGATTACTCTGGAACCGTTTAAGATAAGGACTTGAAAGAGCATAGCAACATAAGCATATGTTAGCTGCCCCCGCACCAATTGGGTCGAAATTTTGAGCACAAGTTGACAGTAGTGTTAGATGAAATTCCCCAAAATATTATTTTTGGAAAATCATTTTTACGGAGTTATGAGGGTGAAAATAAAAATGAAAAAAAAATTATTTCTCAAGAACGCATAAACCGATTTCCATGAAAAAAAATATATGTTATGTCTTTTGATGGCACAAACGTAAGAAAAAATTATTGAGTCCATTTGTCGGAAAGAAGTGAAAAAATTTTTTCAAAATAAAAATTATTTTTTTTTAGGGCACGTTCTTGAGGCACACCCATCATTTCTTTACAAATAAATGCTTATATGCCCCTTTAAAACATATCCAATTTTCAAAGCGATCGGAAGGATGCAACGTATTCAAAATTGATAATCACTGGCGTACTGCGGGCGTACATTGGAGTTTTTTCGTAGTTAGTAGTCCCAAAAACGCCTAGAGCCTATCAAAGTTGATCAATACAAATAATTTTTTTTTAATTTCTAAACGATCCCTCACGAGCTTTTTTGATAAAAATTACTCTGCATTAATATAAGTTGGTTTATACCAGTCCAATTTGAGTGCTAATGAATGGATTTTGATGAAACCTTGTTATGTGCAATGTGTTTGTAATGACGTTAATAAAAAAGTTGAAAAAAGATTAAAGTAGGAAATGATCGGAAGAGGTAACTTGTAGAATTGGGTCAAAAATGACATTTTTTTACCTAAAATAAGATGTTTTTAATCTTGTGAATTTTTTCGAAAAATGCATATTTTTCGAGATATAGCCATTCAAAAATGCATGAAAGTGGGGGAGGGGTTTCATATTTTTTATAATAATATATATAAAAGACGCTCATTTTTCGAATTTTCATGTAATTTTTAATGCGCAAAAAATTTAGTACATTATTTATCGCGAAAAACTGCCTGTAACTAAATTAGCAAGTTACAAAAAAATTCCAAGAGATAAAAAATTTTTAGAAGACCTCATGCATACGTCTGAATGTTTTCAAACTTTTAAATTACATGTTTTTAAAGCGCTAAAATTTCCAAGAAAGGGGTAGTTTTTCATGTTTTTCCGGAAAGACTCGGTAAAAACCAGGGGCGGACTGACAACAGTTTAGCGGCGCTGGATCTTAGAACTCGCAGACCACTTACTACTCTATTAGTCGGTCATCTTGCCAAGCAGACGGCGCCAGCGGCACACTATTGGAGCGGGCCACCAGGATTCGCCCCGGTATTTCGGTGGGCCAGTCCGCCCCTGGTGAAAACGCACTTTACAGAAAAGTTGCAAATAAAAAAGTCTTGTATTTCGATGATACATTCACCTGAATTTTTTCAGATTTTTTGTCAACTTTTACATTTACCCTCCTCCACTTTCATAAATTTTCGAATGGCCATATCTCGAGTCAAAAAATGTAAATATATTGTTTTCTTTTCTTCATTTTTGACCTAATTCTACAAATTACGAAACCCGTAATTTACCTCTTTTGACGATTTCCTACTGTAATCTTTTTTAAACTTTTTTATTAACGTGATTGCAAACACATTGCACAAGGTTTCATCAAAATCCATTCATTAGCACTCAAATTAAAGGTGACTGGACTATAAACTAACTTCTATTAATGCAGAGTAATTTTTATCAAAAAAGCTCGTGAGGGAAAAAAAAATTATTTGTATTGGTCAACTTTGATAGGCGTTTTTGGGACTCTAACTACGAAAAATCCCAATGTACGCCCGCAGTACGCCAGTGATTATCAATTTTTAATACTTTGTACCCTTCCGATCGCTTTGAAAATTGAATATGAGGCATATTAGCATTTATTTGTAAGGAAATGGAGGGTGTACCCCCAGAAATTCCGTAAAAATGATTTTCCAAAAATAATATTTTGGGAAATTTCATCTAACACGACTGTCAACTTGTGCTTAAAATCTCGACCCGATTGGTGTGGGGGCAGCTAACACATGCTTATCCTGCTATTGTTTCTGGTACACGTATGTATTTTAACGAGATCTGTAACTAGATTATATTTTTATCTTATTCCGTTGAAAAGTTGGGGTTGGGGGTTGAGGTAAATCAAGCAGGTAAGAGTCTATAAAATTGGTATTATATACAAGAGAAGCTAATGTCTCAAAAAAAAAATTGGCATTAGTCACCCCCATTACTACCCCCACTCCATTAGGAGGTGGAAAAAAAATTGTGATTAAGTGTGTGTACAAGAACCAAGTTAAAACAATCTTTTACTTCATCCATCCCCATAACCACCCCCATATCATTACCCCCACCCCATTACCGATGTGGGATATCGTTTTATGGTTTTTTTAGTTGTTTTGTTTTATTTACTGGAGAGCTCTCCCTAGCTGTACGTGCACCCCTTTCCCCTCGATCCTTGGGGACAATATTTTTCATAAATATTAAAGCCTAAGGAACAATTCTAGACATGTCCTAAAAAAAAAAAAACTGGCTGTACTTTCAAAATGGCGGCCATATGTTAAAAAAGAACTGATGCAAATGTTGTTTTTGTCATTTAACACAAAAACTAAAAAAGATGGAGAAAAACTTTTTTCACAAAAACAACGTGCAAAAAATTTTCCACAATTTTGTTCCTATACAATACTTGGATAGGAGTTTCCGTTTTCGAGATAAATGTCTGCAAATTATGCGCTATCCAATCTGGGATCAAATTTTCAGTATGGTGCAGCGCAGCAGCGGTGGGCAATGATTGCTAATTATTATTATTTTTTTTTAAACTGTTTAACGTCGGCCTATTCCCGCTACCAGGGCCTATCACCGACGCCAGGAGACGAGCTACCCCCAACCTGGAAATTTTGCCGAACCTCTTCCCTTAAGAAGAGTAGGGATCTTTTACTTACCTAACATTTAATAGACAAGGGACCGCCTGCTTTACATCCCCTCCGAAGGATGGTATATCCACTACGTAATCCTCGTCTGAAATTACGTAACTTCCGAGTATACACTGATATACAAGCCTCTAGAAGGTGGGACGAGAACGCTGTATTTCCCAAGATGGGAGCCCATCCAAGTACTAACCGCGCACGACGTTGCTTCAACGGAATATCGACTGGTATTCACATTGAAGTCGCCTCTACGCTCGCCCCCTGATTGCCAATTATACAGGTTACAAATATTAGAAGAAACTGACTTACGCGTTGTGTTGTATTGCAAATACGCTGAAACAATGGGTTATGAACAGAATAGGGTTAAAAGTGTTGATAGTGGGCCCCCTGTATGTGGGGGGGTCTATTGGGTACTGAGTTCAGGTGCCCGGGCTTCCGAGGGGCCCCACAGTGGAAAAAATATGCCCTTTTTTGGACAAAAATCTGCCGACATTAGAGATTTCAATCAAATCAAATAAAAAAAATAGCAAATACTCTTAAGACATTGTACTTTAGAGTAGTGCTGCGGCAAAGTGGCTTTGGATTAACCTAACCTAAAAATCGCAGATATTACTTCCACATCCAGTGGAAGTATAGAAACGACAAAAAATTTAAAAAAAATTTTATTGTTCAAATAGGCTTAGAATGTCATGAAACATCGAGATTTTAGTTTTGAACAAAAAAAATGTCTATCGGTCTGTCTGTAACTTTTTTGTGCGCACGATTATTCTGGAACCGTTTAAGATATCGACTTGAAACTTGGTACACATCTGTATTTTAACGAGATCTGGTACTAGGTTATATTTTCATCTTATTCCGTTGAATGGTTGTGGGGTAAATTGGGGTAAATGGGGGTAAATAGGTAAATCAAGCAGGTAAGAGTCCATAAAATTGGTATTTAGTATATATAAGAGAAGCTAATGTCTCAAAAAAAATTTTAGCATTAGCCACACCCAATACTACCCCCACCCCATTATAAAAGGGGGTGAAAAAAATTATTTCGTCGTAGATGACCATTCGAAAGCTTATTTTAAAGAGGAAGATTAAATGATGTATTTATTAGAAATAAATTGAAAATTTGTTTGAATCCTATACATAACCTCAAAATTTGACGAAAAAGTCATTTTTTAAGTAACCTAAAATATTTCAAAATTCTGACATGGTGAGCCAATTCTGAGGCCAGATTTGGATTCAGCGCGAAAAATTACTTCGGAAATTGGATAATGTTTGGGTTAAAACTGAATGAAGTAAAAAAAAAATGAGGTCTTTGGTTCTTGTACACATACTAAATCCATTTTTTTTCACCCCCTGTTATAATGGGGTGGGGGTGGTGGCTAATGCCAAAAATTTTTTTGAGACATTAGTTTCTCTTATATATACTAAATACCAATTATATGGATTCTTACCTGCTTGATTACCTATTTATCCATATTTACCACAATGTAACCCCCAACCCTTCAACAGAATAATATGAAAATATAATCTAGTTCCAGATCTCGTTAAAATACTTATGTGTATCAAATTTCAAGTCGATATCTTAAACGGTTCCAGAGTATTTAGTATATATCAGAGAAGCTAATGTCTCAAGAAAATATTTGGCATTAGCCACCTCTATTACTACCCCCACCCCCTTACAAAAGGGGGTGAAAAAAATGTGATTTAGTATGTGTACAAGAACCAGAGGCCTCAATTTTTTTTTTACTTCATTCAGTTTTAACCCTATCAATCAATTATCAATTTCCGAAGTAATTTTTCGCGCTGAATCCGAATCTGGCCTCGGAATTGACCATCATGTTAGAATTTTGAAATATTTTAGGTTATTTAAAAAATTACTTTTTTGGCAAATTTTGAGGTTATGTATAATAGGATTTAAAAAAAATTCAATTTAGTTCTAATAAATACATCATTTAATCTTTCTCTTTAAAATAAGCTTTCGAATGGTCATCTACGATGAAATAATTTTTTTCACCCCCTTTTATAATGGGGTGGGGGTAGTATTGGGGGTGGCTAATGCAAACATTTTTTTTTGAGACATTCCCTTGTATATACTAAATACCAATTTTATGGACTCTTACCTGCTTTATTTACCTATTTACCCCCATTTACCCCAATTTACCCCAATTTACCCCACAACCATTCAACGGAATAAGATGAAAATATAACCTAGTTACAGATCTCGTTAAAATACATATGTATACCAAATTTCAAGTCGATATCCTAAACGGTTCCAGAGTAATCATGCGCACAAAAAAATTACAGACAGACCGACAGACATTTTTTTGCTCAAACCTAAAATCTCGACGTTTCATGACATTCCACAGTGGGTCATTTTAAGAGATTTCTGGCCAAAACTCATATGAACCAAATTTCACCAACTTCCGAGAAATGAGTAATAAACATGCTTTTTGGTAAGGGTGAACGTTATTCTTGGGGGAACAACAGGCCTTAATCTCTATATCTGCCCCATTTGCGTTCTACAGCTCGAGAACGAAACACGTGTTCAACTTTAAAATTGTGCAGTGAAAATTCAGCGTTTATACGACTGTGAATTTTTGGTTTTTTTCTCTTCAATTGAACGAATCGGCCATGTCTGGCATAGAACAAGGCAAGAGCTTTATTGTAGGCAGTTAGTTGACTTTATTTGCTACTTGGTATCCGAATTATAGCCATTTAGCGAGTGAGCGGTTTCAGCCGTAAATTTTGATTAAAATGAATCTTTTCATTTTTGTTACACTTCACTTTCGCAAACTTTACCCCCTATAATTTTTTTACGATATTGAATACAGTGTTCTCTACATGTTCTGTGAATTGCATCTGCCCCTAGCTGCCGTTTTTTGAGTAAAGGCGTTTTGAATACGTTAATGCAGGTTAAAAATACCCAATTTTTAGGAGTAATATAATTACTGATATTGCAATGACTGATTTATTTCAATTCATGAAATCGTTCAATGGAATTTTTTCACCATTTTTCCTAGAATTTGAAGGCAATTTCTAGTCAAGAAACAAAATTTCACAATTTTATATAATTATTTCAGTTTCCATCCCCTGAAACCCACCCTTATATATCGGTGGAATTTTTTAACTATTTTTCCTAGAATTTGGAGGCAATATTCTATTCAAATCCAAAGTTTCACAATTTTATTAAATTATTTTAATTTCCACCTCTGAAACCCACCCCTACTTATCGATGGGATTTTTTCAATATTTTTCCTTTCAACGCCAGCTGATTTTGGGGCGTTTCCAGTAGTTTCAGAGTTTTGGCCAAAAAACGTTAAACCTGACCCACTGTGCATTCTAAGCCTATTTGAACAATAAAATTTTTTTAAAATTTTTTGTCGCTTCGATACTTCCACTGAATGTGGAAGTAATATCTGCGATTTTTAGGTTAGGTTAATCCAAAGCCACTTTGCCGCAGCACTACTCTAAAGTACAATGTCTTAAGAGTATTTGCTATTTTTTTATTTGATTTGATTGAAATCTCTACTGTCGGCAGATTTTTGTCCAAAAAAGGGCATATTTTTCCCACTGTGGGCCCGTAGCGGGGGTCGCCAGAGATCTTGACAACTTTTTTTTCAAATTTCTCCCCTCTGCTTTTCAATTATTAAACGCGGGGGTCAGTTGGCCTGTTACTAAAATCATTAATAATATATCAGAATACAAATCTGATGCTCAGTTTTATGCCAATTTAGCAGTGCATGCTTTTAAAAGTGCAAAATAAATAAGCGCCATCTTCCAAATGATCTTTTGTAACAATGCTAAATCTTAAACTCCCCTGAGTGGTCTTTGAACTACCCCTGTATATTATTAAAATTATACAATTATTTACCACATACGCCATTAGAAGTCTCGCTTAAAAAAAGTAAATTTACTTGGATGTGAATTTTAAGTGAGAATACATTTTACAATATAAAAAAGAAAATCTGGCAACATCGCAAATTATTGCATCTATTTTTTTCAAAAACCAATTCCGTAAACGTTAATGTATAATTTAAGTAAAAATTTGCGGCTTCATCAAACTTCATGGATAACTTTTTGCTTAGGAAAACAGGCGAGATATTTATTTTTTATAATTTAAAAGGCACTTATTTACAACAGCTTCAACAGCTACTGCGAATTGAGAAAATCGGTATATATATCACATGAAAATATTCTACTTACTTCCAACTATAGGCTCCATATCAATTTAATTGAATAGTTCACCCCAAAAGTTCAAAAATAAATTACACAAGATATTTACCCACACAGCACAATCGGGAAATGGGATGACAAATTGACGTACCTGGATATCCCGGTACGTAAAATGAATAGAGAAGCGTATGTACCTTTTAGGATATCCTATTTTAGGAAGTCCTCAAGACAGCCCATTTTAGTACATCCCAGGATATCCTTTTATGGACGTCAATGGGCTGTCCTGAATAGGTTCCATTTTGGCATTAACTATGACGACTAACATCGGGATTAAGAACGGACATCCAATGAAGAGCCCCGAATCTCCTTAAAATGTACCCTAATATTAGGTCTCTAATATATTTAAATAAAGCGCCATTTTGATTTCCGGCCGGTCAAACTGGCCAGGCCAAAGCAACTAGAAAATACCCCAAACACACAGCAACCATGCTTTATTAGTTTTTATTTTCTCAAATATTTAATTAATAATTATTGTTAGTGGCTGTATGAAATATTTTAAAGTTGTATCTTTGTGTTTTATCTATTTAGTTCTGCTTTATTCGAGTATCTTCATTCCAGACTCTAAAAAGTGAGTATAAATGTATAAAAATATAACATAACCTATTAAACTTCATGTTATGAAAAACTTATCTGATTATTCTGATTATGATTGAATATTTAATTAGTTATTAATGTCGAAACCACGAAAATTTAATATGATTTTTTATACTTTCAGAATGCCAAAGGAAGCTAAAAAAAATGAGGATTTATACTCGCATTCCCGTATTTTAAAATTAAGTACTGAGAAACCTACAACATAAAATATTAATTTGGCTCAAGAATTGAATACTGAAATCAGCTTGGAGAGAAAATGTGAATCACGTGAAAGTATTGTCAAATCTATAAACCTGATGAAATTGAATTTAAGAATGACGACAAATAATGCGCCTACTTAGTTAATAATTTAAACCAACTAGCAACTAATTGTGGATGAAAATAAGTAAGTAAATATTGTGCTTTAAGATAATTATTTAAAACTTTTATTACACTTTTAAACGAAAGATATGATACGATATCAGGCCGTACACAGGTGGGCAGACTGCATGAAAATACAGTCTGTCCACTGTACAATTACCTATTACAATCTTTTATCTTAAAATTGTATTCGCCAGTGTAGTACTTTATGAATTTTAATTTATAATTCGGTAAAATATTATTCACTGAGTGCTATAGGTCATATCTATATCCTTCAATAATTTCTATTATTGTCATCTGGACCATTTTTCATATATTTTTTTAATAATACTGGTTCAAATAATAATAACTACGTTTATTTTAGTTGCACCCAAGAATGAGTATATTATGGAAAACGAAGCAGAGAAGCTGGTGAAAGATTATCCAAGAAGTGCAAAAGAGAAGAGCGTGGCAAAGAAGAGAAGAGAAGAGAGAAGTAGGAGTGCGCTACATCCTAAAAAAACCGCTGCCCAAGGAATCACTACTTCCACATCCAAATTTTGTACGTGGAAATAATTGCTTATGGAACTATAATAATATAATATTTAAAATCCTCTACCCCAAAAACCTATAAAACGAGTGGGGTGGGGGTGGTGATAGGGGGTCGTAGTGGGGGTGGATGAAGTAAAAAAATATTTTGAAGTTTCTGGTTCTTCTACACACACTAAATCACAATTTTTTTTCATCCCCTTTAATGGGGTGGGGGTGGCAATGGGGGTGGCTAATGCCAAAAATTTTTTTGAGACCTTAGCTTCTCTATAAGATACTAAATACCAATTTTCTGGACTCTTACCTGCTTAATTTACCTATTTACCCCAAATTTACCCCCAACCCTTCGATGGAACAAAATGAAAATATAATCTAGTTCCAGATCACGTTAAAATACATACGTGTACCAAATTTCAAGTCAATATCTTAAACGGTTCCAGAGTAAACGTGCGCACAAAAAAAAGTTACAGACCGACAGACAGACAGAAATATTTTTTTCGCTCAAACTTAAAATCTCGACGTTTCATGACATTCTAAGCCTATTTGGACAATAAAAATTTTTAAAAATTTTTTTGTCGTTACTATACTTCCACTGGATGTGGAAGTAATTCATGTTCGGCTATTGTTAAATTTGCAAAAGTAATATAGGTATTTATTTTACATTTTTCTAAGAAGTTTGCTTTTAAATATTGAATGTGTTTAGCTTATTTCTATTATTAAAATATTATTATTATTTAAGTAGCTCTTATTTTCATACATACAAAATAGTTCTGTTTTTTTTATAAAATTGTAGTATCTTTGACGATGCTTAATAAACCGAATCGTATAAGAAAATAATATTTTATTTTTTAACTGACCATAAACCCAAGAAACTACATATAAGTTATAAGGAATTATAGACAAATGCAAATATTTCAAAAATGTGCATATTTGACAAAAATTCTACAAATTTTACAATTCAATTTTTTACATTATTGTCTAAATGTTGGTTGTGGCATTTTCTTAATTTTTATGTTTCTTGGTGGGATTCTTTGCCACATGTTATCTTCTAAAACAATGTCCGTAAAATCTACAAAATAATGCAATTATCCAGTATTTTACTCGAAAATAACCTCTACACTCCTATAACGCAAAAGTCACAGGCGTAGAGGTTATTTTCCAGTAAAATACTGAATAATTGTATTATTTTGTTGATTTTACGGACATTGTTCTAGAAGAAAACATGTGTCAGAGGATCTCACCAAAAAACAGAAAAATTAAGTTGCCCGTGGATATCTATTTGCAGTCCGTAGGATATCCTGGGACATTTCAGTATGCAATTTGTACAGCCTATTCCTAATACTTAGGACATCCTGAAATATCTCGGGATGTCCTGGTACGTCCTTAGTACAAGCATCGGTATATCCTTCAGGACGTCCCTCGTACTACTTTTATCTGATACTGAGTTGTGACATTGACAAGACCAAAAGAGTGCCGAAAAGCATACAAACTGGGATATTAGGATGTCCATAGGCAAGCCCAAATACTAAATGGGATTTGCCATAGTACGTCCCTCGGACAGCCTTGTGTTGTGTGGGTACTAATAACGCACACAACAATCAAAAATATAACCACCTGCCACAAACACCAAGTTTAGACTGAAATAATTTCAAAAGTGAGACTACCCGATTTACAAAAAGAGTTATTAATTATACAGGTAACAAATCAAGTAACTGCACATAATAACCCGACCTTTGCATATTTGTATTTTGACCACGATTTCTTGTAAATTCGCCTGTGTGCGCTGTATGAAATCAATAATTTTCAAGCGTATTTAACAGTGCGTTTTTAAACATTTTTCAAAGCAGTCGTAAAAGAAGATAATAAACTATTAACTAAAAATACAAAGTGCTTACCGGTTCCACGAAGATGGTGTGCATTGCCAATAACGGGCACAAATCTGTATCCGTTAAACTTGCTTGAAAATTTTAAAATGTGCCTTTTTCGATAGAGATCCCACGTTACAAACGACACCACACAAGAAATAATAATGCACAGAAGGGAAACACAACTAGTGTAGCCAGAAAATTCTTCGTTCGACATCTTGACGGTAATGTTTCTGATAGAATTGGGCATTCCAATATATAATGGTATTTAAATTTAAAACAAGTATAATTTATTACAATAAGAAAAAAGGTAGGCCATAAAAACTGAATTTTTTAAACTAAACGTAATAGTTTTAATTTTTAACCAGTTCTACTGACCTTGACCTTGAATCCATAGACATATTCTCCTTCATCGTCATTATTATCATTTGAATTTATTATAAGTTTTTTATTGTCCTTTTGACATCAATAATTTGCATTACTAGTATGGGCAATTCATTTTTGAGTAAAGTATTAGAGTAGACAGTTATTTGTTTATCGAAGTGAAAAGCAATATTAATGTGAAATGAGCATATAAAAGTCCCAAAAATCCTATGTAAGCTCCTATGTGAGCCATTTATAAAAAAAAATAGACGCATAGCCGTTCTCTTTAGAATTACCCATCTCAGTGACTACTACTAGCCGGAGAGCGAGGAATTTGAAATATGCAAAATAAAAGTGGCCAATTAAACTCGCGAACATACAAAAACTGAAGTCATATCCTTGTGTAAAATGACCTCCCGAATTTGTTTATGGAAGTCGTGATTCGACTTGGAATTGCGAAATAGGAGAAAAATACTTTTCCACATTTTTATGAAATTTCTCGGAAAAACAGTATTTTATATTTCCCATCCTACGACTTTGTTTCGAGACTTCCATTGATTCAGCTGCTTGAAAAATTGGACACATGTGCAGGGTGGACCAAATTAAATGAGATTTGAGGTTTTCTCCAAAACTATGGCAGATAGACAAAAATAAAATATACGTGTCCTGAGTTCGATCTTCGAAAAATAAACAATGACGCAAATCGCGATCGTCTATCTTTGTGGACTACCGAGCGACAGAGCGTTTTTGGCATTTTGGATGACACCTATATATACAAGGTGTCTGACCAGGAACTGCATCGATCGATATAGGGAAAAGTACGCACCCGAAAATTTTGAAAATTTAGGGAGCTACTAACGGTAGTGTGGCCAATCCAACTAAAATTACAAGCATCTGGCACTTTCAGTTATACCGGAAGTCGATACAAACTTGCTTATTTTAAACACCAATGTTTTCGAAAATAGCATAAAATTCTGAGTCCAAAACAAGTGGTACCCTATGCCTAAACCCAGCCGTTTCAGAGATATTTGACATTTAAAGAATAATTTGACAGATGTCATGGTTTACAATATCCTTTATAACTTTCTTCGTGTAAATATGTTTGACTTGCTTTTTGGCATGTAAAAAGAACTCGAGGAGAGCTGCACTATACAATTCAATTACATTCAATAATAGTACACCAAGTGTTCCATTTTTGACGTTACATTTTGTAAACTTCAAACCGCGAAAACTTGTTTAGGTCAACTGGAACCCCTATATTTTTTTCCGTCAAGTTATATAAAATTAAATTAATTTTTTTCTGATATAAGCAATGTGGGGGTTTAAGTTACAACTTTTTGAAATATTTACGATTTTCTTAGAAATTCATGAATTGTTAGTAAAGATTTTATTAAATTAGCCATGATTAGAAACAATCAGTAATGTCAGTCATTCACTTAGGTCAAAAAAAATGCCACCGCGTTTATAATACATCCACGACAACTTTTTGAATTTGTTCATTATTTATGGAGAATGTGATAAAGTAATATCAAGAACTTGTAGTACATTTGCTACTCGATATCCACAAAAACGGAAACCGTCACCAAATACTGTAAAACGCATACTGGATCATTTTAAAAACTATGGCTCTGTCAAGGCAAGAATTCAAAAGCGGAAGCCTATTGTTGATGACAAAAACGTAGAAATAGCTCCCAAGCAGCACAATTAGTTTATATTACCAGTTTAAAGTCACATTAACCTAAGATAGTTGATATAACGTAATTGCAACCATTGCTTTCAACTTTGAAGGTATATGGACTTAATAGTAATTTAGTAAACAATATTTAGGTAATATTTTCTTATGAAATGCCTGATAAAGTCACATTGACTTTAGTGTAATTTACAAGAAATATTTACGTTACTGTTCCTTAAAATTTAACTCTAAAGTTAAAGTGCATATTGAGGTCTATGTGTAAGAAAATATTATATAATTTTAGACTAAATTTTTAACTTTGGAGTCGCTGTCTCTTGTCTGAATAAAAACAGGGAAATTTTACCAATTTTTTACGTAAGTAGTCAGATTTAGGTTATAACTTTAACCTCGTGGTTACAACTAGTTCCAATTTTAGGTAAAATTTACCCTAATTTTACTTCTCCACTAACCTAGCATATGTGTTTAACCTAAAGGCAAATATTACTTCATAAAATGTCCTGAAAGTTATTTTTACTTAAAAAATAGAATTAGGTCCCTTCCCTGGAAAGCAAAATTACGTTTCCATTGTCTAAATTACTTCAAAGGACTGTAATGATTGTTTTATGTTGATGCTCTTCCCAGTGTCAACTGTACTTTATTCGAGCGATAATTTGTAGCAATTTATTTTGTTGTTGTTTGGGTTTTCTGTTTTCGTGTTTTTAAAAATAAAATTGGAGGTGTTTTGTTTTAAATGCGAGAAAGTATTCTACAGCCAGTCAACCTTTAGTCGGCATTAAAGTTAAAACACAATTTGCACTCTAAGCACAGGTATCTTTTAGGCACTGTAGATTTGATATAAATACGTCGGATTTGTTTATTTATACACAATTCTGTTGTGCCGATTTAACGCTGACTGGCTGGAGAATACTTTCTCACATTCAAAACAAAACACATCCATTTTTATTGACAAAATACAAGAGAAACTTGAAGGAATAAACCACAAACTCAGAAAACAACAATTGCAGCCAAAGAAGTTTGAGGCTAGAAACAGAAGTGACGTCACTCAATTTACCGCCTTCTCTAACCTAATTTGGGAAATACGACCAATTCAGTTCTGCATGAACTTTAAAGACTTTACAATTTTGAAGACTACAAAATTATTTTAACCTATATTGGTCCCATTTAACTTTAAACTAAATAATATAAGTTTTAACACTTCGTCTCAAGGAAAAACGTCAATGAGGCCTAAAATATTGGGAGAGAACTTCGAAGTCGCATGGCACTATTTTCGCCATATTTTTCAACCAGCTGTAAGAGGCCATTTTACAATGAAATTTTGATGAGTATTTAATTTAAAAAAATCATTAATATAAGGTTATTTAACAGATACAAAGGACAATATTATAATATTTTATGCCCCAGGAAAGTCGTGCCGGGCAATTGAATAGGCTTTTACAAACATTTTTAAAATACATTTAAGCTAAAAAAATTTTGTTTTTCTTTAAAGACGTAAAATACTTGAGGCCCCTTTAATATTCCGAGGTAGAATGGATATATTTACAATGAAAATTGATTGGCAGTAAAAAACACACACAGAGGGGAAGTGGGCACATTATTTCACAACTACGTATCACATTATATTATGCACTCCTACTCCATCATTATAATAGAGATGTCTGATGGTTTCTAGTTATGTCAGTGCTGCTTATGCCTGGTGACTTATAAGTAAATCATTATTGTTGTAAATAAAATCTTATTAGTTATTTCTGAGAAAGAAAGATTGCAGTTGAAAAAGGATAACTGGTTTGGTAAATATTACCTATCAACGACCACAATTAAACAAAATTTTTACGTTTAAATTACCTGTTCAGGGAAATATGTTCTATAACTAATAGGTCATTATAACTGAGCAGCCTTATTTAAGAGGTATTCATGACGTCGTCTCATTCCCCATTTACTTACATTTTACGTAAATTTTAAGTCAATTAGGTTAGGTTAAACGGGAAAACGGGACCAAAACGAGGGCTACATTACGTAATTCTGACTTAAAGTGCTACTTGGGAGCAATTCTGGAATATTTTCATGCATTTCCAATGATGTCATTAAGACAAGCTACTCTGGAATCGGGACTGCAAGGGTTCAGTTCACAGAATCTTAATTAAACATACATTTCACTCGTTTTCGTTCCAAATAGTTCAACGATTAAAAGGAACAGATTTTCTAACAAGAGAAAATTTTTGTGAATTTATTCTAATAAGACGAAGAATCTTATTTGGGAAATATTATATGGCCAGATGAAGCTAAATTTACCAAAAACGGACCTATTAATCGACACAATTCACATTATTGGAGTGACTCGAATCCTCATGTGTTCAGGGAGCGAAATTTTCAAGAAAGTTTTCAATTTAATGTTTACTGCGCAATAAGAAACGATAGAGAGGTGACATTAGAATTTTATCAAGAAAATTTAAACAGTAAGTTAAAAAGATTTCTTCTTCTGCTAATATGTATAGTAATTTTTTTTGTTTTTGTTTTTTTTTTAGGTGAAAGATACTATTTTACAAAATTTTAGTAACTACTATTTAGAAAATTTACCTCTCGCCGAACACAGAAAAATTTTTTATCAGCACGACCGAGCTCCCTATATAACGCGTATATGATAAATAATTTTTTACAAGAAACTATCGATTAGTTTACGATCAATGGATTGTTTTATTTGGGGAACTATTAAAAATAAAGTTTGTGAGAGCCCATTAAGAACTATTGAAGATTGTAGGCAGAGAGTAGGAAATGCATTTCAAAACTTATAACACAATTGAATTAGAAGAGCTACGCATGAACTAATTCGAAGGTGAAAAATGTGTGGAGGTTCGAGGGCGGAATTTTGAACAATTATTAAATTAAAATGGAATCATGTTTTCAGTTGATTTCATCTTAGCTACTTTAGTTTATGCAAAGTATTTTCAATCCAGTTAATAGGCATGTTACAGTGTTTAGTGTTATTTTCCGTTTTTGTGGATATCTAGTAACAAATATACTACAAGTTCTTGATATTACTTTATCGCATTCTCCATAAATAATAAACAAATTCAAAAAGTCTTCGTGGGTATAATTTAAATGCAGTGGTATTTTCTGACATAAGAGAATGATGGCATTACTGATTGTTTCTAATCATGGCTAATTTGATAAAATGTTTAGTAACATTTCTTGAATTTCTAAGAAAATATTTCAAAAAGTTCTAACTTAAACACCCACAATGCTTATATCAGAAAAAAAGGAATTTAATTTTACATAACTTGATGTAAAAAAATATAGTATTTAACCTAAACAAATTTTCGCAGTTTGAATTTTACAAAACGTAACGTCAAAAATGGAACACTTGGTGTATTATAAATGTTATGAATGAATTATGTTATGAATGAATTATGAATGTAATTGAATTATAGAGTGCAGTTCCCCTTGAGTTCTATTTATGTGCCAAAAAGCAGATGAGTATCTTTTAGACGAAAAAAGTTATAAAGGTTAGTGTAAACCATGACACCTGCCAAATTTTTCTTTAAATGTCACATATTATTTGAAACGGCTGAGTTTAGGCATAGGGTGTCCTACATATTTTTGACTCAGAATTTTATTCTCTTTTCGAAAACCCTAAAATATATAGGGTGTTCCATTTAAAATAAGCAAGTTGGTATCGACTTCCGGTACAACTGGAAGTGCCAGATGTAGCTCCCTAAATTTTCAAAATTTTCTGGTGCGTATTTTTCCCTATATCTATCGATGCATTTCCTGGTGAGACACCCTGTATATATATATATATATATATATATATATATATATATATATATATATATATATATATATATATATATATATATGTGTTATATAAAATTATACGCTATATCATCAAGATATAAAGCGACATTACAGATAACATCATATTACAGTATTAGATAACAGCTTCCTTTGAGAATTGCTTATCTAGATATTAAGTTTCATTTTAACTTCTCACAATATTATGCTGATTAGCTAGCTTGCATTTCCTTTGTTCAACTTTGGCTGACACATCATTTGAAAACTTATAAATAAGACTAACGAGCATTTGTACCTTCAGTTATCATACTCACTTCATATTAAATGTATCATACATAAATTATATCTTTTATTCAGGAATCAACGTTGATTCCTCATGTAACCAAATAAAAAGTTTTTAAAAAGTCAATCACGCAAACAGTGATGTAACAAATGGCGCAGTCGGTAGGATCTAACTAACACCGCGTGTTCGGGAGCCTAACTAGTGGTAAACGTATCCAGCGGAACAAGGAGTCCATCTGCAAAAGGTGCCTAACCATTGGAAAAGAACCATTAGAACAAGGAGAACTTCTTAGCCGTGGTGGTGGATCCCAATCCTTCAATTAGAAGAACCTACTAACCAGATGAAGAAAATATTAACGTTTCTCCTGCTGTTCGGATCAGCACTCTGTCAATACAAAATTACTCCGATCAATAATACTGTTGGTGTATACTACCACCAAGACACGGACATCGTGGTGACAAATGACAAATGGACTCTGCTAGTGCATAAAAATATTTCATCCCTCAAACTAGCTTTTGATAAAAATCAAAATATCTTAGACAAAATCTTGTACACTCTCAATAATGGTGATCATAAGTCAATTATTTTTACGAGTGAAATTAAAACCTTTTAACACAAATATCCAACTCTATAAAAATGAAATTTGACGAAATCTTTTCAGATACAAAAAGATAAAAACGAGGAATACTTAACGGTATCGGTACAATATGCAAATACATAACTGGAAACCTAAATGCTGAAGATGTCCAGTACTATACTAATTGTATAAATAAACTAAATAACGACGAACATCAATTGGAAAACTTAATCAAAAATCAAATTTCAGTTACGACTTCTGTTATTAAAAACTTCAACTCGACTATACAAAAATTACAAATTGAGGACAAAGATCTCGAAGAAATCGAACGCACAATTCAAACCATGACTCAAGCTATTGAGGCTGCTCATATAAAACTAAAATTCTTATACATTTCCGAACAACTAATGGCGAGCTATTTGTACATCGAAGATAATTTAAACGACATTCTAAATTCAATAACATTTGCCAGACTAGGAATCATTCACACGTCAATCATAACCCCTAATCATTTAGTGACAGCACTACAAGAAGTTTCACAGAGCTTACGAAGGAACAATTTGCCTCTCCCCATTAAATTATCGGCAGTTGCTAAGTATTTGGATATTATTGAATTACAAGCGTTTCAAATGGATTCTAACTTAGTATTTGTTTTAACAATACCACTTGTTGAACCCCAAAATTATAACATCTATCACCTATACCCTATCCCGATACTTGATAACAGAACTGGTCTACATCACATTTTATCTATCTCACAAAAGTTTATCGCGAGAGACGATGATTCTTTAATGTACATACCTATACAAAATTTGAAAGAATGCAAACCTCTTTATTTTGGAACCAAACTATGCTCAAACCTATACGCTTATCCCATCGATCAAAATGCCATATGCGAAGACAGAATCCTCAAACCACTAGTTAGACTCCCAGAAAACTGCCAGACCTCCTTCATCATCAGCCAAGGGTACAATGTCCAAGAACTTGAAGACAACTCATGGATAATAGTTAATTCCGAACCACTTCACATTACCATCAACTGTCCAAAGAGAGAATCCACAACAGAGCTAATCAACAAAAATTCCATCATCAAACTACAACCAGGATGTTACGCCTATGCAGGCATCACCCGAATACAAGCCAGTGCTAAAGACTTTTCCGAAATTAAGGACAACTCATACCCTATCCAAATTCCTTTTGAATGCTGTAATCACATGCCCGACAAAATCGAAATTCCAAAATTAAAACCTCTCAAATTAAACAGTCTCGACGTAGAAGACCTAGATATTGCTAAAAACAAATTGGACCAATATTCCAAAGACCTGGATGACCTCATAAACGAACCTTTTGTGACCAAACACATATCTTGGTTCACATATTTCATAATCACTCTCATCATTCTATTAGTTCTACTTTACATAATCTGTAAATGCAGAAGAAGAAGATGTGGAGCATTGCGAATCCAACCCTCAACGGACAACCCTTCAGAGCGAAGCAGAGTTTTTACCAAATTTCCTAGACTGATCCCTCCAAGAGAGCGACCCGGTATTAAACCTCAAGAAGAAGAGGACATCGAGTTAACATAGACTTTCATATGTGGAGTTTTACCCTTGTCTGTTAATTTAGACCATTGTATTTTATTCTTATTACATTTATGTAATGTACTACTCGCTTATTATTATTATCATCTACCAATTTTAACTTTTATGTATTTTATTATTTTGCTTTGTATTCATTCAACATTGTTTCAATTTATTTTGCATTATATTCATTTAAAGTTTCTAACAATTTTCAAAAGTTGCTGCATAACATCGACTTTTTTATTAAGGGGGAAGTTGTTACATAAAATTATACGCTATATCATCAAGATATAAAGCGACATCATATTACAGTATTAGATAACAGCTTCCTTTGAGAATTGCTTATCTAGATATTAAGTTTCATTTTAACTTCTCACAATGTTATGCTGATTAGCTAGCTTGCATTTCCTTTGTTCAACTTTGGCTGACACATCATTTGAAAACTTATAAATAAGACTAACGAGCATTTGTACCTTCAGTTATCATACTCACTTCATATTAAATGTATCATACATAAATTGTATCTTTTATTCAGGAATCAACGTTGATTCCTCATGTAACCAAATAAAAAGTTTTTAAAAAGTCAATCACGCAAACAGTGATCTAACATATGTATATATATATATTGTTGTTTCTCAGGTTTTTGCGGGTGTTGAATGAAGTGTTGGTGTACTTCCGGGTGTTTTCCCACGTAGTTGATAGGCTCCTGCTAGAGCAATTGTTGTCTAAACGACGTTTCAGTTCAGTTCTAGCAACGAGGAGTAGCAGTAGGCAGTTTTCAGCGAGAACCTGAAGATGGCAGATGGGATTCTGCCGAAACGTCGTTTAGACAACAATGGCTCCAGCAGGAGCCTATCAACTACGTGGGAAAATACACGGAAGTACATATATTGTTGTGATGCGCCGAGAGAAAAAGACGGCCTGCACCAATTTTTGTTGTGATAAGATAGAAGAAAAATATAATTTTGCTGTTGAGCGCCAGATGGCCTAACCATCGGATGCGACAGTCGAGAGATAACTCGATACTGCCACACCTCAGAGCATGAGGGTACCGCGACTGTGCAGTACAACTCCCTCTCAGATAGCCGGTTCCTGAAATGCAATGTACTCTCTAGCAACTGAAATAATACACCAATATTTTAAACAAAGATTAACAAATTTTAATGATCTGGACGAGGTAAATTTATGAAATAAACAAATACACAGTTTACATAAATAAAATTTAAGATGAATGGATAATTATGCGTTTTATTTATTGGCCTTTGCAAATATATTTAAGAATTTTATCAACTGATCAGTGAAAATAATAACCGATAAGGTACCTTTATACTTTACCGCTCTCGTAACGCCGCTGAGCTCAATCGCGCACAACTGCTATGAGGACGCCCCTGGATTCTCGTTCAAAGCTGGTTACTGATGTTACCAACCGCAGGTGCTTGAAGATTACCAGAAGTTCAGATGATTTGATGAAGCTGATTTATTTATTTTCCCTTATTTTCTTCCTTCGGGACACTTTATTTTAAGGAAATCACTTTCGAAACACGGGTTTTTAAAAGAATTAAATTTTATATTAAGGTAAGTACCTTAGATATTTAAAATGGATAAATATGCGAGTCGGCTTTGGAAACTTTGAGTCTAGTTTACAACATTTTCATAACATTTATATTTTAAGCATAGAATACTTATTAAAATTATCATTCCTAACTCCTTTCAAAATTTCATATATGATTACTTCCGTAAACACACGGTTTCAAACAATAGGGTAAATTTTCATTAAATAAATTTTAGGTTAGGAGTTTTCAGGAGTAAAATTCATAACATGTTGCCTCTACGACCGCGTTTACTAGACTGTTTTTGCCACTTCTCGCGTTTTTATTCGCTGAGATTGACAGGAATACAAAAATCAGATAGTATGATTTTAATAAAGAATTTTGATTTTTATAAACATGTACTTTTTTATGCCTTTGACTTATTATATGCACATTTTAACATTGGAATGAGCTTTACTATGCACTCCCAATCATTTTGGTACCCCATTTGTACCCCCATAATGATTTTTAAGACACTTTGATAAATATTCTATATTGCTATTTTCTGACCTTATTACTACATAAAACTACTTAAAATTCGCCCAGATCTTACTTAACACACAAATTATTAATTATCTACAAACATTTATTACCTAGATAGGTTTAAAACATAATTATGTGTGAACAAATATTTTAGGTACCCACCTCCAAGTTCATTGGTGAGCAGTGCCTAAACTAATACATAGTGTCCTATCAAAAGTTACACAAAACAACACTGGTGTCCTGAATTCACACCAGGATAAGAAATATTATATCTAAAGGAGTTTTAAGAAAAGTTGCAGTTCATTTTATGTGAAGGTATCTAGAATACACAAAGATTTATTAAGAAATACCTCTCAACGTGTCACAGTTCAGAGATTTTACGCTGCACTTCACTAACAGGTACTAGTCTTTGTTTCCTGTGAGTTTTATCTCATTGCGATGTGTCCTTTTTGTAAAACCTTCATATATGTATGTTTGCCGAGAGATATTTTTTCAAATTTTCTTATAAGTAGATTTTATGTTAATTTTGCTCATTATTAGCGTTCATATACGTATTCTAATACTTAATACGTTATCATTGTCCACTATTATTGTCCTTTAGTCTAATTTGTAGCACTATTTTAATAAAATGTTTTATTTTTTTAGTTTGACGAGTCCACTACGGGAGTGTTCAGAGAGTTTATGGAACAAAGCTTGATTCTACACATTTGAGCCCTTGCTGTGGTCTCTCTAATTAGTTATTTTAACATATTATAAGGTTTGTCCACTTTTTACATATGGTTTACCCTACTGGGTGTATCCTTTTATACCTAATTATCATAAATTATACTAAACATAATGCATGTGAGTTTTTTCAAATAGAGGTGTTTTACTTAAGTTGCCATGTCACATTTTAAGTCTTACTTGAGGTCATTGACCTCCCCTAGCTTCGTCGAAGGGTTGTGAGTGCAGTTCCTCATACACGAAGGTAACAATATCGTGCAATGAGTTATGTACCTCTGTCTGTCGCTACGATGGCTTATTTTCTCTGGCTTTTGCCCTAAAATATATATTTTTGCAAATGTCACAACATTTTATATCATCAACTAGTGTCGAATCGAAAATCGAGTAACACGTTCTTAATGCGCTTTTTTGAGTAGAATCCATCGCTGATAAGAAGAAAATTATGTATGTCCAAGTTCTCGAAATATAGACATAAATTATGTTTTCTTAAATTATTTAATTATTCGATCACAACTTAAATTAGCTATCCAATGATATATCGTAAGCAGAGCTGGGCGAGTACACGGATACTTTACTCGTGTTTTGTACTCGAGTACTAAAAGTACTCTTTTTTGATTATTCGTAAGTACTTTTTGGTTTGGCGGACTTAATACTCATATTTTCAGCACATTAAAAAATACTCATACAAAGTATTCGTCAAAAATTGTTACTTTTCACGAGTACTCAACCCCCTCTATTTCTCTCTTACAGTAGTCACAGAAATTTAGTTTACTTTAGTGTGCAGTAATTAGTTTACCACTCACCATTCAGGCACTGACCGGTCAATTTGTCGTCAGCTCAGCAGCGTAACACTTTATATTATAATGGAGAATAATGATATAAGTGAAGTTGCGTCTATACTGCGTCTATACATGATTCTTACTCTCAGGTAGCGATTATGAACCCGCAAATGATGTGGATGTGAACAACAGCAGAAAGAAAATAATTCAATACTGAAAACCATTGGTTGCCTATTATTTCCAATGGCGAAAATACGAAGGCGGAGAGATATTTACTATTCATAACACTTAAAAAAAAAATTATCGCTGAATTGAAATTCTGCAAATATTTTCAAAAAATATTAAACCGCGTTCAATTTTATTTAGAAAATGTAGCCCAGATGACAGAGAATGTTTTATAGTGAAACCCACAAAAACTTGCAAACTGAATATATACCTATATTTTTTTAATGAGTTCGTGAAAGTGCATAGAACAATATTCTGAAAAGTTTACATTCCGCTGGGATGGAGAAAATAAAAAAAAATGAAAAAAAATTTTTTTCTCTTACTGATTACATATTTTTAACATATTTCTTAGTGAATAGGAGGATAAATAGTGAATCTGAAGGGAAAATATATAATTATGAACGCATTACACAGACACCACACATAGCCCGCTGATTCGCTCGCATGAATTTTTACGTGCCTTTACAGTATTATATTTATTACACATTTCAGCTGTATCCAATGGATTCCTTATACATTTGTTAATGTATTGGAAAAGTTCCGGAATTTATATTCAAAACAATCAAAAATATTTTCATAGTTATAAGGATCAGATCGTGAAAATAGTAATTTCTTATCATGATCCGATTGATCATATTTTCCAAAAATTTGTGTTTGAACATTTTTTCCGAAATAGTGATATTTTATTTTTCCAATGGGTCAATTTCTCGGCAAGTTACAGCCTCCAATATATATATTTATCAAGAAAATAATCAAGCAAGGAAATTAAAATGATTTGAGATGTACTTTTTTTGAATCCACGTTACTACAACTTAATAAATAAACCATAATAATCATGAAGTGTACATACTTTTTAACAGTTCTCAATGAAGAAAGAATTTTGTTGAAGTGCTTTTATTTTTTTCTATAATCTCTATTGCGACGATTGAGTTCGGGCGTGATAATATATATAAGTATATTTTTCCCATCCATCCTTTGCTTGTATTATTTAAAACAAAAAAGCATCAGAAAGCTACAATTTCTATCGTTTAAATGAACCAACAGTCATATAGATTGAACAAATTCTGATTTAGTGCATGTAATTCAGTGCGTCGGTATTAGTCCAGGGAAATGAGTAAAAAAAGTACCATGTTCGGGACTGTGACTCATCCAGGCAGAGACCACGATTTTTAGGTAGTATAGGTGTCAATAAATGAAACCTATATAAAATCTGCGGTCGATTTTCTGCATATGTTTATTTACAGCCATTTTAATGCAAAAAAATGGAAAAAACGTGTTTTTTCACACTTTCTCACCTGCCAGTAAAAAGTAAACAGTCTTATAGATAAATCAAATGAATCACCTTGTAGGAAATTAAAAAAGCTTTAAAATGGCGGTTGTTAAATGTCGATATAGTTAATTGTTGCTAAGATAATTGCAAAATGCGGAATTTTATTCAATAAACAATATCTTGTGTAAAAAACAATCTACTGTTTTGTCCTTGCGTAAATAGTTGACTCTCATAGTGCTTAATATCTGGTAAAAATTTCAAATCGATTCGTCAAATAGTTTTTGCAAAATTGCATTAATTTATCCCAGAGACCTTTTTTTTGCAACCCCACCACGTCCAGAGAAATCAAAATACAATGATTCTACGGCCTCCACCTGAAAGAGAAAGACTTGATTTACCAAAATGCTTTGTTAGATATCGAAAAAATTAATTTTCAGACCTGCAAAATGACGTTGCAAAAGAACTCAGATTTTTACCTTATAAACAAATAGAATAATTTTTTAACAATTGATTGTAGAGCATCGGTTTTTCGATATTTGAAAAGCTGATATTTTTACACGAATTTTGAAAAAAAAAAGAAGGTCCTAGGTCAATTTGGGGCAAAGTTAGCAATTTTTTTTCAAAAATTCATAGCTCCTTTGTTTATAATAATTAAGAAACGTAACAAGCGCCATTTTAAAGGGGAAGAGTTCAACTTTTAGTGTGTATGTGAATCGACAAATATTCTGTATTATTATAAATTACAGCGTTATTTATATCGAACAATGTATTTCTTTTCACACTTTACAAATTCTATTGTTTATAACTTAATATAACAGTAATTTATATATTTAATTGTACACAAACCTTTCCTATAATTTTCAATAAGAATAATACAAAAATTTTGATAATGTATAAAAATATTTTTTTGTAAAATGTTTAAACAAATTACAGGTAATTATTACTCTCTTATTATTTTGGAGCAGATGTGTTGAACCATAGAAAGTTTCTACTGTATCATACAAACCATTATACATGACAAACGCTGTCACTACGTGTACATTCACACGCGTGTTGTATACTTCTACGAAGGAAGTAATGGTTAGTTTTATTATTTATTAATAATTAATAATACGAAAATTAATAAGAGCACTTTTCATAAATTGTATGGTAATTTTGCATTTGAAAAATATCTTAAAAATGTAAATTATATCGAATAGAGTGTTTTTATTTTATAAATTTGAAAAATTCAATTGTTTATAACAATAAGATATATATTTACGTGTACATGAGCCTTTTCTACAACTTTCAACAAGAACAGAACAAAAAATGTTGATATTTTGCAAAAAAAAATTTTTTTTAAAATGTTTAAACAAATTACATTGTTAATATTAATGTTAATAGTTTAACAGATTGAATATTATTAACGTACGCAAAAAGGTACCCCAAATTAAAAAAAGAAACATCAAAATCGGTTAACAAACACCAAAGTTATGACTTATGTGGTCAGTTTGAAGATGCTGTTGTAATTTTTGAATGCGCGGATTTGAGAGTTCCCCCTCCACAACCTCCGAGCTAAGTTGATTCGAGCCTCATTTTAGAAGCTTTGCCAACAGTTTTGAGAAAGTGCAATCATTTTCAAATTTTTTACACTAAAAGTTGAACTCTTCCCCTTTAAAATGGCGCTTGTTACGTTTCTTAATTATTATAAACAAAGGAGCTATGAATTTTTGAAAAAAATTTGCTAACTTTGCCCCAAATTGACCTAGGACCTTCTTTTTTTTTCAAAATTCGTGTAAAAATATCAGCTTTTCAAATATTGAAAAACCGATGCTCTACAATCAAATTGTTAAAAAATTATTCTATTTGTTTATAAGGTAAAAATCTGAGTTCTTTTGCAACGTCATTTTGCAGATCTGAAAATTAATTTTTTCGATATCTAACAAAGCATTTTGGTAAATCAAGTCTTTCTCTTTCAGGTGGAGGCCGTAGAATCATTGTATTTTGATTTCTCTGGACGTGGTGGGGTTGCAAAAAAAAGGTCTCTGGGATAAATTAATGCAATTTTGCAAAAACTATTCGACGAATCGATTTGAAATTTTTACCAGATATTAAGCACTATGAGAGTCAACTATTTATGCAAGGACAAAACAGTAGATTGTTTTTTACACAAGATATTGTTTATTGAATAAAATTCCGCATTTTGCAATTATCTTAGCAACAATTAACTATATCGACATTTAACAACCGCCATTTTAAAGCTTTTTTAATTTCCTACAAGGTGATTCATTTGATTTATATGTAAGATAGTTTACTTTTTACTGGCAGGTGAAGAAGTGTGAAAAAACACGTTTTTTCCATTTTTTTGCATTAAAATGGCTGTAAATAAACATATGCAGAAAATCGACCGCAGATTTTATATAGGTTTCATTTATTGACACCTATACTACCTAAAAATCGTGGTCTCTGCCTGGATGAGTCACAGTCCCGGCCAAAACCTCATTTCCCTGGATTATATCACAGTCATGGGCATCCAAGCGTGCGCACGCATATATATCTCGCTCCGAGTTATAACGTTACACTTGATTATTTTTTTCTGGGAAAACCGTGGCTTTAGCGATAAATTTTGTTAGGACATTTTTTATTCATAAATACGTGATCTATTAATCTGAATCTTTTAATTTTTTCCTAGCGTGACTTAATTTGAAAAAATGGGCGAAAAAATTTTTTTTCACATTTTTTTATGTTCTGCATCCGAGCGAAATGTAAACTTTTCAGGATATTATTCTATACTTTTTCATGAACCTATTAAAAAAAAATTATTCAGTATGCAAGTTTTTGTGGATAAATACCTTCATTGACTGGGCTAATACCCTTTTTGCCAGAAATCGATAGGACGCATCGTTTTCAAGCAAAATCGAAAATACTTATTAGAAGCCAAATCATGATTTTACATTGTCTTGTTATTTATTATTTTATTTTATTTATTTTCAGGATAACATAATGAATGCTATTTCATTTTTTGAAAATGTGTGGAAAATTTCAATTCGTCGATAATTTTATATTATTAAATAAATTAAAAAAAAAAAAAAAATCATAAATACCCCGCTGGAAATAATAGGATAGGTGATAATTTTCAGTACTGAATTATTTGCTACGAAATACTAACTCATTCGCAGCAATATTACGATTTTTTTATGAGCGGTTATTTGCAAAAATAACAATAAGAAGCAACATTTGAAGACTATGCCTATGTTATAAATAATAATGTTTTTATTTTTTGTGAACCGTAATGCCTAATGTTTATTTCGTTAAATTTGTTTTATTAAATAAAAGGTTAAATAAATTAAATAATTAAATAAATAATTTCATGTTTCATTTGACGTATGACCTGGGGCGCCATCGTGTTGGTAAATTAAACTTTGAAATTATCTTATTTTCTACAAAGGGCTCTACTTCTTGTCGTAGAATGTTAATAAAATTTTCGGTATTCAAATTACCCTGAAAAAAATAAGGACCTATTATTTAGTATCCAATAAACCACACCATACACCAAATCCAAATTGTTCTTGACGATTAACTGTAGCGGTTACGTGCGGATTTTCATGAGCCCAATGGTGGTTATTATGCCGATTAAAAATTCCGGCACTGCTTATATAAAATAGAATAGAATAGAATAATGTTTATAGTGTAAAAAAATTATACAATCATTTACACGAAAGGTAAGTCATCGTCGTTCTTTCACTCTCCCTAAACAAATGCAAAATATTTACTACTCACTAAAAATACACATTTGTAAAATATACACTAATAAAATACACACTAATAAGAGGAACTAAAATATTGTAATAACAATGTTTATCACTTTGTACTCTTAACCTCACTTCTCACTTGTCAAATCCAAGACTTCAAAACTTTCTGTACTTTCTGAACTACCCGCCGAGAATGCGGTCTTTTATACCAAAAAATGACAGATCTCGATTTTTCTGTGATGACGCCACAATTCTCTAGATAATTCCAGATGTCACTTTAGAACTACTAGTGGTAGGTTCTCTCTCGAGTAGGTGCAAATACATCTGAATTAATTGAAGGGGTTGCAACACATCACACTGCCCCCTCCTTAAGCCTGAACGTCCCGGTCAGGCAATTTGGTATCATCGGTGTATTTTGCCAGTATATCCAAATGTACGATCTTCATCTTGGACTTTTTGCTTCGTTGAATCCGATAAACGACATCATTAATTCGGGTAATAACAGTATACGGTCCATCCCAAGGAGGTTGAAGTTTCGGGAGTCTCCATTCCTTCCGCTGTGGGTTGTACAGCCAAACCAGATCTCCCACCTTGAATCCCCCTGTACTGGCATTCTGATCATAACGAGCCTTCAATCGGTTACTAGTTTTGTTCATCTGCTCTCGGTCATTCTTCGGCTGTTCTCGGCTTCCATTTCTGTAGTTGTTCATGGAAAATGATTCCCCACGGGCAGCACAATTCTTACACTTGCGACACCAAGCCTCCGCATCCTGGCGACTATTAACCCAATAGAACTGTTCCCGTGCTCTACTCAATGTCTCGTTTATGCCGAAGTGTCTGCTGGACGTTTCATTATGTGCTTCCTAGAGTACTTCTGGTACACGACACCTGGGAATCACTAGACGCATGGCAACCTGCTTCCCATCTGGGCTTTCCCATGCTCTCCTTAAAAGCCCGTCTATGACCGTAAGTGAATCCCATTGTGACCATAAAGCCTTCAGCTCCACTTCTTTGTTGGAAACATCCTTCCATACTGGACGCGTTCCCTCTTCTTTTGCTCTCAACATGGGTCCGATTTCTACATCGCACAATTGCTCTTGCCTCAGAGTTTTCTTTGACCAACTGTCTGGAAGATCGACCTTGACAGTGTTAGCTTCAACCATGTTCGGCAATTTTCTCACCTGAGGGTAGCGCTTGCAATTTTCCTTATCTGGTTTTCTGGATAATGCAGGACTCTTGACTGCCTGCGTTCTCAATAGTCTTGTTTTCTGGCATTGGTCGTTCACTTTTGACAGAATAATTTGTTCGTTCCCAATCCTTAAAGTCGCTTTCCTACGTCAACAATAAATCCATACTGTTCCATGATGTCCAGATCCAAAATGAAGTCATCCGTGATGTCAGCCACGATGACCCTGTGGTCAAACCTTAAATGTCCAATCTGCAAACCCAGGTCTACTTCTCCATGAACCGTAGCCCTGTCCCCCGTAGCTGTCCGGACGATCACCTCATTTTGCCTCTTGTTAATCTTTATACCCGATATAAATCCTGGACGTACTATTGATGACGTTGTACCTGTGTCGGTGGTAAACAAACATTTTCTTCCATTCACATAGCCTTGTAACAGCAGACTATTCGAAATTTCTCGAAGCTGGGAAATCTTTATTTCTCTGGGGTCACTGCATTCCCTAGCCAGAACAACCCCCTGCGGTAGTTTTCCTGCTTCTCTTCAAGATTCGCAGCATTTATTCGATTCTCCAAGTTCTGCTGTTGACAGTCTCGTTTCATATGTCCTACCTTGCCGCAGTTGTAACATTTAATACCACCACTCGGCTTTCCTTTATTTTGTTGTTTTTTCTGCTTTCCGAGGTCATCCAGTTTATCGAATAATCTGGTAAACATTTTCTGCATCTCGGTCAACATGGGGTTCTGGTTCATTTCTGGTTGTGATTCTTCGAGAGTCATAGCTCGCACTCTCGACCTTGGAGTATCTCTATAGGCGGCTTCTACTTCAAGTGCACGCACCAAAGCTTCGCTACTACTTTGGTGTCTCGTCAGCCTCAGAACTCGCCTGACCTCTTCGTCCCTTATGCCATCTAAAAAGGCCCCCACAGCTAATTGTTCCTGAAATTCTCTAGGTGCACTCGGATACGCCAGGTGTGCCAGTCTCTCTATTGCGGCTTCAAATTCTTGTAGGCGTTCCCCAGCCTTTTGCATCCGGGATTTCAGCTGAGCCTGGTATACTTGGGCAAGGTGTTGGTCGCCATATCTCAAGTCCAAGGCAGCTTCCAAAACTTTAAAGTCCCATTGTTTCTCTACTGGGATAGTCTGAAGTAACTCCGATGCTTGGCCCCTTAGTGCTAAAACTAATGCGATGGCCTTTTCCTCATTATCCCAGTTATTCGCAGACGCAGCTGCCTCGAATTGTCCCTTATACGTCGTCCATGAGCTTTGGCCGTCAAAGGAGGGAGGTTTTAACCGAGGACCCGATGAAGTTACTAGCTGACCTCCTTTTTCTCCCAACTGACGTTTAAGGCGCTCTACCTCTCCTTCGACCTCACTCATTTTTCCTTTGATTTGACTAACTTCTGTCTCGACCACACCTACTTTGTCTTCGACCTTGTTTATCTCCCCTTTAACTTCTTCCTTGACAGAAACGATTGCGTCCTGTTGTATTTTTATTTGATCGCTCAGAATTTTCCTTAGTTCTTCCTGGCGTCTTTCTTGTTCCTCTTTTTCTTTTTGACGCTGTCTTTCTTATTCTTCTTTTTCTTGTTGGCGTCTTATTTCCAGATTTTCTATCATCTTCTTTAATTCATCTCTTTCTTCCTGACGTCTTGTTTCTTGCTCTTCTTTTTCTTCTTGACGTCGTTTTTCTTGTTGTTCTTTCTCTTCTTGGTGTCTTATTTCCAGATCTTCCATAATTTTTTTCAATTCGTCTCTTTCCTCTTGACGCCTTCTTTCTTGCTCTCTTTTTCTTCTTTACATCGTTTTTCTTGTTCGTCTCTTTCTTCTTGACGCCGCTTTTCTTGTTCTTCTTTTTCTTCTTGACGTCTTCTTTCTTCATTCTCCTTTTCTTTCTGACGTCTTCTTTCTTCATCCTCTTTTTTTTTCTGACGTCTCTTTTCTTGTTCGTCTCTATCTTCCTGACGTTGCTGCGCCATCATCCTCGTAAACTCTGCAAGTAGGTCCTTCATTTGTTTCTCCGTAGCCATGCTTCTTGTTGTAATGGGCATACGATTATGTTAAAATAAAATAAATTTAACTGCCACGTTGTTATCGGTAATGAAACTTTCCAGAAAAATCTCGAAACAGCACGAAAAAGTCTTATCCAGAGTCTTGTCACTATCTAGTTCAGAGAATTTAATAATCTCCACTAATGTCCAAATAGAAAAGTTCTGGAAATTTTTCACGCACTAACACAAATGAGTCTTTTTCAGTGTCTCTATCACTACTCAGTTTAAAGGATTTAATTATTACACTAATGTCCTAATTAAAATGTTCTACAATATCTCAAAAATGCACTTAACAGTCTTAACACTATTTTCCTGTTCGAAAATAACCCTCGAACAATGTCCAGTAAATTAGTCCTCTGTGTTAGCACTAACCCTCGAGAATACTTCTCGAACACTCCAGCACAACTTCAGAGCTCCTCTTGTCATAAAATTCCGCTTCTGACACCAATTTGTAACGTGTTTCCACCCCTAGGAAACCACCCTCGCAAATTCCGTGGGTTCCAAAAATTATAACAAGAGATTGTCCACTAACACACTTTATTAAATAATTTACTGGATACTTCACAATACTGATTATTAACTTGAATGAACTTTACTGACTAAAAATAACAATGTTTATCACTTTGTACTCTTAACCTCACTTCTCACTTGTCAAATCCAAGACTTCAAAACTTTCTGTACTTTCTGAACTACCCGCCGAGAATGCGGTCTTTATACCAAAAAATGGCAGATCTCGATTTTTCTGTGATGACGCCACCATTCTCTAGATAATTCCAGATGTCACTTTAGAACTACTACTCGTAGGTTCTTTCTCGAGTAGGTGCAAATACATCTGAATTAATTGAAGGGGTTGCAACACATCACAATATAACTAAATTTAAACAAATTTAACTCTCCAATAACACATTTTCTTTAAATCTGGTATGCCATCAATTATCGTGAATGGCAAGGCTGTGGTACCACTTTTCAGAGAAGGCGAATATATTTTCGCACTCAGTAGGTTCATACTTACCAAGTTCCTGATTGCCATTCATCATTTTTTTTACCTGACTTTTTTTCAAAATTGAGCGAACTTGGCGCTTCCTTATACCACACAAAATGAATGGGAGTCTAGATTCATGATATTTGAGGGTATATTAAGAAATCCCTCCAACCCCCATGCGTAAACTTATGACTTTTTTGTGGTTGTTTTTTCCACTTTTTCAAGTCATATTTTTTACACATTTGGGGGACCTTCCCTACGCTCCTGTACCAAGAAAAGGGCTGGCATGAACATTTCTGTGCTCTACTACTCCAAATTAATAACAATTCACACATTTTGGGCGTAAACTTATGGCATACAATAGGCAAGTATACAAGTTTTTTATATAATTTTAATAACATCTACACATAAAAACAGTTGACCCGTATTTTTTATTTTATTTTTTAAATAATGCCTTATAGTAAAAAAAAAATCATGAAGTTTAAACTGTGTTTAAACGGTCGGATATTGCCGCCAATAATCACCAGATTCTAATTTGTGCTTGAACAAAGAAGCGAGTGCTACGTTGCCATATTTCGATAAATAATGTAAGATATTCTATACTGCTATACGGAATCCTCTGTAATATTACAATTCTGTATTAGCAAAGTTATCAATCAGCCTTAAAAATATTTACTTGCTGTGTATCTGAAACAGTGTTAAAAATTAATGCTAAAATTTATTTCAGACGGTACAGTAGTGCACATTTTTTATTTAAATGTGGCAACGTAGCTAGTTACTGTCAAATGTAAAATGCCCCTATTTTAGAGGTTATTAGGCTATTACGTCACGAGATATCCGGAAAACTACCTTATTTTAAATCCACTCTGATTTTAAGCATATTCATTTTACAATAATAGTCGGTAAAATTATCTTGAAATTATATTTATAACATTTTGGAGAGTTATACTATCATACTATATTATTAATATTGTCGTTTTCGTTATTGTCTACTAGCCCATTAGTGGTCGACGGGCTCCTGGTATATAATACAAAGGTCCCATCGTTGGAAAGTATTGTTGGATGAGATGACTTACGTCAAGTCGTCATAAAATCACGTCTCGAATTCAGGGACCATAACCGAACCGAAACCGTAACCGTAACCGAAAACCACATCGTTGCAAATTGAATGTTTTCCCACAAACTCAGCTTTATTACAAAGATAAACTATTAAACTAGTTGTTCGCCAAGTTTCAGCTGTTAATGTTTATTAATAAACAAATTACGAATTTATTAAAAAAAAAAAATTATCTCGTCTTCTAGTAAGGCTACAGTCATTTTTTTTTTTTTGAAAATGTGTGAAAAGACCCCAGCAGCAAAGATATGAGAACGATATTGCAAAATCTTCATTTGTTTAAAAGTTATTAGCAAAAAACCCAACCTCAAAATGTGACACTTTTTCAAACGCCATTTTGAAGTTGAAAATAATGCAAATTTGATTTGCCATTAATGAAAACATAAAGTTTAAGTCTCAACAAAAAAAAGGATGTCCAGATCAACCCCCTACGACAACGGGAACTGGGTGAATTTGCATTTTACATTATTTATGTTTTTAATAAACAAATCGAATATCTCTTAAACCAATTAAAATTTTTTGATAAAATTTTATGGACAACTTTGGGGTAATAAAAGACATTTTTCTTCAAAGTTTCAAGCACTAAAGTGCTTTTGTTAAAGAATGAAAAATATTTGCAAATTGCTAAAATTTTCGCGGTTTTTTGCAATTATTTAAACAAATTTTCAAGCGTTTCAAACGAAACATCTCTCAAATTAACCGTTTTTCAAAGTTCCAACAGTATCTACAAATTGAAAAACCTATCGTCAAAGGTCTTTGAGTTATCTTTAAAAAAGTCGATTTTTTTGAATTTTTCAACAATAAATCGTTAAATAAACAATGTTCCGGCGGTCAAAAAGTGGACCAATTTCAGGGTCATGTTCTTAATCAATAAAACTATCGTTCAATCCACGTGGCATCCTGAAACGAATTACAATAAATTTCAGTCTATTTTTTTACTAATTCTACTGGACTATTAGTACAGGATCCGTAGTAAGGTCGACCTTCATCGATCAGGTAACCGAATAAAATCTATTTTTTATGAAAAAAAATATGCTAACAAAAGTAACGGTGATGAGTTGCCTAACGAAATGTGTTCAAGGCTATATTTAATTGAAAATTTAATAATTCATTCTTTTTCCATACCTGCACCGATCTTCTAACCAAAAAAATTTAACACTAATCGAAAATAAGAAACCTATAGAATATGTAAACATACTTACATTTTTCCGTTCAAGGCTGTACGGTTGCTAGGTTTAAATAGGTGAATCGAAAATGGTACCTTCACTGATTGGTACTACTGGTAACCAAATAAATTATATATCAAAATAAAGATAATTTTATTGAGAAACGATAAGTATAAATAAAATAAAAATATAAAAATAAAAAAAAACAAAAAGCCTTGAACATATTTTCGTTAAACAACCCATCACCGTTATTTTTTTTTCATAAATAATAGATTTCATTCGGTTACCTGATCGGTGAAGGTCGACCTTAGTACGTATCTTAGACTATATATAATGTAGGTTCCATTAAATGCGAAAATGCTCATTTTAGAAATGCCAAAAAATTTAGAAGTTGGTTGGTATTTAAAAAAGGTAACAATCTGTCATCGCAATAAAATCAGACATAAATATTTCATACTATTAATAGTGGAAATGGTAGAAAATATACTACTACTTTTAGCTTGGCTCTCAATTTTTTTTTTTTTTTTGCTTAACAAGTATTGATTTTATAGGACAATATGGTTAGGCATTTTAATTAATCCACAGTAATATCTCCTCAGGAAGGGACACTAGCGAAAAATGTTTCAGACAAAAGTTATTCCACTTAGAGGAGGACATTTTTTGGGCGGAACAATTTTCCACCCCCCACCTCTTGATAAGCGGGGGGTGGGGCTAACTTTCGAATTCTTAATGTCACTCCATTTTTTATTACGTATTTAGATTCTACGAAAAAAATTACATAACTTTTGTACCAAACATTTTTTTGTCCCCCCCACCCTAATCAGCGGGGATGGAGGTGTAACTTATGAATTTTCAAAAACCTGCAGGCGAACATCTCTGAACTAGGGCATTTTTAAGAAAAACGTTCCAAACGAAAGATGTCCCTATCTGAACTAAACAACTTTTGTTTGAAACATGTTTCCTAAAAATGCCCTAGTTCAGAGACGTTCCCCTGCATGTTCCTGAAAATTCAAAAGTTATCCCCATCCCCGCTCATCAAAGTAGGGGGGAGAAAAAAATGTTAGGTACAAAAGTTATCTAATTTCTTCCATAGAATCAGAATATGCGACATGCGGCCATTAAAAATTTAAAAGTTAGCAGAACTCGCTCATCAAAGTGGAAAACCGTTCTGCACAAAAGATGTCTCCCTCTGAACCGAACAACTTGTATCTGAAGCATTTTTCACTGGTTCCCTTCTGCACGCCCCTGCTATTCCAAATATCATTCCTACTTTATATTTGAATAGACCTCATCAGAAAAATTATTTAAAAACTTGTACATGTGTTCTCTAGTAAAGGTTCTTGATTTTTTCACTTCACTTTATGTCTAATATTTTCCCTCTTAAGAAGAAAAGAAGAAGAAAGGCAATTAACGTAGCATATTTTTAAATATCAACAGCTTTATACAGAAATATTGTGGCTTTTACCATCGAGTTTTCAGCCCATAAGCTTCCTGGAGACTTTAAGGTTTCATTTCTTGAAACAAAATATTCTAGCATTACCTTTTCTGTGACAGTTTCCAAATTTTTCTCGTCACACCACGCTGTAAATAGCTTGAAGGTTTTATCATACCTCTCTTTGGACTTCTCGGAAAATGTGGCTGAACATTCTACTTGCCAAGCATCTTCTAAGTCTGAATAGTCACGAAGTCAAGCTGAAGTTGTGGCAAAAATCTTATCTTGGAGAAATTTCTAATGGCATCAGATGTCACTTGAAAATAAATATTCGGTCTCATAGTATAGTTAGTTGCAAAATTCATTTTGTTTACAAAAAGTTGAATAACAATTAAAGCCGCCATTTTGAGTGGTCAACACTATTTTTTTCGGATTCCTGAGGAAATTCTGTAGGGGGTAGGCTAATTTTTGGCTTGTCCCAAAACTTTCCGAGAAATCATTATTTTTTAATCTAAAATCACCGGACTAAGAAGGTCTCAACAAATATTAGGCTACAAGCATGACCGTCCACAAAAATATTTTCAAGGGGAGCATAAAATTGAAAAAACTAAATAAAAATAAAAGTAGTGAACAAGAAGACATCTACTAAAATTCCTAGTTCGTATCGCAGATCGCAGGGCAGTGTGTTGGGGTCTCTTTTATTCATTATATATGCGAATGATATAAATCATGTCCTAAGAAGTTCATATATTAACCTTTTTAAGGATGACACATTAATATAAGTATCTGAAAAAAATCAAATTGAAATCACAGATATAATGAATAAAGAGCTTTGTATATTATATATATGGTCATGTACAAAAAAAAAATTGAAACTCTATAATGAGAAAACTAAATGTATAGAACTAAAGCTAATTGCCGAAAATATTTAAATGATCAACTGTTTCTGTACATTAATAATACAAAAGTTGAATTTGTAAGTGAAATTAAATACTTGGGAATTATTTTAGATCGATAGTTGACGTTTTCAAAACATATTGATTATTTATGTAAGAAAATTGGCAAAAACCAATACCAATTGGGTTGGATTTTAGTGGAACAAAGTATTGAAACAGCAAATTTAACTTTAATATATAAAATCGAGAAAAATCTAATACCTACCTACCTTAAACCCTTCTTAGCTAAAAGATCGAAACAATTATTTGGTAAGGTCTGCTGAAAACTTTAACATGAATACAAAAATATCATTCTTAAAAAAGTCAACTATTAGCGATGGCCTACGCGTATTCAATACTTTGCCCACGGAAATCAAATCTTTTAGTAAATTAAAACTGTTTACCAAAATGTTACTAAATTATATATAGACGATAGAGCACAAAATAATGAATGACTATGTAAAAATATATGTTATTTTTGAAAATATCTTATGCTAAATAAACTTTATTCTATTCTATTCTAAATATATAGTCACCTACGACATTAGAGTAAAATATATACCAATTCATAACAATGTACAGATTGGTATTTGCTTGTCACTGCTAGCCATAACTAAATGCAACACGACTACCCAAGCAGCATTAAAAGTGATGGGAACTGGCATCTGAGGCATTGAAACTTTAATAAAGTAGAAATGACATAACTGTTACTAAATTTGCGGGTTTAAGGTAATATTCACTTTGTGGTATGCCTTTGTAGTAACAATTATGTAGATTCTACTGAATTTAGGCATTGTATAGTTATAACACTTTCAAGAAACTGCTGGAGAATCTGCAACGTCGTGGATACTACTCTGCATTACTTTGAAGCATCCTCAACTGCAAAGTGAAAATTGGTAGTAATGCCGACTGCACAGCTTTACCAAAGGACCACTTCAAAATAACGATAATTTCAAGTGTGCAATTTTAAGCCGCCGGTACGTTGTTGGGAAATTTTCTGAAACTTCAAAGTTGTCTAACTTATTAGACTCTCGAGTAAAAATGAGGTTATTTCTACGAACATAGGGGCTTTGAAGTTATTTTTACAACTCTCCACTAATTGAAAATGACTTAAAAGTTACATATACCTTGAAAATCTACTATAAAGTAATATTAACTTTTAAGACAATTTATATAATTATTGGCATTGAATAAAATGGCGGCATCTGAAATACTCAGTAAAAGCGAAATAAAGTTTATCGGCATGCACTCATCCACGTTTTATAGAAAACTGAAAGAACAGTCAAACAGTAATAGAAATAGTGATTCTTCAAAATATAATGCAAACATGAAAGATTATTTCACCACAGCAAAACCATTATCTTTGATAACAAGTGCAAGAGTGTTCCCATTAACACAAGGAGAAAAGTAATCGAAAACTATAACAGTTGTAGTGATATTAATGATGCTATATACTGCTCGAAAGTTACAACTTGTCTTTAACGCACAGATTGACCTATAGTCCAGTTAGTGACCCACTGAGCATATTAAATGAATTTGCCGATTAAAAACTCCAAATTTAATAAATATTGTGTCGATGGGGAACGACAATATCGGTATAACGGCATAAGACATTGTTTGTGTACAATAAATTGAACTGAATGAAATTAAATGTAAACTGATCACTAAAATATGAAAACTCTTATGTATTTTTTCCATTATTACATACTTACCTTACGTTAATAAATATATGTATCCAACACTTTCATATAAAGTGATCTTTATTGATGAGATTTTGAAGGTATAAAGTGGCCTATAAGTCACTAGTAAGATAAAGTAGTGAGCTAAAGTGATTTAGTCACTAAAGAGTAATTTTAATATAAAAAAAAATCCAAGGAATTTATTTATTGTCTTTATTATAGGGAAAATTAACAAAACAAAGAACCTATGCACTAACACTTATTTATTTATATTTATGCTAACATTTATATTGTCATCATATTCGATTTTCCACAAAGCAAACTGCTCTTTTTTTTTTTTTTAACTATTTAACGTCGGCCTATTTCCGCTACCAGGGCCTATCACCGACGCCAGGAGACAAGCTACCCCCTACCTGGAAATTTTGCCGAACCTCTTCCCTTAAGAAGAGTAGGGATCTTTTACTTCCCTAACATTTAATAGACAAGGGACCGCCTGCTTTACATCCCCTCCGAAGGATGGTATATCCACTACGTAATCCTCGTCTGAAATTACGTAACTTCCGAGTATACACTGATATACAAGCCTCTAGAAGGTGGGGCGAGAACGCTGTATTTCTCAAGATAGGTGGGTCACCCATCCAAGTACTAACCGCGCTCGACGTTGCTTCAACGGACAAACTGCTCTTCTGTACACAATTTTTCTCTATACTAGTAACGACGTCTGTATCGCCTGACTCGTTACGCTGCTCTCCCTGTATTTTTTCAGCAATAACAATCTTGACTGAATCTTCCAAATAACCCTCCGCCCGTGAAGTTTAAGGGTGGTAATGTCACCCCCAGCATTGGCCAAAAGAGTTGCTGAGGAAAGGCGCATGCTATGGCCAGTATACAAATCTGCATCTGGCAATTGCAAATAATCAGCTACAATTCTTGGAATGTTTGAGAGCTTATTTAATCCAACCATTGGACAGTGCACTTTCCCCTTTGAAAATTTTCTAAAAATCTTTTATGAGACATATTTAGCGGTCTTAAAGACATTTCCTAATCAAATCAAGTGGGTTTACCGAAAATCCTTCATTTAAAACTGCGAAACTTCTTGATTTGTTTGTCTTGGTATCTGGTATATATATATATATAATCACAATAAACTCCTACCTTTGACATAAGATACTCATCGTCAGGGGCATCCGACAAATATTGTTCGATACGTGCTCTTTCCAAATAATATCATATAATAAAAAGTACTTGTAAAGGTATAATAATTGTTTTATTTTATTTTTAATCCACATCACACACAGTGACACTTTAACAGTTATTACCGCGTTGCCAATTCAAAAACAAAAATTACCTATATCGATTCTGTCAATTCTACCAACATGAAAATAAGTTGGTAGCAATAGTTACTAAGATCTTATAGCGTCATTGGTCCCATTTGCTACATCTAGGTAAATATAACTACACAGTGAAATTGTTGTAGTTCCCGTCACCACTTTTAAAGTAGCAACAACTATAACGTTGGTGGCATCTGCTACTTTACAGTAAATGCAACTTGTAGGGAAATAATTTTGGTTTTTGCGACCTCTAATATGTATTTGTTACATATTAGACCTTGTTGACATATATACCACTACAAAGTGACTGCAATTAAAATCGCCATTTTTCTGTTGTTGAATGAAGACGCCATATTGACACAGATAAAAATATAATTCAATAAAAAAAAATTGATGATGGTCATTTGTAAATATGTTTTATAATATATAAAATTTAAAAAAAACGTTTTCCATAAAAAATTTTGCTGTTTTGCTTGTACACATAATTTTTGCAATTTTTTTTCCGAAAAATCAATTTTCTAGAGAGGGCGTCTTTTTTATCGAAGTATCATGATAACATTTTACAGAAAACAAGTGGTGGTTTTAATATCCATACCAAGGGTAAATGCAAAACATCACGATTTATAATATATGCTTATGCATTCTATATTATATAATCACATTAACTTGGACCTTGGACATATTATGTGCTCAAACTCAATAAGTCATTAATTTACTATTCGAATAACAGAGAGCCAAATATATAGTTTGCGCTCTCATTCCTGTCAGCTGAGCTGTTCCAAAAATTAGTCATTTCTACTACTTGGTTACATCCCGTTTACGTAATAACCTAGTCTTCAACACGGTAATGGTAGAAGTACCGGAATAGTAATTTGCTATGTAATTATTATTCCCCATTTTGGTGAATACTTGGTAGAAGGATGGTTCCCATTACGTAACGGTCCTTAGTTGCGGAAACCTTTAAAGTTCCCCTAATGGCAACTATTACGTTGAATCTACTAAAATTGCTGCTTGGGTAGTGCTTTATATGGGATTGGAAAAAAAAATTGCATAAGGTGGAGTGGGGCAAGTGGGGATCTGGGGCAAGTGGGTATTTTTATTATAATTTGTGAGAAAAATCCTATTTGTAAATTTAACTCACAGTAGATTGTTCTTCAGATCTCCATGCAGCTGCAACGTATTGGGTATAGATTTTGGAACATTTTTAAGGCATCAATTTATTCATTTGGAAATTGTCTACATTTGATCGAGATTTTCAAGTTGTCTTCAAAAAATTCAAAATTTTTTATCTATGAAAGCAGACTATAATATGTCAAACTTTCAAGACTGCTGATGTTGTATGTCACTAATGTTACTTCTTGCAATTTTTAAAAAAATTTATTACCCTGTTTCCCAAGTTTAGCCCCATAGTTCCCACTTGCCCCGCTATTTTTGTTGGCGGGGCAAGTGGGGACTAGTCCTTAAGGGAAAGTGGGGATTAGTCCCCTTTTCCAATTTTTTATTTTTATTTTGTTATAAAATGGATACGCTTAGGGAACGCAACGGTTCCCTAAACGACAATGCTGAAAATGTGCTAATCGTCAACTGTTAGGTGTTTTATGCCACAACAAAAATTCACGCTAAGTTTAGTCATGGGTGAGACTTAACTCACTTGCAGTGACATTTATTATAAACTTGCTTTACATCGTTTAGCAAACTCACAACAATTGACTTGAATCAAAAAGTAATCATAGTCCACAGTACATCGCCCTTTTTTTCAGTGATTAGTAACAGGCTGAATTTTCGTGAGTAGCTTCGTTTTGACGAGACGCCCAACTTTTCTCTCTGCGAAAATTCTCGGTAGTGGTAGCTAATAGCAAAAATTAATTTTTCTATTTCACACGAATTAGACAATTCGACAATCTGTCAAATTATTTTGGCAATATATTTTTCATTCGTTAAAGAGTTTGTTTTTCGATTGCCTTGGTTACGTTTGCGCGAGTTAATTATAATAAGCCTCGTGTTTGTCCACAACAACATAATTTGACAGGTTGTCGAATTGTCTAATTCGTGTGAAATAGAAAAAATAATTTTTGCTATTAGCTACCACTACCGAGAATTTTCGCAGAGAGAAAAGTTGGGCGTCTCGTCAAAACGAAGCTACTCACGAAAATTCACCCTGTTACTAATCATTAAAAAAAAAGGGCGATGTACTGTGGACTATCAGGTTGAGTGATTATTCTCAGCGGTTGCATTCCCTAAACGTGCCCAATGAACTTTTTCTTTGTACAAAACTTTAATTTAAATCATTTCGTTCTGTTTTTGCAATAAAATAGTTTAATAGCATTTTACTATTTTACTCCAGAAAAATACCTTATCTTAACTTAAGTTCGAAACTCCCATAATTTTGGGAATATTTTAGATTTGAAAAAAACGTTTTGTAGCTAAAATCGTGCAGATTAATCCACTTGCCCAAATTGAGAATATAACTATTCATATGAAAAGAGAGATGAAAAACCCACTTGCCCCAGTCACCGGGGCAAGTGGGTACTACAGGTGAACTTAGAGAACTGATTTTTTTTGTTTTTAGAACACCGTTGAATTAATAAAAATAATATATGGGTATTTTGTGAGTATAACATACTATATCTTGTTCAAAGCACACTAATGTATCTCAATTTTCCATAAAGTTACGTGACTTCAAAGTCAACCTTTTAAATTTTTAGTCCCCACTTACCCCACTCCACCTTATACCTTTTTAAAACAAAATAAAAGCACACTTGAACTTGATAAATTTGCGACAGCCTTTATAGACGATGCCGTCAAAATTGCTCGTAGATATGTTCCGTTGCTATACAAATCAAAAACTAAAGATGTAGATGATTTAAGATATGATCTTCTTCAAAATTCGAACAAGACTATTGCTAATTTTCCACCAATTGAGGATTCTCTTATATATCACGTAAAACGTTTCTTATTACAAGTAAAAATTTGGTGTAATAGTCTTGACTCATCGTATAGTGCAAATCCTGTTGGAATGGGATGGTCCTTTGGTGGAAATTATATTTTACCAGTGATGTCTATTTTGCAAACAGCGAATACGGAAGTACGTATAAGTTATAAGGACAAGGATGCGTGATGTGATACCTCAAAATGTGAGTGTTTTAAGGCTGGATTAAAATGTATTGAAATATGGAATTAGAGGTTTTATACGCATCTAGCAGCGAAGATGAATTTTAAACTGCATGTTACATCTGTAGACATGGTTACACAGAGCAAATCTAGTTGTTCCGTTCCAATGCTGTTAAATTTGCCATACTGTTAAATTTTTTAGCACATAGGTATATATTTTATTCTAATGTCGTAGGTGAATGTATATTTGCTCCCCCTGAAAATATTTTTCTGGACGCTCATGCTTGCAGCCTAATATTTGTTGACACCTTCTGTTCTTTTAGTATGTATGTGTATATTGCAAGAGGTTTAGTGATGGTTTTCCTTGTCATCTGACTGTTTGACATTATTTAACATTAAAATATTAAAAATAAACATTTCCATCTTGAATGGACAAAATAGAGCCAATAATGGCTGTCTATACAACTTTTGCTGTTTGATGCTTTTCATTACACACTATTATATACGAAAAAATATTTCTAGAAATGTAAACTCGCTTTTAAGTTTCATTTCATACAATAACTTGTATTTTTAACAAGAACTTTTTGTTTATTTTGTAACTGTCAATCATGAGATAAACATTTTACTTTACATACTTAATTTTAATTGTTCATTATTACAGCTCAAAATCCTATATGAGTTAACGGCATATTTTCCCTTCCATACCCTTATGCAAATCGGCAATAAGATCGATTTTAAACGTGCATGACCACGCATTCATAACACCGACTTAGTTTTGGTACGCAGAAATCCGTGACATTGCGTAACAATTTATATTATTATTATCACAAAATGAAATACGTACCTCCATGTATTTGTATTTAAATTAAAGCTAAGAGAATAACAAAGTTTTCTATGTATGTATCAGAATTTTGGTAAGCGTGAAATCAAAGGTTATGGCCAATAGAAGTGTGGACTTACCGCAGCACATTCACTGTTACTCCCCCTTTGATTTACCGTGAATGATTAGTTTTGCGATTTTTATATAGTTGGTAAGTATGGACGAATTCAACAAATACATTTTGACATAAAAAAATATCCTCTGCCATGCATTTTTATCGAATTAGAGTAAAAATGGTAAGTAAAAACACATGTTTAAAAAAAATTACTTTCTGGGCTGTAACTACAACTTATACCAACTTATAGATTGGATAACATGCATTTTCTGATGTAATAAATTATTACCATTATTTTGATATATAGTTTGCTTTGTTCTACTCCATTGATAGGTTGTTCGCTAAATATGCATCTTTGAGGGCACACGCCGCTACACTATTAGTGATCTCAAAGCATATCAGATTTATAGGCCAGCATTAACAATTACCCCAAGATCCCCAAGACAATTTTATAAAGTGATTATAGAACCTCAACATTTCCTAAATTCTTCAATAAAACTCGATCCTCCTAAATTGGACTTAACAACTAGAGAGTTTTATTGAAGGCTTGACAAACACTTTGATAAGTTAGTCATAAACCAATAAAGACTACAAGATAATTTAGTTTTAATGTAAATTCTTGAAAGCTTTTTAAAACTTTTTATGACAAGACTATCTTTAAGTGCATTTGACATTTATTATATCTGGCATAAATCACTGGTTTATGAGGTGGTCATTATAAAGCACTGATAAAACCTAAATAAACCTAACAGGAATTTAAATTGTTACTTGAGTATGCAACTCAAAAACTGTAGTAATGATATTCTCACGTACCGAATCCGATTATGGAGATCACGATTCGGTTCGGAATTGCAAAATCAAAAAAAATCGCACTTTTACGCTTTTTACGAAATATCTCGGACACCCGGCATAACGAATTCAAATGTATTTTTATCTGATTTTAATATCGGTAATAAGGTTCAATTAACTGAGCGACGTAGACGGTGAAATTTCATTTTACAATATTTAGCTGTCTTTTTTGTAGAAGGTAAAATTTTTTTCAAAGATTTTCTTTAAATGTACTAACGGCATACAGCTTGATAAGGATAATGTAAATTCGATCCACTCAACAGATACACAACAATGTAAAATGGGCACTGAAAAATAAAAAACTCTTCCTGAGTATTTTAATCTTCCACCGAAACAGCTATAATAATGGAGAATGAAATTCTATCGGTCGACAATGACATCCAACTAGACTGAAATGAAATGACAATGTGATTTACAATTCCAATAGTATTATTTTGTTCCCCCTCGCAGTTCTCCAATTACTGATAAACCAATTACGACGTTAAAAGTAATTTATATTTCATAAGGCAACAAAAACTTATTTTTATGTAAAGTAACTCTGGCCTATTTCAGATTACTTATGTCTGTTTGATAATTATATTAAAAAATACATTCACCTAAAACACATACTCAAAATAAATTAAGGGTATTTTTTAAGATATTCGAATATTCACTTGTGCAAACAGCATCCCTACAAATCAGTTTTAAGCTGATTTTTACTATACGACACAAATGGCGAATGGAGAATGTAATGAAGTAATATCAAAAACATGTACCTAACATGTTTGCTCTCTCCATAAATAGTAATAGCTATTTACAAGATTTTTTTTTATTTTAAACGTCTAAAAACCCTTTAAAAATAAATGGAATAGGTGTATTTAAAGATCTTAAAAATTAAGTAGTCTTTTTCATAGTTACCTTTGCTGCTATTATAGTACAGTACCTAGAGGTAAACAATATGCAAAACTTCGAAATAATCCTATTGAACGGATTTCGTTCGTTTTTGGCACTATAATAGTAAATGTTTCACAGAAAAGTTTCTATATTGTGCGGGGGCTTGCTAATTTATAGGGGGTGGATGCGCTACCCCTTCTCAGGGGGTGGCACTTAAAAAATATATATATTTATTGGAGCTGAAAAGGAATAAAATTTTAATAAGAAAAGGTTCTATGCACTTTTTCACATAAATTGATAGTTTTTAAATTATAACGTCTTCGAAATTGCGATTTTAGCTTAAAAAAATGGTATTTCCAAACGGATTTTGTCAAGTATATCGAAAAGTATTGCTTTATCGCAAACATGTTAGAGACCAATTACAGAAAGTACAAACTGGGAATTAATCACATTTTTTGTTTATAGATGTAAGATTAATAATTTCGGAGATATTTAAGTTTATATTTGGCATCCAAGTGTTCATAATACAATTATTTAGAGTGAGAGTAAAATATCTCAGAAACTGTGACACCTACGTCAAGAATGCTAATATGTAGAATAATAGGTTATTAATTAAGCTTTCAACTGTTTTTTAAATGGGACGCGTGCGCGTGACGTCACAGTCTGAGACCTTACGAAAAACAAACTAATATTATTGTTTCTATGTATATTATACATACAAAATGACAAATTTTTGGTTTATTATTAATTGTGGAAGTGTGACAATCCGAAACAACGCCAATTTTCATAAAATAACCTCCATTTACAACCAGAAGAAGTTGGGGGTTAAAAAACTGCAACCGATTTCAAACAATTAAAAAAAATGATTTTACAAGGATTTTATTAGTGGTACGTTGTTGCATATTAATGTAAGGATTTGATTTTTAACGTGGGTTTATGTTATAGGAAAAACAACCGTATTGCAAGAACATGATGATATGTCCAGTAGGACATCCTCTGTCAATAAGGGATATAATTTAAAACAAAACCCTTATGTGAAACTGAAACTGCTTATGATAATAATTACTGCTGCTCAAACAAGCAATAAACAACAAAATCAACATTTTATATTGGTTCGTCAGTATTTTTAATAATTATTTCTTGTTTAAAATTTAGTTGAGCGAAGGTGTGGAGATGTATGGAGACAGAGAAAAGTGCAACGGCAGAAATTGTTTTAAATAAGGTACACTCCAAGAGGAAAATTTGAAGGTTTCATAATGATATTTGATGAAATACATAAATTAAGAAAGGAAATTCCAGAATACCTACCCGCTGTCAACAAGTGATGCAATATGCCCTTTTAAAGTATATCGTGTAGTATTTAAAAACACAATGTTGAACTATTGGATATTGAAGAAGTATAAAATTAAAACTTTGAAGTAGTCTTAAGTCCAGTGAACGCATAAACAAAGTCCGAATGGGCTATAAAAGTGTTAAATGTAGCTATAAAAGCCCTTTGAGTTATATATATATATATATATATATATATATATATATATATACTATGAATGTTACTTTTATTTCTTAGATAGATATTAATGTGAAGTATGTTATGTTACAATCATTTATTTTTTTTTGTTACAATATAAACTATAACTTATAACTTTCTTCTCGATTATTCTTAGAAGTACTAATAGACCTTGGATAATAAATTATTTAATTAGTGAAGATATTTTGTTTTGCTTTCAGTTACATGCATGTACCTAAGTACAAGTTCGACGTAATTGACTATTTCAGTTTACTGTAACAATATTTAGTAGTAGGAGTGATAAATAAAACATAATAAAAAGGGAATATTTAATAAAACAATAATGAACAAATGACTTACATATAATTATAAGACAAATTACATAACAATATATGAAAAATAAAGTTCTTATAGAAATTACAATGGATTATGTAGTCCAATCTATAGATACATTATAGACGAGAGGTTAACTGCTGGAAGAAATTGTGTACGTCTTATTACATAGGTACTTCAAATAGTTCTAGCACCTCAGTCTTCATTGCTTAATTTATATGGGGTGTTTTTCACAAAATTTATAGCGGTTGATTCCTTGACCATAGCCATGTTTACTGTTAAAAATCTAAAAGGAAATGCTTCTTGTTACATGTTTTGTCTAGACTAGCAACACATTCACAGTAAGTACTAAGGAGCCGTTTGAATCTGCAATAGTCCAAGGAGTCAATTGCTTTTGTTCACGATGCTACGAGTTCATAACCTGAAAAATGAATTTGTACGTTAGCAATTATTTATAAAGCAACATTTAATTAGGCAAGTATATATGAAAGGAATGGTTGATCACAGATAACAAATCTTACCTTTGCAACAAGCTTTTATTCTGTAAATTTCTTGCACAGTACTTCCTTCACCTAACCACAAATAGCTTCAAGACTTTTGAATGCTTTGAACTCATCCTTCTGTCTATGTACTTCTCTCAAAAACCAAGTTATTCGCAGTATTCCTATGTGTAATATTTGGAAGTACATTAATATTTATACTAAAGCATTTTTTTCTCAAAATATAAGGATTTAATTCGATGGCAGCAGTATACCTAACCTCTACATCATGAGACAATTCTGGAAAATACTTCTTCCTGACAAACAAAATTGAGGATATAAAAGTATTAAGAATAGTTACAGATGTTAAATAATCCAACATTAAGCTTTTAAATGGCACAAACACAGCAAAATTCACTTTAAAGAAAAACATTCTGATTCAATGACAGCTGTTTGTTTTTCCTAAGGTCTCAAAATCTGTGACGTCGGCGCACGCGACCCATTGGTTTCTGTAGCATAAAAAACAAAGAAGTTATGACCGAAGTAATGTGCGTCTTCACATTTTTTTAATAACAAAGTCGCCATTTTGTCACTGTAATTAGCCAGTAAATAAAAAACAAGGGAATGTCAAACACTGTTCCTAATTAATATATAGCATGACGTAGATGCTCAAATTTTTTCGTTTGTATACAGCACTTGCTTTAGAAAAAATTACAGTTTAAACTATAAAGGTCAGTCAACAAAGCAATCAGCGAACATGTAATAAAATTATTGATGAAAATAAGTTAAAAATAAAGTTAAGTATTACGAGCTGGGATTCTGTGTACTTTGCCCCAAACATTGATTCCTCAGTAATTAACTTCATCGAAATTATAAACCAGGCAGTGAATGATTGTAGTACTACAAGAAAATACAAAAGAAAACATACTAAACAAACAAAATGGATCACTAATGCTATATTAAAGTCCGTAAACAAAAAAAACCAAATGGCAAAAAAACTAAAAAAAGACCCAAATAATCATGAATTAAAGACTCAGTATAAAAATTACAAAAATTCATTGACAAAACTTATAAAAAAAACCAAACAAAATTATTATAAAAATATTATAGACGAAAATAAACATAATTCCAAATCATTATGGGACATAGTACAAGATATCACAAAGTCCAAAAACAGAAAACATGAAATATCGTGTGTAAAAAACGAAAACGGGCAATTATTGAAAGACTTAAAAGATGTATCAAATCAGTTTAATAAAACTTTTGTAAAAACAGGAAAAATACTTGCTGAAAAAATAAAAACAAACGTAAATAATAAATTTCAAAGAACATCTAAACTGCACTCATTCGTATTATTACCTACAGATAGATATGAAATTAAAAAAATAATAAGCGAGCTTAAAACTAATAAAACTCCAGGCTTGGATAACTTAAGGGCTGAAACACTAAAACAAATATCTGAATATTTAATAGATCCCATAGTTTTTATTATAAATAATTGCATGGAACTGAGTCATTGGCCACAGGATTTTAAAGACTCCTTAGTAATACCAATTTACAAAAAAGGCGACATCAATATAGTCAGCAATTATAGACCAATTTCTCTAATAACAAATTTCGCCAAAATTTTTGAAAAAGTCATAAAAACTAGATTGATGTCTTACTTAAATAAATATGAAATACTATCCAACAAACAGTACGGTTTTAAAGAAAAGAAGTCTACCCAAGATGCTATATTGGACCTAATATCAAATATAAACGTCTCTCTAGACAAAGGTACACCATGTTTATGTACTTTTATTGATCTATCCAAAGCTTTTGATACAGTCAGCCACCCCTTGCTCTTACAGGCCTTGGAAGATATTGGAATAAGAGGAAAGTGTCTAAAATTATTTAAAAATTATATATCTAATAGACACCAATGCGTAAGAGTAGGAGGCGTCTGTAGCAATAATTTAAAAGTAGAATATGGTGTACCACAAGGTACAGTATTGGGGCCGGTACTATTCCTTATTTATTTAAATGATTTATTCACTTTACCTAGCGCAGGAAATATTATAGGATTCGCAGATGACACCGCAATTGTTTATAAAGCCAAAACTTGGGATGATTTGCAGAATATAGTAGAAAATGATTTATCATATTTGAAAAGCTGGTTCGATAAAAAATTGCTAACACTAAATCTAGATAAAACAACCTACCTAACCTTCAGTTGCAATAAATTAAATATGCCATCTTTTAAGTCTCTGAATATTGAAATCCATGGAAAAAACCACAGTATCCTACCCGAAACTAAAGTCAAATATTTAGGAATAATCATTGACCAGCACTTAAGATGGGATTTACATATACAATTTGTCGTTAAAAAACTTCAATTTATTCTATATAAATTTCGACAATTATGCAATGTTCTTGAACAGAAACAAATGAAATCTGTATATTATGCGTTAGTTGAAACACATTTGACTTATGGCATTTTAGCCTGGGGTGGAACGTCCAAAAATCATATAAGGCCTCTCGAAATTTTACAAAAAAGATTTTTAAAACTAATGTTGCATCAAAAAGTGTCCTACCCGAGCAATCTGGTTTACAGTGACTCTAGGGTTCTTGACATAAGACAATTGTTTTATTTTTATAGCAATATAAAGTACCATGCACATAAAAAGCCATTCATCCTAAATCGTCATGATTATGGCACTCGAAATAAACATCAACATATATCTCCATTTATGACAAAATCTATAGGACAGAGATCTTTTACATTCTTAGGCCCAAAATTATACAACACTGTTCCTGAATTTCTGAAAGAGAGGACTTTTTCTTATTTTAAAACTAAATTGAAAGCTTTTATATTATCTTTACCAAGAGATATAATCCATAACTATATTGACATTACGAATAATTAACTAAAAATAGAATTTCTGATTATAATCATTATTACTCTAAAGTTTTGTGGTATGTGAAATTGGTATATTGCCAAATGTTTCTATTGCTCAAAGACTGTAAATTTTGCTTCCAATTGTTGATTGTGCATACTGCACATGTATTATTTTCATATTATGTAATTTTATGTGGTTCCTGTTTATAAATGTGTTCCTTCTCGAAACAAGTATATATTATATACTTATCGAGTAACTTTATTTATTTACCATTATTTTTTATTATTTACATTGTATATTTGATACTTGTAAAGTTGTAAATAAATAAATATTATTATTAAATATTATTATTAAAGGTATTTTAGATAAAACGTATTTTTTTTCCTTTTCCAAATATCTCAATAAATATTATTTTTATTGAAAAATGGGTAGAGACCAAAAACAAAGTTCAGAAACTGATACTGAATTTCGGTTTTTATTTATTTACTTAGATTTAATAGTTTCGGAGATATGAAAGTATACAAAAATCTTCTTCTCCTGAAACCTTTTGGTATCTGTCAGTTTGACATATGACATTAGTGACAAGCAGCCAAACAGTAACCGTCCCCGACCGATTTAGTGAAAAATCAGTGGAGGCCAGAAGATAAAAGTAATATTCATTCACATTTCACATTGTATATAAAGTTCATTTCTAATGCCTTAATAGATCGTAAAACAAAATATAAGTCATTTCAAATGTACTCATATTAATTAAATTTATAATAATGAGAAAGTACCCTATTAAGGCATGTATGGAAATGTTTATATATATTTTAATTGGTTTGTTATATTTGCCCTTTTGAATTTAATGTTTTAATATTGTTTTCCCGCTTAAGATGAAAAACAGGGTCTGTGTGTCTTGCATAGACATCTGATCTTCGGCGATTTCCCGATATATGTGTATTTTTTATTTATGTTATTTTATACAAATCTCGTGTAACATATTTGGGAAATAAAGACCATTTATTATTATTATTATTATTATTTATCAGCTCAAATTGAAACGGTCCACTATGAACACTTCAGCGGCCACAGCTGGCAGGGAAACTGCCCACAAAGAATTATATGCTTTTTAAAAATAAATAAAACAATATATTTCAATGAGATCGTTGATATTTTTTAGTGCTCCTTTCGTCTTCAATGATCCACCGAGTGGGGAGGTTCCAGCCGCTTTCCGTAGCTGCCGATTTTTTAAATCTGCAAATAGGTATTGTTTTTTTTAAATCGTTAAATATTCTTTTATACGCTTTGCATATTTTATCCATCTACAAATGTATGTAAATATGGTGTAATGTGAAAAAAATGAATATACTTTCAGAATTCGTTCTGAGAATTATTATTGTCTCATATATATATATATACCCTCCGTCGATACACTTTTTAGAGAGCGGAAATTTGAAAAAATACGTAAGTTACATAGTAGATTAGACTAATAAATTTGATAAATTTCCGGGTTAACTGTGTAAGTTTTGTAAGTGAATGGTTTAAGGCAATATAATAAAGATAAAACAAATGATTGATAACCTTCGTAACGTATTTAAACACGTCGATATAGGGAGGAATATAATATGTCTACGCTTCCAGCAAAATTGATATTACAGTTTATCGCTCAAGTATTGAGGCAAATAATGGGCGCAGGATAAATTTCCATATGCGTACTTTTAAATAATGTAGCTTTACTGCTATTTGAAGAGGTGCACTTGCAATTTTAAACATTGTCTTATTAAGGTAGTTTTTCTTAATTTATTTTATGGTTTAATGATTTTTTTTCCGTTTTTAAAAAGTTAAATCATGAATTACACATTACAATTTGTTGCAGTAAACTCAGTAATTAATTAGTGACGAGAGAACAGTAACGTGTGGTGTACCACAGGGCACTGTTCTAGGTCCTATTCTTTTTACCATCTATATTAATGATTTATTATCAACTGATTGTGAGGGAAAGGTTATTAGTTTTGCTGACGATACCGCCGTTTTCTAGAGATACTACATGGTCTTAAAGAAAATGTTGAAAATAGCGTAAATATTCTCATCGATTGGTTTAACCACGATATATTAACTATTAATTTTAAAAACTCCGTTTACACCTTTTGGTTGCTACAAAAATTCTTTCATATAGGACTAGTCAAAAAAATTAAAACCTAAGCTACTGTAGAACAACACATAAATAAAATGTTGTCAATTAAAAAGTTAGTCACAGTATAAAAACACTTTTGTAAAATAAATTGACTAACTAGCTTTTTAAACTAATTTAAATTATGAACACATTTAAGTTCAGCTGGAAGCCGATTGAATAATTTTATTCCCATATACCTGGGGGGCATTCCTCATATTTTGTTAGATAATGTAATGGGATAGACAAGTTTTGATCTTTCTTGGTATTGTAATTATGATGAAAATCATTAGTTTTAAAAGATTCTTGGTTGGATTTAACATAACATACAACATACTATTTCTAGTATGTATATGCATGCTAACGGTAAAATTTTTAGATCTTTAGATACATTTTGACAGAACCCATTTCTTGTCGCTCCTACAATATTTCTATCAGCTCTTTTCTGTAATTTAAAAATTCTTTCAAAACTATGAGAGGCTCCCCAGAAGATTATGCCATACTTTGCTCTAGATACAAAGTTAGCATTATAAAAAGACATTACAGTTGACATATTGAAATATTTTTTAACCTATACAATGCAAAACAGATTGATGACAGCTTTTTTGATACTAATGTTATATGTTCATTCCAACTTAGCCCACAATCAATGTGTTCTCCTAGACATTTAGTACTTCTGACTTCCTCAATTGACTTCTTATCTACTTTTATCAAATAACTATTACTGAATCTGGGTGTGAAATTAATACAGTTTTGGAGATATCGAAGAATAATTTGGAGTTATTATACCAATCTGAGCAACTATTGGTCATATTTTGAGCCATTACTAATAATTCTGGTCCAGCTTTTTTCAGGGACAATTAGAGAATTGTTATCGAAAACATTGTTAAGGAGTTTTGATCAAAGATTTCAGGTAAGTCATTAACGTATAGGAGAAAGAGTAATGGTCCAAAAACCGAGCCTTGAGGTACCCTAATTTCAACATGCGTTTCCCCAGATTTAATACTATTGATTTCGACCAGTTGTTTTCTCTTAGAAAGATATGAAGTAATCCAGTCACAAATTTTGCCCTTAACCTATATTTTTTGAAGTTTTTCTATGAGCAAGGCATGATTTATTAAATCGAATGCCATGCTCAGATCCATAAAGATACCTATGCAGTTATTGTTTTCTTCATACACTGTGTTAAGAAAGTTCATAATTGTTGTCTCAGTTGACCTTCGAAACAAGTTATTTGAAAGTAGGTATTTTAATAATAAACAAAAAAGTGTGTAACTTGTGATTTGCATAATACCTAAATAATATTCTCTAAATTATTTTTGTTACAAAACTTTTCGATTCTCCTGAAAATAACTCTATCTAATATTTTTGAAATAGATCACAGAAAAGCCACTGGTCTATAGTTTTCAGATAACGTATTATCTCCTTTTTTAAACAGTGGAATAATTTTAGCTAATTGTAAAACTGTTGGAAAAATTCCTGTAGCCAATGAAACATTTTCTGAATATATAATTGGAGCAACAATAAACTTAACAGGCCTCTGTAATAAGCTAGTTGTTATATTATCTAATCCACAGGAATTTGATTTTTTTAGTTCTAAAAAACCGCTGCCCAAGGAATCACCACATCCAGATTTTCTATCCAAGTCTCTCACAACGAAAAAATTTTGTATGTGGAAATAATTGTTTATGGACCTTTAATAATATAACATTTGAAATCGTCTACCCCAAAAACTCATAAAACGATATCCCACATCGGTAGGGGTAGAGGTGGTGATAGGAGGGTGGTAGTGGGGGTGGATGAAAAAATATATATTTTGAGCATTTTGGCTCTTGTACACACACTAAATCACAATTTTTTTTCATCCCCTTTATTGGGTGGAGGTGGTAATGGGTGTGGCAAATGCCAAAAAAATGTTTGAGACCTTAGCTTCTCTTGTATATACTAAATAACAATTTTATGGACTCTTATTTACTTGATTCACCTATTTACCCCCAATTTACCCCAATTTATCCCTCCTCCAGCTCTTCGATGGAATAAGATGAAAATAGATCCCATTAAAATACATACGTGTACAAAATTTCAAGTCAATATCTTAAACGGTTCCAGAGTAATCGTGCGTACAAAAAAAAAGTTGCAGACAGACAGATCGACAGACAGACAGATTTTTTTTCGCTCAAATTTAAAATCTCGACGTTTCATGACATTCTAAGCCTATTTGAACTATAAAAATTTTCAAAAATTTTTTGTCGTTACTATACTTCCACTGGATGTGGAAGTAATTATACTAAATATTTCTGATTCAGTAACAGGTTCCAAAAATAAAGTATTTTCAACTTTAAAATCCAGGTTAAAGTTGCGGTTTAAATTTAAAATTTTTTTGTTTAACTGTTTAGGTTTGTCAATGAATTCAAAATTAAAATGTTGTGCAATTTTGAATGAGTAAGTTTCACGGCTATTTTTAACTTGTATATTGTTTATATTATTTTACTTCCACATCCAGTGGAAGTATAGTAACGACAAAAAAATGTTTGAAAATTTTTATTGTTCAGAAAGGCTTAGAATGTCATGCAACGTCGAGATTTTATGTTTGAGGGAAAAAAAAGTTTCCGTCTGTGTCGTCTGTCGGTCTGTCTGTAACTTTTTTTTGTGCGCACGAATACTCTGGAACCGTTTAAGATACTGACTTGAAATTTGGTACACATATGTACTTTAACGGGATCTCGAACTATATTATATTTTCATCTTATTGAAGAGGATGAAAAAAAATTGTGATTTAGTGTGTGTACAAGAACCAGAAAATATTTTTTTACTTTATCCATCCCCACTACCACCCTCACCGATGTGGTGTATCGTTTTATGGGTTTTTGGGGTAGAGGATTTCAAATATTATATTATTAAAGTTCCATAAACAATTATTTCCACATACAAATTTTTTTCGTTGTGATAGAAAATCTGGATGTGGAAGTAGGGATTCCTTGGGCAGCGGTTTTTAATAATAGTTTTCAAATTACAACAATGCATGTTTCAGAAATGGCATCTACTAGAAATACCAACCAATTTTTTTTCAATGAAAACTTGCTGACAGCCTGAAACCATACGAATTCCTGAAGCAACGAAATGCTAATAGAACTGACTGAGAGGCAGCCAAACTATTCAACCTTAAAACAAATAACATACCCAGTTCCTTATCTAAGTTTGCAGAAAAATTTCGCCAGTATGCAACGTGACTCAAAAAAATGTAATCTACTAATGCTGACATAATATTTAAAATTGGCAGTTACATTTGTACACCTATAGATAAAGATTACAGATATAGGCATGATCTAATTCAATCAATGTATCAGATCATAAACTTAATGTGCACGTTCAAATGTTTACTTTGTGTTTTTTTTTTCAGTGACGTGATGCTTTCTGTAAGGACCGGAGACAGTTTGGTGCGAGTTGTCGTGTACCTCAAAAAGTTTGTGATTGTTTGTATAAATAAATAAATATTTGCGAATTAGCTTCGAGTGTCAACTTTGAATGAAAATGTGTCGTGAGGTGAAGCAGTGCATTTAAGTAGGAAATGTGTGAAAGTTTTATTTGTGAATGAGTGCAGTTTTAATTTGAGTGAGGTGATGATTTTTATCCAAATATCTACAAAGGAATATTACAGCGCTTAAAGGATTCCTTAGCTAAAATTTGAGGTAGGTGAGTGTAATATACCACACTAAAATAAAATATATTAAAAATACTGTAATGACACAAATTTCATTTTACGGAGTTGAATGATAAATAATATGCATTGTACTTGACTGATCTCTGATTTATAATTTATAAAATGTTAACGATTGCTGTGGAAACAGTTATATTTTCGTTCCAGTACCAAAATTACAATTCTCTAGGAAACTCCATGAATATTTTATCGATGAAGAACGTTCTCTACGAGAACGTTGGAGTCATGAATTTTACTCAGTTCTTTTATTTCTCCACTTAAATTCATCTTATAATATGCCACCTAATATACAGGGTGGACCAACTTAGATGGGATTTGGGGCTTTCCCTAAAACTATGGCAGATGCAGATAGACAAAAACCAACATAGGTATCCTGGGCAGGCCCCCGCATCAAATCATGGGCCCCGGTGGCGGATTCACTGGCGGGCCCACGCGCCTAATAAATTGATGAGCAGGAAAATTTTTTCTTGTAAAAATCTCTGGCGGGCCTTCGCTACGGGCCACTCGAAAGCCAACGGTCCCCCGCGCTTAATAATTAATGGGCGCGGGTAGAAATTTGAAAAAAAAAATTCCCAAAATCTCTGGCAGGCCCCCACAAAGGGTCCCGCGCGGGGGGAGGAGAAATGGATGACCTCTGGCACTTGGTAATTGAGATATCTCAATTAGCAAGTGCCCAATCGAAAATCGAGTAACACATTCTTAAGGCACTTTTTTGAGCAGAATCCGTTGCTAATAAGAAGAAAATTATGCATGCCTCAGTTTTCGAGATATAGACATAACTTATGTTTTTTTAAATGAAACATCCTATAAATTATTTCATTATTCGATCACAACTTAAATTAGCTATTCAACGATATATCATATGTTATATTTATCTCTAAAAAAAGTGGTTAATTTTCTAAAAATTTAAGATATTTATTTTGTGAGGAGGCCATCTTTGACGATTAACTGTAGCGGTTAGGTGCGAATTTTCATGAGCCAATGGTGGTTATTATGCCGATTAAAAATTCGGCACTGCTTATATGCTCCTCGTCTGCCCATATAATTATTCCTTCAAATCTTGGCACTTCATTGCACTGACGCAAAAACCACTGGCAAAAATCGAGACGCCTTTGAAAGTCGTTTGGGTATAGATGGTGACTAACCATAGTTTTGTAGGGTTGAATTTATTTATTTTTAAGCAACGCAACGCAGTTGTTTTTGGGATTCCTAAATTTTTCTATATTTCGCGAGACGATATATTAGGATTTTCTCTTACAGTTTCCAAAACAATATTTTCTACAGCTTCTCTACCTGCTTTATTATATATTTTTGCTCGAGGTTTTATAAATGATTCAAACTCTTAAATTTTGAATATTTTTATGTGTGGCTGTCTCTTTTCTGGATATCTAAAAATATTGCTTATGCGGAACTTCTTGGCCTTTTGCTGTCTATAACTTACCTATTAAAATAAAGCTCGGAAGCTAAATTTAAATAATAATAATAATAATATCGACTTTATTATAAAAATGCATAATAATATAATATATAGTTATACATTTGTACACTTTATAAAGCGAAGTATAGCCAGGTTACAATATTTCCGAAATATCCCTATAGTTCATTTTAAATTTATAATTAACTCTGATATGGAAATTGTATACAAAGCTAATGACATACATGAATTTGTTACTGCTAGCTACGGTTATGAGCAGCATTCCTAAAGACGAGTTTTTCACGAAGGTACATGGGGGCTGAAGAATGGAATACACGATACAAAAATATGAGATATAGTCTGGGGTCCAAATGTACGAAATCGCTCTAAATTCCAAGTAACCTGTTCCGACATGACGTACATTTTTCAACTTCAGATTTGCAAAAAGGGTTATATAGGACACCAGAAATGACTTGTCTGATTCTTATCAGCTCTTGCATAACTTCCTAAATGATAAGAAAAGAGACGAAATGATAATTCCTAAAAAAATGTTTTTTAATACATAACACGTCCTGTAAAAGAAACTATGAGTGCTATCCAATTTTTTATAGTATACACTAAAGACATAAGCGCTTGGATGAGGCTCGATGGCATTGTTTAAATATGTTTAGTATTTTGGGAAAAAAATATGAAATCTGTAACTATAAAATATTGTAGTAAGAATTTCGACATACGAGCAAGTACTTCAATTTTAAATTTTTTGTGTACAAACTATACTAAAAAACATACCCAATATATTGAAAATGTTTTTAAGACAAGAACTAAGTTGATATTGCATATAGTATTCGAGTTGTGAATTTTTAAAATGGGTGTATGACGCGGCGCGGCACATGTAATAAAGGCGACAGCTCTCCCAAAATTCATAAAGCGCATGAAAACAGTTTACAGTGGAATTAGCTGCTATGTTTATGTTTACAAGGCGTATGTACTTATGTATATAGGGGGAAGTTATTTGTCTTAACATTTTAACATTATAAAAACTATTTGTGTTTGATTGTTTAAATCGATTGATTATTGTTTGCGGTTCATATTTATTATTTACTAGCTATGCCCGCGGTTACGTTCGCGTGGAATTTTGAAATTGACTAAAAAGCTTCTTTATAAACGACGTTTGAGGTAGAATCACCATTCTGGAATATTTCAGAAAACTCACAAATTTTCTGGAATATTCTAGAGTACTCTAGAATTTTCTGGAATATTACAGAAGTTTAATCTTAAAAGTTTATGCCGTGCAAATACGCTTATTGTAGAGATCAAGCTGTATCTCCTGTTCTACTAGACCGATTTTCATAAAACTTGGCTTAGTCTAGGCCGATTTCGATTAAATAAGAACTAAATGTTACTCCAAGCTTAGATGAACCTCATTGGTTAAGTAGTTTCTGCGTGATGCGCGTTCAAACAGACAAGCAGACAAACAGAGAAAAATTCCAAAATCTGTCTTAATGTATTCCATTACTCATCTTACACCCTCCCACATCAGTTTTTTGCAAATATTTTCAATGTACATACACGTCAACTTTACAAATGTATTATATGTATACGTTTGAAAATTATTAAAAGGTAAAATAATTTAATAAAAGTTATTTACGCTCCCTACAGTGTTGTGAACCGTCATTCAAATTACCTCTTGCACAAAATTTTGGATGCAGAATTGGAAATCAGGAGCTGGTACCGATAATGTCGACAAAAAAAGTTTATCTGAACTTAAATTAAAAAGTGCAACTGTAAAATAAAATGCGACACAAAATGTTCTTGTGAGTGGTATTCAATTGCGTGCTCGTGTGCTGCTTTTCCTGAAAATTGTTTTAAGGGAAAAAGCAATATGTATCATTTTATAATGATAGTGATTCTGACTAACATGTAAGAATAGTTATACACAAAAATTACGTAATATACAACATTAATGTTTTATTTAAAATATCTCCCTTTTCTGCTTTCTATTAAATATGCTATATACCTAAAATAATATTTCTCACTAATGTTTTGTTTCTTAAACAATATAAAAACGAGTAGAAGTTGTACTCGGGCATGGCCAATTGCGAATACCTATTTGATTAAATCTATTAACATTTTGCTCGAACACACAATTTACTTTGTATCGATTACTATTTTTTTAAATGAGTTTGCCGCAATCGCCAACGCCCGACTACTACTTTCATTCGATTTGTTGTATTATTAACATAAAGTAATTCAAATTTGCAATTATATTGAACAGTATAGTGCTTTTTACTGTTACACTGTACCAATTATCGTGTAGACTATTTTTATTTTAATGCTGCATAATTACGCGCCTCATAAAAAAAATCATAAACAAAAAACTGTATACGTTATCGACAGGATCTTTTTTAAAAAAACTTTTTCAATATATGTACTATATTTGGTAAGCAATTTTATATAAGAATTTCATAAATTTAACATAGTTGTCCGCATATCGAAATTTTTAGAACGTAAATATCAACCTTTTGATTTTAATTATTTTTTTCAAAAAAAATATTCTTTTCAAAAATACCAATAGCTTAGTTAGCATCACATATATCTTTTGAGTATACATACCAAAAATAAGATCGGTAGGTTACATATTTTTTTTAACGGAGAATAACCATTGTAAAACATAATTTTGCAATTATCAATCCGCCATCTTTTTTGCGATTTCTGAAGTTGCGCAAGAGCAAAAATTAATCCGATAAGTGTTTTCTAATGCCCCAAGTAATGCTCTCTTCATTACTTATATCAACATTTGTACGTCATGTCGGAACAGGTCATCTTGAGTTTGGAGTGCTTGGACCCCGGACTAATAATGAAGTTTCACTATGTGGTCTATTTTTAACCACCTCAATTCGATAAATTTCGTCGATACGCGATCCTATTTTCGTAAGTTGAAAATAAAACGACAACCTGTGTTTTGTACAATTTGTAAACGATTTTTTGAAGTTTGGTCTAAACATGGGTAGTAAAGTACATTACAGTGATTGAAGATGGGCAGTACGAGTGATTCACACATTTTTTTCCGCATTTTAAAGTTTGAATATAAAAACATTCTGGTGTAAGTTTTTTGCAGTAATAATTTTATATGTTCTTTGAACCGTAAATTTTGATCTAAAAAAACTATAAATCTACAACTGAGCTTAAGTCGCCTTTTAAGAAATTCTCTTCTATTTTTCGAACTGAATAGAAGTGCAACCATCTTCTTCGGATTAATTTTTAGATTATGCCCCTTAAAATAAGTGCAAATAGAATTTATATCATCGTTCAACAAGGTGTTGGCAAATTCGTTATCTGATGGATTAAAGGTAAACAGAAGCTGAGTGTCATCAGCATATAACTGTAGGTGGCAATGATTAATTTGGTTAAAGATGTCGGCTATGTAGATTATAAACAACAGTGGTCCCAGAATGGATTCTTGTGGAACACATAAAATCAGCTGACCAGGAGACACAGAATTATGGCCAGATACTAACTTCGCACATAATAAAGCGTGATCAATAGTGTATAGTCTTGGAGTAATCAAGTAATAGTGAAACAACTTCCATTCCTTTATTTAACGCCCTTATGATATCGCAAAGATTAAGGTGGTGGTGCTGTGGGATTTACGAAAGATTGAAGGGAAGGACTTTATGCGAATTTAAATAATTAATGATTCGATCATGTACAATTTTCTCTAGTATTTTTGACAAAACGGATCTTCTCCACATTCTATAAAACATATCAATCATATCATATTTTTCAGTTTTCACTATTACTAAAATGAACCATTTTTAACAATGCTCACTCACAATTAACTCACAAATTAGTTTTTGACATTTACGATTATATCGATTTTCTTTTTTTACCATGGCCTTCTCAATAAATATTTGAAATGCGATAAATATGCGTAGATGTCAATGGAAGACAATTCGAACATTTATTGTAGTTTAGTTTTTCCTATTTTTTCAAAATTATTTTATGTTATAAGAAGTGTTGTTGCTGTTAATAGTTTTCCATGGCCTCCTCAGAAATATATTAAATTCTTCGAAAATTAACCACTTTTTTTTAAGATAAATATGACATATGATATATCGTTGGATAACTAATTTAAGTTGTGATCGAATAATGAAATAATTTACAGGGTGTTCCGTTTAAAAAAACACAAATTAATTAAATATCTCGAAAATTTCTTATCAGCAACGAATTCTACTTAAAAAAGTGCCTTAAGAATAAGTTACTCGATTTTCCATTCAACACTAAGTAATTGAGATATAGAGGTCATACAAAATGTCAGATTTCCAAAAAAGCTCTGGAGCTCGGTAGTCAAAAAAGATAGACGATCGCGGTTTACGCTGTTGCTTGTTTCTCGAAAATCGAGCCTATATTGGTTTTTGTCTATCTGCCATAGTTTCAGAGAAAACTTCAAATCCCCTCTAATTTAGTCCACCCCTTTTTACTGTATTTGAAAATGCAATTCCCATTTAAAATTAAAAAAAAACAACTTGCCATCACATGCATCTCCTTTAAAGGTTCCTGGAATCGAATAATTTCTTTGCATCGTAACGCCATCTATACCTAATTTGTAAAATAACTAATTTTATTCAAAATTAAAGTCATTTATATACTGTAGTGGATACCTTCTACAGAATTCAAATATTCCTTTGTTGCCGAGAAAATGGCCCCAGAATTTGTATATCGTTTTGGTAATTTTTGCACAGCGTTGTGGAACGGGTCTTGTTGATTTTTTTTTAATAAAACTTCAACGCAAATGTTATACAGTTTTATATATTTTAATTGTGTATTTCTTGTGTATTTTATTTTACCGTTATATAGTTAGAACAATTTAGTTTGAAACGTGTTGTTGAGAAGGGAAATCCTCGCGAAATGTGGAAGATATTAAAAAGAATTATCCCCAATGATAAAACTGTAAATAACATGATCTCGCAAGTAGAATTTGACAGTAATGACATTATTAATGATACAGCAGAAATCCCTAATTTATTAAATGTGTATTATGTCAGAAGTATAGAGAATATTAGGAACAAAATTGTTGCGATAGGTCCAGATTTTCCTTTTAGTAGCAGAATAGTTGATGAAAAGTCTCATAACTTTTCTTTATTAAGTGCTGATTAATTGAAAAGTCTAATTTTTGCTCTGCCCAACAGCCCTGACGATGTGAGCATAATATTAATTAAGAATTTATCAACTCCTTTGTTAAATATGATAAACTTGTCACTTTTGGAAGGTAAAGTACCGATGGGTATTAAGGTTACTACCATTATACCTGTTCCAAACATTCCAAATTCAATAAAAGCTAGTGATCTGCGACCAATTAACCTGATAAATGCAATGGGGAAAATTCTTGAAAAAGTAGTCTGTTAATAACTAGTAGCTTTCTTGGAAAAAAATAAAGTATTAACAAGTTTCCAATCTAGGTTTTCGTAGCAAACACAGTTGTGTAACAGCCGTACAATGTGTGTTGAATGGAATGGAAATTAAGTCTGGAAAAAAATCAAGTTACCATTGCAGTATTTCTAGACTTGCAACGTGCGTTTGAGACGATAGATAGGGCAAGGCTGTTAATGAAATTAGAAAATATAGGTATTGATGGTATTGCATTACTATGGTTGACTGATTATTTGGATAATAGATGGCAGAAATTAAAATTAAATAATATAACATCTTCTGAAATAAGTAATAATACTGGAATACCGCAAGGCAGCGTATTGGGGCCGCTATTATTTTTGGTGTATATAAATGACATAGTGGAGGTTATAGATAATTGTAAAATACATTTATTTGCTGATGACACCCTAATCTATGTTAGTAGTGTAAATAGTAGTGATTGTTTCACAATAATAAATAACACACTGGAAAACGTTAACAGATACTGCTGTATTAATCTACTCAAGGTTAATTCACAAAAAACTAAGTGGATGCTTATTGGAACGGGAGCAAATTTAATAAATAGACGCGTAATTCATATTGGTACAGATGAAATTGAGAGAGTTACAAAAATTAAATATCTGGGAGTAATTATTGACAACCAATTATCATTTAAAGATAACAATTAATATGTATGTAAGACGATAGGATTCAAAATAAACTTCTTAAGCAGATGCAGTGGTTATTTGAGCTACTGGACCAGACTTACAATATATAATACATGCATATTGCCCCATTTTAATTACTGTTCTTCAATTTTTAAATAAAAATAAAATGGGTAGACTTCAAAAGCTTCAAAACAGAAGTATGAGAATAATTTTAGGTTGCTGTAGACTGACACCTATTAGATTTATGTTAAATACACTAGGATGGCTTTCTGTAAAAAATTATGTAACATTTTTCACTATGGTGTTTATATATAAAATTAAAAATGACTTAACTCCCGAATATCTGCAGGATAAGTTAGTTTATAATACAGATATTCATAGTTATAATACTATAAACAATCTAAACGTTCTCTTGCAAACATACAGGAAAAAATCAACCCAAAATAGTTTATTCTATAAGGGATTAAGTGAATATAATAATCTGCCACTAAGTATTAGTAACAGTCCCACAATAAATATATTCAAAAGTCGACTTAAAAAGTATTTGTTGGATGAGTAGCTGCTTGTATAATTTGTCAAACCTCCCAATTAAAAACTGAATTAACTGTCTTAATCTTGATGGGATATCGGCTGCTGTACTACTATTGTTATTCTAGATGCTCATTGTGAAATTTTATAGTGTGATGTGTAAAATTTGTGTCTGATGATTTGTTTTATATATATATATATATATATTGTTTTATATCTGTATGATGTTTCTGTGTATTCATGATGTATTAGTCTTTTGGCTAAATAAAGAATTTATATATATTTACTTATGTTTATTCAACAAGTAGCTACTTAAGCATAATTTATTGTTAATCGCACTCTCAAACTTTATATTTTGTTATCATTTTTTTTATAATCAATTTTGAACAGTTCTTTAGAAGGTTTGCACACATTGTGTAACATAGAAATTTAGATTTTCTAACCGTTTGCAAAATTTGAAAAGTTTTTAGTTCCAACTTATTATTTAGAAGTGTGACTGAGCACAAGTACGACTATTCTGCGATGAAAGAATACTGAATAGATGTTCTTCTAGTTAGTTTTACCCCCGCGAGTTGCCCAAGAGGGTTTTGGAGGCGGCTTAGAATAATTGCTATATCTTTCTTTGCAATGTAGTACTCATTTGAATGATTCCATCACTTTTTTGCCAGAAAGATACCGCTGAGCAGAGGTGAAAGTCATTTTCATCCCCCGTAAAGGGTGAATAAGCATTATGCGGTAGCTCATAATAATTGCTACATCATCTATGGAGGCCTGCTGCCCAAGTCAACAGTTCCATAATTTTCTTTCCAGAAAGATACCACTGTACAGCAGTGAAAGTGATTTTCACCCCTCGGAGGGGTTGGATAATGATCAGGGATTGACTCAGAGTCAGTGCTGTACCTTTTTCTTTCAGATGTACTACTCATCTGAATGGTTCCATGTTTTTTTTGGAACAGAAATACCACTGTGCAGCCGCGAGAATATCCCCTAAATGTGTGGAGAAGCGTTAAGGGCACTTCAGAGTGATTTTTGCACTGTCCTTTAAAGTTCAACTGAGCAGTTTGATATTTTTTTGGAACAAAAATACTGCTGTGCAGTCGTGAAAGCGATTTTCACCCTCCGGAAGGGTAAATGTAAGTCAGATTCTTCGACTGAGGTTTTGTACCGTGCTGAAATATACGAATATTTTTAATGTAGTTGTTAAATGTATACGGGCATTCTTCACCTCCATATAGGGTAAAAAAAGGAAGAAGTGTTTTTGGGACTCGTTCCCATTGAGAATTTTGATGTACTGGATCAGCGAACAACATATCAAAAATTGGAGAAATTTGACGGATACCGGATTTCCATTTGTGGTGTGCGAGGTCCTTTCTTCCTTAGGACTAATCTGGTAAGGCAAAGAGAGGTAGAATCGGCAACTTTCGTTAGTCAATCAACAACATGCATCCCAGAAAATCCACTAACCGAGATTTTTTTACAAGGTTTGTCGCCTTAGCCTAAAGTTTGGTATCCTGAGGCTACTATACAAGCTCCCAGTCGCAGATTTTTCGATTCATATCATTAAACTAATACACTCACACATTTCACAGCGTCAATTCACAGGAGCAGCTGAGAACGAATCTGATGTCAAAAGTTAAGAATTCAAATATTTTTGCAGATTTACATGAAAGATAAACCGTGATTTCAGAATTCACTAATAACGACCCTAATTCTGAAGCTTAAAAAGTCAAAATGACGGATATTTTACTGTGTAGAAACCAAATAAGGAATCCACTAAAAAAAGGTGAAAAAAAAAATGTAGCCGTCTTCAAAAAATTATGAAATGAAATTGAATTTTTTTATATGACGATAAAAGAAAGTGTAATATCAAATGTTAGCCCAGATCACGAGAGGTCTAATAAGATTAGGTCCAATAAAAGAATAATTGTAAGTAATCTTATCTTGCAAAAGGAAGGAAGTCATTACATTGTATTAACTAACATTCAATGCTAATTTGTTATCAGGATACCAGATATTTACTGTAAGTTAATATAATATTTCCATTAATTCCTTACACCTTCTTCTCTATTCTACAGCAGTTTTTAAGTCATTCAATTTTTTGCTTTTCTATTAAGTATACGAAAATATATTGAAGTGTCTTTATATAGCGGCAGCTGTTAGAAGCGCTGAGCCATCCATAACTGACTAGATTCCAGTTATGTTTAAAAACAGAGTCATAACGATATATCTACAGAGGCAAACGGTCAGCTTTAGGGTTACGAGAAGGTACTAATAAAACAAGGTTCTTTCATCCCTTCTGTAGCCACAACTTGTGGACGATCTGCGGGCCATTTTTACCCTTATCTGGAAAATCGAGATTCAAGTATATGTGGGCAATTTGATCATTCCACCATTCCAGTGTGATGAAAATTTGAAGAGGCACTTTCTCATACCTTTTAAGAGGTACTAGATGCAGTCTACATTTGGTGTCGAGTAAATGTCTGTCAACCCGATAAAATGGTAATGGTATATTTCACCAGAAAAAGAAAGCTGGATAACTTAGAACCATCTTCCTTATCTTCATTATTATACTCTTCGCAAAAACGAAGAGTATATTGTATTTGATCGGCACATTTCTAAATCAGTAAATATCGCTCGTAGAGAAAAATTTTTTATATCGTTATGTTAGTGAACGAATTCTGAACAACTTTCAAAATGTCCGTCTGTCCGTCTGTCCGTCCGTCACGTTTCTTGTAAGCACGATAACTCAAGAAAGAACAATCCGATTGTATTGAAATTTGGAGAGTAACTTAGTGTTAGCTAGAGGAAGAACCCTATTGTTTTTTAACAAAATAGATTGGTAAATAAAAAAGTTATTAGTAATTTAAAATTAAAAAAAATATTTTTTACATTTTTTTATGGCTTGTAATAAATAGAAACCTTGCGAAATAGTGATAGGAAATAACCCTATCACTATTTTTTTTTAATACATTTTACTAATGTGTGTTTCCTAATAATTACAATAAATTTTCTAATGGTATATATTACACTCATTAACAATTTTAGTAATAAGAAATGGTGGTGCAGCGGCAAGAGTTTCGTCTCGCAATCCAAGAACCTTTGGGATAGGCGAATAACAGTTAGGGTAAACAATGCCCAATCAACCCCGTATAGACTCTCGGCGGGAGTCCCTCAAGGAACTATCCTTTCACCTGTACTGTTTAATCTCTATATATCCGATGTCCCCTCACATCCAACCACGAACCTACTACTATACGCAGACGATACGACAATCTACTCACATAGTTTTTACGGACAAACTGCAACACAGAAAGTACGTTACCACACAGACAAACTGCTGACCTACTACAAAAAATGGAAAATTAAAATCAATCACAATAAATCAGAAATTATTACATTTCACAGGAAATTCACGAATATAAAAACAATAACAAAACTAAAACTTGACGACCGACAAATAACACTAGACACTCGACTTACATTTGCACCCCACATCACAAACACCATAAACAGAGTCTATGCAGTTCTAACAAAACTATACCCGTTGGTCAACAGACGCAACAAATTATCGACAAGTAATAAAATAAATCTATATAAAACCATATTTAGACCAATGTTAACCTACGCCTGCGTGGCCTGGAACACAATTTCAGACACGCAGTGCTTGCGGCTGCAACGCACACAAAATAAGTTACTGCGACTGTTGACCAACTCACCGCGGTATATTACCATAGAAGCACTGCATGGACTCACGGGGGTACAAATGATACGACCATATATAGACGAAATCGCACAGAAATTCCTAACTTACAACGTAACCCAGTCTGAACTGACTCAAAACATAACATATATACGACAATATGACAACATAAAACATACGCATAAACTAATTCACGAACGTTTACCAATATATACAACGTTACGAGGGAACTGACAGTGACTAAAACCATACAACCCACGTGACAGACAAAACCCAACCCATCAACACCACAACTCCCAACCCACATTCCCTCAACCCTCTTTGACCTCCTGCCTAGATAAATACCCATCAAATTCAGGCACGCAAGTGTAACAAAATTTTTATCGATTGACTATCAGAAGTAGGGTTTTTGTAAATTTTCCCCACAAGATCATCTTATATGACAACAAAACAAAAACAAATAAAATTGAATTTAAGTGTGCATACACGTAAACAAAAATAATGCGTTTAAACTATGGAAAGATCGCTTAATGAAATATCAACTGCAGTGTTCACATTTCTCCTGCCGCAACACCTGGCTATTATGAGGTTTCGCGCGACTCATCGCGGTTGTAACCTCGTAATAACATAAATATTGTACACCATATGTGAAATAAAATGACCTGTACATACTTATTTTAAAACAGCTAAATAAAGATATTTTAATGCTAATGCTAATGCAATCCAAGGGTCCCGGGTTCGATCCCTCACATCGTGACTTTTTTTTTCATATATTTTTTTTTTCACAACAAAGTTGGTATCACAAAATTTAGAATATCCAAAAACTAACATTATTTACAAGAAAAATGCGAAGAGTATTCTATAGAATGTGTAACAATTATATAAAAAGCTCAGCAAATCGGCGAAGAGTATAATGCTTCCTCTAGTTCCATTTGCAGAGGAAGTAAAATGTCTAGTTATATTACACTAGATAAATCACTTAACTGGAACGCCGGCTTGGAGAAAGTAATCCAGAAAGCAAGGCTGTTGTAATGAAGCATTCATAAATTCATGTTCCATTACTAAATTTTCCGGATTTACACACGACACCAATATGCACACGGCACGCAAATCTACCTAGCTCTCATCTAGAGCCGCGGATTTGCACACGACACTAAACTATACGCAGTTCTACGTCACCAGTAAGCGAGGATTCACGGATATAAAAGTTCGGCCGCAAATCAACCAATCTGTCTTCAGCGTGGTGAGCTGGACATATTACAGTTTTGTGCATCTCCCGACGCAAACACGACGGATCCAATGCAATCTGACCCTGGGAATCCTTCAGCGTGTTGAGCTGGACCCCTCGAGTCGTTAGTCATTCCCCGATGCCGTTTTGCCGCAAGAACCAGAGCGGACGAGCCTGACCTGGAGATCTCCTACAGCGTGTTGAGCTGGGAAACTTCTTGAGCCGACGATATTCGCCCGACGCCCGATGCCACTCCAGTAGCAGCAACTAACGTCGCATCGCATCGTTACACTCTCTCTCCCTCTCTCTAAACATAGAAAATGTTATCCTAAGAACCGTAATCCTGTATAACCTGTATAACCTGTATGTTATGTAACACTGCCACATATTACCTGTTTGAAGAAGAAAATAAATTGTTTATATTTTTATTAGGCTGTCTTATTAACTAATCTGGACCCTGATTAATCTCCAAACCAGCTACCCGACAACAAACCGTTACATAATTTGGCGCCCGAACAGCGTTACATTGTCCTTGTAGACATGTGAATGTAATGGTCGCAAGATCAATGGTAGCATATGCCTCCACAGTTTGGTGATCCAAGGGTCTACAATGAATGCCGAAATCCAAACACTCTGGATTACAGAGACAAGCATGCCTATTCATAACTGGTGCCATACGCACCACATCGTCAGCTGCTGTGGAAATCCTCCTGGATTCACTCCCTGTCTATATCCACCTAGTGAAAGAGATCACGTGGGCAAGCGGTTATTGATATTCCGCAGTCTAGCATCATGTAACGCAACAGGCTGTCAGATGACATATAATAGATAGTCACAACATCCTGGGAATACTTTCAGATGTAATGTCTACCATGATCAACTACAAGCTGCCTTCTAACATCCTGTTTCCAGGAACAGATGAACGGGATAAGAATAAAACCGACTTACAAAGGGTAGTTATTGGTTCACAGGCGGCTCAAAAACTCCTGAAGGAATTGGATCCGCAGTATACATTTTCAGTCCAAAGATAAGAATAACTTGTCTTTCAGGCTGATATTCATGTCAATGAATTGTGTGTAGGGAGAGTGGTACGTATCCTGCACACATATCAGTAAAAATCTCCTGACAATTAAGTAGCTCCTTATGCTCTTGGATCTTCTTGTTGCAATTCTAAAATGGTTTGGAACAGCCAGAAAACTCGATTGGACAGAAATTACTTCTCTTTGGTCTGGATACCGAGGCGACTCCTTAATCAGTGAAAGTGCGGTATCGAAGTTTGCCGGAACAGAATAAGTGCTTGGCATATCTCCAAGTATTAGTTCTGGACAACTTTGGCCTTAGTTGAGAGGAGAATGCTCCAGCACTAGCAAGAACTACCAATATTGATTTATTCAAAGGAGTTTATTTCATATCCTTTAAAATCAAGAAGAAGTTACACCTGAAATCTCTAAACTCATTAGGAAATGCAATTTTTTGCACGCTCAGGTAATGACACCTTTACTGAATTTATTAAGACATTTATAAGTGACGTTTACAAATTAGTGATCAGTAAGTAATTACTTACCGATCAGGAGGCGGTAAGTAAACTAATAAATATAGAAATTTAAAAATCAAATTTTATTAAAGACAAAATTAAAATTGGAATTTGAACAATTATTTATTGGAGCAATAGAATCCGGGTTCAAAACAACGTTCTCTTCTGATGATGCTATAGTTGCTGCACATTTTGTAATATACCGTAGAATTTTCACGTAAAATCTTGTTTGCAAATTGATTATTTTCCACTGAGTTTTCGATACATCTTTCAGCTACAGAGAACGAACGCCACCCACCGTGCCTTTAAGGCCTAAAATATCTATTCCTCGGTTTGTCAGAATAGTGTCAGAACTCCTTCGGAAGGCGAGTCCAGTATAAGTTGAGGGATTGGGCAATTTTAAGCACTGTGCAATTTTACTGAGCCAACTTCCTATGATATTTCTGCCCACTACCTGGTTCGTGACCTTCAAATTTCGCATTGCCAGGAACAGGTGAGCTGACTTTGCCTGTCTAAGTCGTAGTGCTATATATCTTTTATAAAATTCCAAATTTCCTTGATTTGTTATTATATTGATATATGCGTTTTAGTGTCGGGAATATTTACTGTAATAAACGCACTTGAAGGTTTTTTCATATCTCTCTTTGACTTCTCGGGAATTATGACTGAGCATCCTACTTGCCAGGCATCTTCTAAGTCTGAATAGTCACTTTATCACTTTATTAAATCATCAACTTCTAAGAAGCTTAAGCTGTGGTAAAAATCTTATCTTGGAGAAATTTCTAATGACAGCAGATATCACTTGACAGTAAATATTCGGTCTCAGAAACCAAAGCGAAAACTTTTTTATGTGCGACTTGTTATATATTTTAAAAATATTAAGTTTTTTAGTTTTAATTAGATTTTTTCAATATTTGAGAGTGCAAAAAAACGTCATAAGCACTGCGGTTATTAAGTGTTTGAGTGGTTTCGGATGTTTTAAAGAACTCGACTTCTCCTTCGTCTCGATCTTTAAACATATCCTCAACCAGTAAAGAACACTTACTGACGTTAATACTTTAATTCGCACCAAACATCCACCCATCACCCAAAATGGGGACTTTCCTAAGTGGTTATGTTAATAGCTCTCTAAATGTGTTCTAAATTTATTAAATTGTTATATTTCCAAATAATTTCATAATTAATTTATATATTACTTAATAATTACGTGTACGTATAATACTTACGTTATTGTCTATAAATAAAAACTGATTGGGCATCTCTATTTATAACGCTGTGCGAAGAAAAATCAACTAAGTATAACGAATTGTCTGGAGATTGTAATTAAACTAATCCCATAAGTGTCTACACTGCATCTATTTCATTATCAACCTCGTTATCAACAATACTATATAATATAGTTGATCGATCACACTTGATCGTGTAACTTGAAGAGAAAATTAATTACATATTGTATAAAAAGATTTATAGGGCAATCAGCTATAAATAGCAGGGAATTAGAATCATCTCTAAGAATGAATGAAAACTAAATCAATGAAAGTTGGATGGAAAACTAATGTATGTAGGGAACAGTTTTAACAATAATATGCAAGCAAAAGGAACATAATTAATTACCTGCTTTTTAAATATTTTGGGTTTTTTCATAAAATATAATAATTTAAAAATTCTATTTTTAAATAAATCCGCCTAAAAATTGTGACACGGGAATGAAAATACACTCAGCCGTGATTTTTTGCGTTGCCAAGAATTTGTAATAAATAAACATATTATTAGTGTATTTTATAACCTACAACAACTGCATTTTTCATTGTTCAGTTAATAATAAAAAATCCTTCTTTTTCTATGTTTTGTTCTGGAAATAGTCTAATAAATATATTTCGAACATTAAAAATAATCTGAAAAATCAACATTCAAAGCGTGTTCATTTTGATGTGTACTGACTGAAAAAGTACCCTCGACTGCGTCTCGGACACTGTTTGTCAAATCACATCAAAATGATCTCAAACAGTTTCTAGTCAACACGTTTTCATACGCTGAATTTTCGATAATTTATATTAGTACAGAAAAGAATGACCGCAAAATCCGCCTATTTTTCCACCCCTAAATTTTACTGTAAATAATGTGCTACATGATTGTTTACAATTAGAACGTGCTTCTGATAAAGTTTCAAGTTGAGTATATCCTCAGTTAGTGAGATATGAGTGATAGAAGATGTCTAATTTTAGGGAATTTGATTCATGAAATCATTGTAAAGTACATACATGTACTACCTTCTTGTAAGTATTTAAAAAAATTACCATGAACGAACATATTTTGATATGTATTTATGTTTTGAAGGTCGGTGAACTCAAATTCGAAGTCAGAATTGCAAAATTCAAAATGGCGGATCCAATATGGCAGATCGAATTGTTGAAAACTTCGATTGTGACCACGAAAACTTATATAAAGAGTTTTCTTTTGCGGTTTGGCAACAAAATTGCATATACTTGGGTTTTTGGGTCGCTTATTACAAATCTGAAAACATAATCCTAGAATTCAAGATGGCGGATCCAATATAATGGACTAAAAAGTCGTTCGCTGATTACGAGTTTCAAATCAGAATTCTAAAATTCAAAATGGTGCATTTGAAATTCAAGATGGCGGATCCAATTTGGTAGAAAAAATTCAAAACCGGCCTCTGTTGGTTACGACAAAATGTAAAATAAGTTTTTTAAAGTTCTGAAATTCAAGATGGCAGATCCAATATTCAAGATGGCGGATCCAATATGGCGGACAAAAAGTAAAAAATCTTCCGTTTGGTCTCGAAAAGTTATATACTTACTAGGATTTTTGGGTTAGTGATTAACAAAGTAAAAATTCTTTTAATGCGCCATCTTGAATTTTGGGATTACGTTTTCAGGTTTGTAATAAGCGACTCAAAAATCCAAGAATATGCAATTTTGTAGCCAAATCGCAAAAAGAACCCTTTATATAAGTTTTCAAGGTCATAATCGAAGTTTTCGACAATTCGGTCCGTCATATTGGATCCGCCATCTTGAATTTCGCAATTCTGACTTCGGATTTGAATTCAGCGACCTCCAAAACATAAATACATATCAAAATATGTTCCTGGTAATTTTTTTAAATACGTACAAAAGGTAGTACATGTACTTTACAATGATTTCATGAACCAAATTACCTAAATTAGACATCTTCTATCACTCATATCTCACTAACTAATGATATGCTCAACTTGAAACTTTATCAGAAGCATGTTCTAATTGTATTTAACACATTATTCACAGTAAAATGCGAATTTGGGCCTGTTTTTGCGGTAACTCTTTGTCCCTCACTCTAATTTTTTAGATTTATCTCTCTATCCCCATTTCTTTTGCGTAGGTAATAATTAGTTAACAATTTTGTATAACATTTCCTAAAACATTTTTTTAATAGATTTTCTTGAATTTTGGAAATACATCTGCCCCCTTTTATTAGAATATTGGTCATAACTAATTTGAGAAAATCAATTTTGACAGTATTTCTTCCTCATTTACTCCAATTTACCATCAAACCTTCCAATGGAATTAGATCAAAATATAAGATTTCGTTATAATACGTAAGTGTACCCACAGACGAAAATTGTTTTTGCTCAAACTTAAAATCTCGACGCTTCATGATATTCTAAGCCTATTTGATCAAAAAAAAATTTTTTTTTTTTTTTTAGTTACTATACCACGATGTGGAAGTAAAAAGTAGTCTTTCGTCCGCAAACAAATAACGATTAACGACTAACAAGGAAATAAATTCCTTCTCGAGCCTCCGAACGTCGATCATGGTACCTCGATACATCGATCTGTCACAAAATAATATATGCTAAAAATCGGGACATAAGTGCAAATCTGGACACGGGAAAGTGCACTAAAAATAGGAATTATCCCGACGAAATTGGAATGGGTATTCAGAGATTATTCTAAAACTAAAACTGACATGAAAAATAATTTGACATACCAACAACTTAATTTTCGCCAAACATTTTTATCGATTTTCAAAGAAATAGTAAATAAAAACTACTGTCAGATCCAGATTTTCGATCCAAGTCTCTCAAAGCGAAAAAATTTTGATACTATATTTGCACTCCACTATGTGTAAAAAGTTCAAAGAACTATACTAATACTAGCTGACCTAGCAAACGTTGTTTTGCCATATAAATTTTGTCCAAAAAATAAAAAGAAAATTTTCGGATAGGGCCACCCTTATCACCTAGGGGTATAAAAAATAGCCTACGACCTATTCTCAGACCTACCAAATATACACCAAAAATTTCATAAAAATCGGTCAAGCCGTTTCGGAGGAGTTCGATAACAAACACTGTGACACGAGATTTTTATATATTAGATAATATTTGAAATCATCGACCACAAAAACCCATAAAACGATATGCCGCATCGGTAGTGGGGGTGGGAGGTTGAGGCCCTTGAGGTTGAGGCCCTTGAGTCTTGTACACATACTAAATCACAAGAGTAATCGTGGCCAAAAAACATTTCGAAATCCTTATAATTAGAAGTTTCCATTGTTACTTTCAATTTATTGCTCTAAGTTTAGATCATCCTGTCCACATATAACACGAGGACGTAAAAATACAAAAAACATAAAGTTAGGGTTAATTCGAGCTAAGTGATTACGATCTGTCGACCGCTTATAAAACACATAATAAAGTAGTCGGTAACATCTGATCGCTGTACGATTTGTGTATTTTGCTAATTTTACTTTTGTGATGTTTATCTACATAAGAGGTTTGGGTTGAAATGCCTATATAATTGCACGGTAACCACTTTAATTGATTAGATAATTAAAGCAACAAACAAACAACACAAACTCGCTATAAAATTAAATTTCAAACAAGCAAAATTGATTGAAAAGAACGCGAACAACGTACACATCAAAATTTACTGATTGTCAATTTTAATAAACATTTTCACAATTTCGGTGGTTCATTTCTGGCATCTTCAGGGATGCATTGATACTAAAGTTCCAAAACTCTGCCCACCAAGCTAAATGGTTAGGAATCTAAAGTTGACTTCGGATTTATTCTGCATGTAAAAAATGTCGGCGTGTTTGATGGTGTGGTAAAGATCTAAGGCGTCGACATTTTTTGTGTAGGCAACTTCGCGAAAGGCGCTCATGAAATATCAGAATGTGCACTCGAAGATATAGTTTTGAAAAAATTTGTTCAGTTATTCATTATATATTGACCCCCACCCCCCCCCCCCTTATTTATGTTATTATTGAAAATTAAAAAATAAGTTTCGTATGAAAGTTGTAGGGTTGTATATATACTTTATAAATGCAATTAAAAAACAATTGCTTGCTTAGGTCACGTGATATAACAATGAAAGTTGTTTTTTAAATGAAAAACCCTTTACGTTTTTACATATTCTTTTAGATCTTTATCCCTGATTTCAAATATCAGGGTGTGCACTCGAAGATATAGTTTTGAAAAAATTTGTTCAGAGTTATTCATTATATATTGACCCCCCCCCCCCCCTTATTTATGTTATTATTGAAAATTAAAAATAAGTTTCGTATGAAAGTTGTAGGGTTGTATATATACTTTATAAATGCAATTAAAAAACAATTGCTTGCATAGGTCACGTGATATAACAATGAAAGTTGTTTTTTAAATGAAAAACCCTTTACGTTTTTACATATTCTTTTAGATCTTTATCCCTGATTTCAAATATACCGGGTGTCAATGGAATCATTAGACAAGCCAGTGTTTTTAAGATATAAGTCTTAAATTTGCCATGGGTAATATATACCAAAAACGGCAGATTATTCATAATTTGACACTTTTCCATCACTTCCGGTTTTCCCGGAAATGACCCTAACTTTAAAATTTTAAATGGAACACACCCTGTATATTTTTAAATTTTTGGATTCCAGAGATGCTTTTAATTACGACTGAGTAGATTTGAAAATTTTTTGAAACTACTTGATTTTTTTAGGACTATTTTTATTTTTGCATCTAGAGTACAGTGAATGAATTCACTCAAATCAATCAAATGGACCAAATACTACGGGAGCCCACCCTAATTGTACCCATCCTTGGGGACAATAATTTTCATAAAGATTAAGCCTTAAGATTAAGGAACAATTTTAGGGCCGGTTTATCAGTGCGCGGTTAAATGTTCCTGTTACATAGCTGCCAGTCAACTATAGCTGGCTGTTAAAGTCTCTGTTAAATTAAAAAGTGTTTATCCTGCCTTCGACCAACCGGCAGTTAGAAAACCGTCAGCTACATAAAATATAAATTTGGCACCAGAGTTTCAGTCAGATGGGATGTAGGCAATGTTGCCGGAAATACTAATTTGTAGCATGTTTAAAGAGTATGTACCTGTTTATATTTTGTGTTTCATGTATTTTTTAAAGGAAATTGTTTAAACAGGTTAAAAATAATACTTACAGAAAGTTATTTTGCGAGTAGAAATATGTTTTCCAATTCAGTAACTAAAAAAAGATGAAAATGTAAACGTGATAAACCACCGAAGGAAATAGATATTTGTAAATAAACAACAATGTAAATTCATAATTTCTAACCCAAGATTTTCGGTTATTTTTCATCCTAATTTGGTTGGTACTTTTTATTCTTGTGTCTGTAATATAAATAACTGTCTCTGGGTACTCCGTTTGTGATAATGGAAAATAGCAATAAAAAACTAAAAAGGTCTGCAAATTTTAGTCCTTTGTTAGTCGAAATCTTTTATGAAATTCTATATTGTCTAATTCTTCAAAAGAATCGATTCTTTCCTTATAGTGGAGTCAATAGAGATTTTCACTTCGGAAAAATTCCGGGAAGCGGTAACTTTTGAGGATATATCCCTGAACATGTCAGGAAAAACATACCAAAAGTTACCAACAATAGTCCTTGAGATTAATTTTTTATTGAACAAAATATTTGCAGAGTACCAGTCTTTGTCAAATATATCTTAATTTTTTTTTCTTTCAAAAAGTAATTGCGCTATTCAAAAGTACGGGAAATTTCACATCAAAAATGTATATGAAGTTTTTTTGTGTGATCAAAATGTAGGCACCAGATTTTTTGTTTAACGCACGAAAATGGAACGCGGAGACAACTAGTTAATGAAATTTACCTCACAAAAGCTTAAATGAAAGAAGAAACATGCAGTTATTGGATTATTATATTTTCAAATATAATTATGAATGTATGTATGAATAATGCATATATGAAGTAGGAGCATAAAGAGATTTGCGATGAAATAGGTTAAAGCTCTACCATTTCTAAAAATATGAAGATAAAAACTTGGGTCTTTTACATTTTACTCTTGAAGTAATAGAAAGATCCGATGAGTGAAAAAATCTCAAAAAGTTATTTTTGAAAATATCAAAATTTTGAAAAGATGAAAAAATTTTGTATATATAACTAATATATAACTTTAACCACTTATTTCTCTGGTTTAAATCGCGTTATTAAATCTTTGTAGGTGCAATTTTTAAAGCTTGAAATTTGTAATTTAAGATGCTTCAAGGGGATTTACCTTAAAAATTAAATTAACCTCATTTTTTTACGAAAATGGGTGAAATTATGGGTAAAATAAACGTTAATAAATTTTATAAAAAAATTTATTTAGCCTACCTGTGCAGCATATGTTTATAGTAGAACTTCAAAATAAGTAAATCTGATGATGAAAAAATTTTGGAATATATATAAACCCATACTTTTCACGAAATATAAAAAACTCAAGTTTTTTCGGTAAATCGACATAATGTTGATTGTTTCTACAATTTTTATCCTGTTTAAAATATCGACAACATATTAAAAACATTCACGTAGTACAGGGCTATGAGTCAAATTATAATGCTTGAATAATAGAAAGAGGTTGAAAGTAAAACAGCATCTTTGCGGTAAGCCGTACGTATCACCTGCCCCACACGCTGTGCTGTGTGTGCCCGCAGAGCAATTTAAAAGTATTTTGGGCACTTTTCCATAGATCATCTAGTAATGCTATGTACGATAACACTTTTTTCAGCTTTTTTTAAAGTTTTTATGTGAAAATTTAAATTGTGTTTGAATTGAATAGTGTATTGAATTATTTTATTGCTTGATACTCGGCTATATTGGATCAGCCAATTTGAATTACGATTTTTTGACATCATAATCTGTTTCAGCGACCTCGACAACCCCCTTATATGTCAATTTGAATTAATTTTTTTTTTAATTTTTCAACTTATAATTTTATTAAAAAAAAAGTTTCTTTTTGTTTAAATAATTAATAAACAATTTTCTCACGATTATATGTTTATCCCTTTGTACTTTAAGCTATGTAAAAGTGATATCAAAAGGTTTTAGGAAAATCAAAGCTTCCCGTAATTATTCCGAAATAATGCATATTTTCAGCCTCTATTGACTCCACTATTAACTGTATAAGGTCTTCTCTCATAATCAAAAAAAGTCCTCATCTTCCTCACTAACGTCGATTTCTTCAAAATACATTTGATTTTTATATTTTCTTGACACACACGAAGAAACGGTTTATAACCTTACTTTATCCATGTAAACAACATTGTAGCCTCCAGCTATCTCCATAACAGGCAAAAAAAGCGTCTGTTAAAGTAGCCGCGACTTTGCCTTACGGTTTGGGTTAACCGGAACACTAATAAACAGTTTGACGTTAATATGACCGACAGCTAATTCTTGACCAACGGCTAAAGTACATAACCGTGCACTGATAAACTGGCCCTAAGACATGTCCCCAAAAAAAGGCTGTATTTTCAAAATGGCGTCTGTTAAAAAAAATTGTAAATATTGTTTTGTCATTTAACACAAAAACTAAAAAAGGTGGAGGAAAACTTTCTGCACAAAAAACAAAGCGCATACAATTTTCTACAATTTTTTTCCTATACAATATTTGGATAGGAGTTACCATTTTCCAGATAAATGATTCAGCTCTTAAAATAAAATATAAAATTCAATAAAAAACGTAAGTATTCCTTCGCTTTCAGATTCACTACCGCTGTCTCCCGATACATCGAATATTTCTTCCAAGTCTTCTTCCTCTATTGCTTCTTTTATGTCGTTATCATCTTCACTTTCGTCTGTTATGATTTGACTTGGAATCATCTCCTAAAGAATTTTAATAAGCAATGGAGGCAGTATTTTGTCTATATGAAAAGAATGGATGGTCATTGATAACAATTCTTGCCTTTGCAACAAACTTTTATTCTGTAAATTCCTTGCAAAATACTTCTTCTACCTAACCATAAAGAGTTTCAAGACCTTTGAAGGCCTTGAATTCATCTTTATGTCTGTGTACTTCTCTCAAAAACCAAGTAATGTGTAATGGAGTGTGGAAATACATCAATATTTATACTAAAACATATTTTTGTCAAAATATAAGGATTTACTTCGATGGCAGCAGTATACCTAACCTCTACATCATGACACAATTCTGTAAAATATGAACTAACCGTCATTCTGACGGACAAAATTGAGAGTATAAAAGTATTAAGAATAGTTGCAGATGTTAAATAATCCAACATTAAGCTTTTAAATGGCCCGAATACAGCAAAATTCACTTTAAAGGAAAACATTCAATCGGCGGATGATTCAATAAATAAATAAAATAAATAAATAAATAATGTCTTTATTTGTGTTTTTACAACGGCGGAGTTCAGCTCTCTAGAGTTGCTCTTACACTCAACCAAAAATTTTTTAGAAAAACTAGATAAACAATTTTTTTTATACATTAAGTACATAACGAGAAATTTAAGAGACTTAACATTTATTTGGGAGATGGTAGCTATTCACTGGTTTAATGTATATTTTTTATATTTGAGGTTAAACAATGGGATAGAGAACTTCTTTATGTCAGTAGAGATAGAGTTGTAGAGACATGCTGCCGAATAAATAAAAGATCTACGAAAGAGAGTAAGCCGATATCGAGGAATTGACAACAAATCAATAAACCTCAGATTTCTTGAGTGAAGTAAAGATCGTGAAGTTAGGAGTTTATAAGGTACTGAAGTGGCTAGTAACTTATGTGTAAAAGATGCCAGATGATGTTGTCGTCTTTGCGTCATATTTAGTTAATGTAATATTTTTAATTTTTCACTAACCTGCTGCCTCCTTGTTAAATTAAAAACAAACCGGATACACGAATTCTGCACTTTTTGTATCCTGGTTACCGTCGTTTGGTCCAGGCAAGGACCGTATACTATATCACGGTAATTAAAACAGGACAGTACAAGTGCATCACATAACAAAACTTTAAGTCTTTGATTTAGAATGTATCGATTTGAATATAGTTGTTTTAGCGAACAATATGTTTTTTAATACATTATTTACATGTGGAATAAATCTCAGATCTACGTCGATAGTAAGTCCTAGATTCTTAACAGTAGTTTGAAAAGACAGTTTATCGTCTTCTACGAAGATATTAATATTATCATATATAAATTCTTTATTGTTACCGAATACTATGACTGCTGATTTTTGTGAATTTATATTTAAGCAATGTCTGGTGGAGAATTGCACTAGAAGTTCAATATCATCATTAATTTCTACCTCTGCGTTAGAGATCATGTTAGGTTTAAAGGTGTGGTAGATCTGGGTATCATCGGCATAAAAATGAGATTGACAAGATTTCAGCTGTTTAACAAAATCGGAGGTATACAAAATAAAAAGTAGCGGTCCTAAAATTGATCCTTGCGGAACACCAGATCCCAACCTCCCAAAGCCTGAGGTAGAACAACTTTTTGCATTCTGGAAGATAAATATGAAACCATGAGGTTAAGTGCATTCTCAGCAAACCCATAGAATTTTGGCTTTGATAACATTAATATGTGATTAATGCTATCGAACGCCCTAGAGTAATCCAACATTACTAAGATCGAGTTTTCACCTTTATTTATTCCACTAATTATGTCATTTGTAACTTTTAAAAGTGCACTGGTTTTACTGTGCCCTGGTCTAAAACCTGACTGATTTTAAGGAAGAATGTCATGTTTTTTAACAAAGGTTATAATCTGATTATGCATTAAACGTTCCAACACTTTAAAAAAAAATCGGCAAGAGGCTTATTGATCGTAGATCTGAAAGACATAATGGAATATTAATTTTTTTTTCAACGGTTTAACTACTGACATTTTCCACGAGTCTGGAAATACACCTTGAGTATACAACAATTAAATAAGTAAGTAAAATATACATTTAATTGTGGCATGCATATTTGAAGCATTTTTTTAGAGATACAGTTATGACCTGACGCATTAGACTTAATACTATTAATTGCTTTGGAGACATCATCATCTGTAAAGTTTTGACATTCAAATGAGGCCTCGTTTTAAAATGTTCATTTTCATAGTAATTTATAAGTTCCATGTCAACATTTAAATTTGTGTTATTTGATGCCGCAAAAAAGTTATTAATTAATTCGGGGTTGGAAAGATGAGCTGGTATATCAGAATCACGAGATCTAGTTACGCCTAAAGTTTGAAGTGTTTTCCACATTCTTTATTACTTTGAGAGTTTTGAATATGCCTTTTTTCACATCTTATTGCTGAGGTTACATAATTACGAATTGTTTTATAATATGTCCAATCGTCTCTAGATTTAGTTTGCTTAGCTTTTGCTGGAGCTTTATCTCTGTTCTTAATCATAAGTTTAATTGTATTAGTCATCCAAGAGGTTCTTGGCTTGAAAATTCTTACAGTTTTTAACGGAGCATGAACGTCAAACAATTGTAGGATATTATTATTGAGAAAAGTGACCATATCATCAACACCTTCCAAATCATAAATTAATTCCCAAGGTACCTGAGATAAATCCTGTAAAAAAATGCCGTAATTAAAATATCTAAATTCCCTATACGTGTAAAAAAACTGATTTTGTTTTTCAACGAAAAATAAAAGGTTACATATTATTAGTCTGTGATCAGATATATTATGTACATCTACGTCTATGACATCTGTTTGTTCCTAAGGTCTCAAAATCTGTGACTTCAGCGCACGCGACCCATAGTAATGTAAGAATGTCACGGAGAAAGTGTTATCTTTCTACGCCTACTAATCGGAATCTCCAAACAGTTCCAGTTATCGCATCGTCGCAAATTTTTTATAAACAAATATTGTACAATAACATTACATTTGTCAATTTTTAATCACTTGTATTTACTTTTGCTATCACCGACAAGGTCGCTGTGGTTTCCGACTTTCTTTCATTTGTGTAATTACGTTTTATGGAGTGTTATCTACCGCTTAGATATTTAATTCATATAAAATGCGTCGTAAAAACGTCAGTTATGGATGTTGCCTCCAAATGGTTTTATTAGGACGTTGTGGTTTCCAAGATTAGGCGAAATGTTGTCCATGGTCAAAAGTTAACATTTACTACCCAACGTCAGAAAAACATGACAGGCCATTGGGAGAGAACAAATTTTATTTTCTATGTCAATATAATATGAAGTACGGAAAAAACAGATTTTTTTTCTTCAAACGTCAGAAAAACATGACATTTCTTAATTCATTTCATGACAATGAAATTTGACTTTTTACACGGTTGTGCGTTGCCATTAAAAGTACTTTTTCTACTACTAGCTCCGTAAGTGTCATTTTTTGACATCTACCAGTGTTATGAAAGTGTCACTTACAGCCCATGGGCAAAAAAGCACAAAATTTATTTTTTTGGTCTAAAAACGTAATTTTATTTTTATGCCCTAAGGCAAAAAAGTAAAGTAATAAGGAAGTTAAATAATAATGAAATTTTGACTCCAACGAAACATACACATTTTTGGCTGCCTCCTGAATGTCGATACTTTCATCATAATTCATATCTTTATTGCAAAAACTCACGTAAACAACTTGAATGGCGGAAATTCATAATAATTTCCGCCATAAAAAAAAATTCTCGATCTAGCTAAGGCGTTCGATACGGTTTCTCACTAACTTTTAACTAAAAAACTTGAGCAAATAGAAATTCTCGAAACTGTGCTGAAATTATTCAATAATGGGGAACTTGCCTTTTTAGACAGGGATCCAGAGACCATTTACTTTCAGTCCTATGCATCTGTTGGACATACTTTTAAAACTAGGTCTATCTTATGTAAAATTTTCTGCCGAATCCATTTCCGGAGGGTGATTTGCGATACAAGCTTGCGTTCCTATATTAATTTTTCGGCGATACATGATATTTAACATTTTTCAGATATATCTCGTGTTATCTCAGAAACTAGAAAATCTACAAGGATCAAATTTTAGACGGAGATTAAATAATGTATGGCGATTACGATAGCTGTACTAAAATGATATTTTGATTATTGATCTTCTAAGAAAAAAATAAAAACTGCGGGGATGCTGAAATATTGTAGGGAAAATTGTAGCATCGAGGTATTTTTTCTATATGTAGAAATATTATATCAGTTATGTGAGTAGTATTGTAGTAGAAACATCAAGTTTAATTTTAGTGAAAAAATTTTTACAATCGGATCAGTCTGGCGGAAGATATAAATTATTTAGTATCGGGAGCGATACTCTGCGCTTTGATCGCACATGCATAAAGTGTTGTAAACTGTAGTAGAACGCGCCCTTCGCATCATTCGACATCGGAAGACATTATTTGAATACGATTGAAATAGCAAATACAAACGTGTGTATACAAAAATGCTCGTTTGCAAATTTAATGTAAGGAAAGGATTGTCACATTGAGATAAGTTTGTACTTGTACTATCACAACCGCTGAGTACATAAGCTGCTAAAAGCTGACTTGCAACATACGACAATGACTTTGCAGCATGTATTGATAATTAGTACAAGTTATCCGTTCAAGAAGGACAAAAAAACAGTACTTAAGACTCTCTTGCGAAACATTAACGCCAATGAAATGGTTCATTTAGCAAAATACCCTCAGAAAGCGGATGTTTTTCAATTTACGGCAGCAGCTTCTTCCTTTTTCAAGTGCTTGTATGGTCGTCCCAATTTTGAAGATAGTTTAGAGATCATTTACGAACACATTTATTTAAAAACTGCAAAATGAATTTGAGGACGTTGCCACCTACTGAGGATGCCTTCATTCAGCATGAAAAACGAAGTGCCTATACAATATTTTTATGAAAAAATGCTAGTAATTTGTCCCCTGAATTACTAAATATTCATGAATATGGTTGGAAAAAAGAGCACAACATTTTCATTCCCATCATGTGCAGGTGTAAAAATAATAGCTGCAGTATTAGGTGTTGTTGTAAAAAACTAGGAGTTGATTGGATATAAGCTGCTTATGCATGGGAAATTGTAAATCTGTCTAGAGTATTTAATGAATAAAATATTTTTAATCTATTTACATAGATAGCTTCTTTCTGTACGACATTAAATAATGAGTTGAATTAAATTTTAACTGTTTGGTATATACGCAAATAAATTTATTCCCCATACAGAATAAATAATTGTATTTAAAATAATTGATTAATTTACTTTACATTTTTGTTAATCATAAAAAAAAATATATTGTTTAGGTATTCAGCAAATCAATTTTTTTACAATTCTTTATTTATTATTCATTATGAAATTGTATATCGTTTCTTTTTTAATAATTTTGTCAAGAAAGTAATGGGTTTTAATAAATCATTTTATTTATAACAATTTTTTAGAACTTGCCACTAAAATATATGTTTATCTGAGGAGTTTGTTAATTGGCGCTTAAATATGAGACGAAATATTCTTGATTCAAAACTAATTTTATCTGCTATTTCAATCGTATTCAAATAATGCCTTGCGATGTCGAATGATGCGAAGGGCGCGTTCTACACAGTTTACAACACTTTATGCATGTGCGATCAAAGCGCAGGGTATCGCTCCCGATACTAAATAATTTATATCTTTCGCCAGACTGATCCGATTGTAAAAATTTTTTCACTACAATTAAATTTGATGTTTCTTCTGCAATACTGCTCACATATCTGATATAATATTTCTACACATAGAAAAAATACCTCGATGCTACAATTTTCCCTACAATATTTCAGCATCCCCGCAATTTTTATTTTTTTCTTAGAAGATCAATAATCAAAATACCATTTTAGTAATCGCCATACATTATTTAATCTCCGTCTAAAATTTGATCCTTGTAGATTTTATAGTTTCTGAGATAATACAAGATATATGTGAAAAATGTTAAATATCGTGTATCGCCGAAAAGGGGACAAAAATTAATATAGGGGATGATCGCAAGCTTGTATCGCAAATCGCCCTCCGGAAATGGATTCGGCAGAAAATTTTACATAACATAGACCTAATTTTAAAAGTATATCCAAAAGATGCATAGCAATGAAGAAATAAACGGAATTTAGATTACTGGATCCCTGTCTATTTTCATATTTCATTAAAGTGTGTATTTATGTATAAAAACACGCCACGCCGAATATCAGCTCTTAAATCGTAGTACTTACTTTGCAATAAATAATTAAAGTTGAAATCCTCGCCACTCCTCACGAAAAGCACTGTGACGTCACCAGATGAAAACTAGTCTTGCGTGGTCTCCAACAAATGGCGTACATTAGCCGAGCGGAACGTTTTCACCCTAATTAATAGATTGGGCGGCGGTTGGCTTTGAGACGTCCGCATTTTCGGTCATAAGTCTTTTGTTTTTTATGTTAGAGAAAAAATAAAAAAGTTTTGGAAAGCTCAATCAACCCTCTTTACATAAGCTGTCTACAAATTTTTCGAAAAAAACGATAATTATCGAGATATTCGAGGAAATGTAGGAAATTACACGTTATCCTATAGAGTGCACGTAAATCTTAAAAAAATAATTTTTCTCAGAAATCTTTGTTTCGAAGGGCCGAGATTAACGGAGCGTCAAAGTAGTACATGACATTAAGTGAACATTGTATATGAGATCGATTTCAATTAATTACCGATTAATCACGGTGACAAAATGGAGAAATTTTACCGAAAAAAAGTCCCAAATCCCGCTCCCTCCAATTCCTTCATTTTTGTCGGAATTGAAAAAATAGAAAATGGGGTTTTAGAAAATTTAATTCTATTTAAATTAGCCTCTTTTGGCGTAGGAGCCGAGATTAAAAAGTTGCTCAAAATTTCCGATTTTTTGCCGTACGTGGCCGACATTTCAGGAGTTATCTCCGAAACGAAAAAAAAAAAAAAATTAAAATTCTGATGGTAGCAACCGATTCACAGTGGAAAATACTTATTTTTTATTTCGAGCTAACTCCCACCGTTTCGGAGATATCTGTGAAAAAAAGCAAAAAACAGCTTACGCTTCGGAGCAGAAAAAATTGCAAAAACAGGCAATCTTGACACGTTTATATTTTTAGAAAAAACACTATTGGGACGGCCGTACGATGTCGCGACGTGAAGTCTTCCAGATAAACCTGATCGTAAATTTCACGGCGAAATTCGAAAATTCGGCTCGGCACGAACGAATCAAAAGTAGCATTTTGTGACATTTCAGAATATTGAAGATGTTTTACACGGAGTAGTATTTAAATTTTAGGTTAGTTTGTGTTCACTGCTAGTTGTTTCTGACAAATGAGCATGCGCATGTGGAATTGTCAAAGCCAAAGCAAAATCCGGCAGATTTTAATCGCTTATATTTCTGGAAGAGATTTTTTTTTAAATTTTTTGTTGTCTATGGGGTTTTTAATGATGTTAGTTTATGATTTTGAGTATTTTAATTCAATTTTATTTTTTGGGCAAGTTCCCTATTACCTCAATAACAGACATCAATATGTAAAAATTATTGATGTGCTCAGTGATAAAAAAAAGCATCAAGATAGGTGTCATCCAGGGCACAGTGTTAACTAAGGTGTTCGATACGGTTACTCACGAACTTTTAATTAAAAAACTTGAGGAAATAGAAATTCGCGGAACCGTGTTGAAATTATTCAGTAATTACCTCAATAATAGATATCAATATGTAAAAATTAATGATGTGCTCAGTGATAAAAAAGTATCAAGATGGGTGTCCCCAGGGCACAGTCTTAGGTCTAATCCTCTTTCTTGTATACATAAATGATATAAGTCTTTTAGACCTAAACTGTAAGTTAATATCCTATGCAGATGACACTGTTCTTCTATTTCAAAATGAAAGTTGGTCATCTGTATATAAGAAGGCGGAGATTAAACCTAACAAATTAAAAAAATTCTTAAATAGTAACTTGCTTATTCTCAATTTCATAACATGTGCTACTATTCCTAATCAAAATTTTATTAAGATGCATGAATCTAGTTGCAAACGCGTGGACGATTGCACATGCCAGGAAAGTATTGAAAGAACAAGTAAAATTAAATATCTAGGAATTATTACAGATCAGTACCTTAAATGGAAGGAACATATACAATGTCTAACTTCTAGAGTGAGAAAGCTTTTTCATAGATTTTGTATCTTGAGAGACATAATGAATAAGAAAACCATTACACTTCTTTATAATGCCTTAGCAGAATCGAATTTTCAACATGGAAATATTGTCTGTCTGTCTTTGTTAGGATGCTTAATCACTTCATCAGGTTTCAGTGCAATATGAAGTTGGGGGTCATCGGTGGTGTACGCAATAAGATATTTAATTAATTAACTGGTGCATTATAGTAAACAGCAAAGGGCACAGAATAGAACCTTGAGGCACAACGGTTATGTAGTTTGATTCTTTATTTTGATGCAATTCAATCTGTTGCCTGTTTTCAGTTTTGAAAAAGTTTGACTGCACTTTTTGTTAGCCCTATGTATTTTAATATAGATAATAAAATTTCAAAATTTAGAGTATCAAAAGCCATACAAGCCCTACTAAAATTCAGTAAGATAAGATTATGCCTAAACCCAGATCTGTCACACTCGCTATGTCACCGACGATATGGATAAGTTGCAGCTATGCCCCGACTTAAACTGTGCTGTAGGAAGTAAGACACTAGAAATATACTCCTTAATTTCAGTTTCCATTATCTTTTCAAGCATTTTTGGCAAGGTTGGAAGATCATTTAATTCCTCTGGATTTGGCTTCTTGGGCAACGCGGACAACGCGGATACCACAGCACTCCTCCATACACTCGAAAAAACACTATCAAGCTGACTAGTCCATGTAAAATGCGGGGCTTGATGCTCGGAATGCCCCCCTCATCGGGATCACTTGTTTTCTATGTTTTTTAGGTCGCTGATCACGAAAATCGAGATCTCGCGGCTCTAAAAATAGTGCGTCACTCCTAAAAATGCCAAAAACCACCCCTTTTGGGAGGTTTTTCACGGTAATGTGAATTATACTGTAAAATAATGTTATGAATGTGCTAATGGCAATGATATTTTGCCAGTTTAGTAAGATCATCTAAAATAAGGATAAATTTTATGCTGAGGGTGGTAAAACTATCCCTAAATTGACGTAAAATAGAAAAATGAGGGATTTTTTTTTTCACTTTTTGATTTGAGTTTAGATGCATGGGGATTGTACAATGAAGAATCTTTTTTCCAACCCTTCAGGGGTTGAACTAACGCTTGGAAAATAAGTAGAGATGTATATACTTTTTAGTTTGCTTGTAATTTCTGATAACTTCAGTCGAAAAAAAATACTAAAAAATGTTATCACCTCTTTAGGGGTGAAAATTACCCCCAAGCTTGCAGGAAATTGAAAGAGAAGGTAGAGGTATTTTTGATAAATGAACACTTCATATTGTTTGCAATATTTTTGATAAAAACAATATAAATGTGGTAATTTAAATATAAATGGACGCAAAATCTTTTTTTTTACTTTTTGAATTTCAATTTGGATGAATGGGGATTGCAAAATTAGGAAAAATTATTTTGCCATGTGAGGATATTCGAATTGAATCCCACGCCGTATGAACGGGAAGGACCAAAAGATTAAAAGAACACTTTAACCACTCAGGACTTTGCTGATGAAGGTGAAGATTTTGATGAAAATTGGGGTATGCAAATTGAGCTCGAAGTTTTTTTTAAAGAAGGAGAAGCGGATGAATTGAATCTTAGCTATGATTGGTATGAATCGGGAATGAATGCATCAACGGAAGTACGGAGTATATGAAGATGGAGTATATGAAGATGAGCAAATTGATTCCAGCGATAATGAAGAGGGGCTCGTTTCCACCACCACTAAAGGGGTGAAAATATTTTTTAGTATTTTTTTCGACGGAAGTTTATCAAAAATTACAAGCAAACTAAAAAGTATACATCGCTACTTAGTTTCCAAGCGTTAGTTCAATTTAAAGGCGATATAGAGGTAGTTTTCACACCTGAAGGGTTGGAAAAAAATTTTCTTCATTGTACAATCCCCATTCATCTGAACTCAAATCAAAAAGTAAACAAAATCCATCATTTTTCCATTTTACATCAATTAAGAGGTAGTTTTACCCTCCGGTTAACCCTCCTTATTTTAGATGAACATACTGAACTGGCAAAATATAATACATTATGTTACAGTATTATTCACATTACCGCGAAAAAAGTTTTCGGCATTTTTAGAGCCGCGGAGCCCCGATTTTCGTGATTAGCGACCCAAAAAACATAGAATACAAGTGGTCTCGATGAGGGGTGCATTCCGAGCGTCAAACCCCGCGTTTTACATGGACTAGACGTGTTAGCTATGAGTTAAATAAGGAATGATTTGTGGACAGCACAAACTTATCATCTTTATATTTAATCCGTCACACCCTATAGCATTTGTTTTTATTTCATTAATAATTTTTAACATAGTAAATTGCACTCGAAAATCGATTTTTCTTAAAAAATATGAGAACCCCACAGTTTTTTAGAAATAAAACATGCTCAACTTTTGTTGCCCAACTTTTTTAAAGGATATTATGCGCGTAAATAGCCTTAAAAGACGATAATTTGATAAAAAATTTGGGTTAATTGCAATTTTCCCTAAATATTACGAATGATAAGAAATTAATATAAATACCTAATAAATATATTGATAGATTAAAAATTTACTTTATATTCCTTTCTTACAGCTATGTTGTTATTTAGTATGAAAACTTTTAATAACAATAGGCATATTGTTTTTATAAAAGAATATTTCATAGATTCTACAAATATTTCGTTTTAAATTATAGCTATAAAGATAGGTGAGCCATCTACTAGACAAGAGCATAAATACCCACTTTGAATATTCTAAATGTGGGCCCTCTGTTCGTGCGTGACGGAATCAAACCTTCTCGAGTGAGAAGTTCACTACTATCAGGCAGCCTAGTATGAACATTAGTCAGTATACTTCTAGTTTAAAGGTATAGATGGCACTGATGAGAAATTTAGTTATCTGCAAGGAATATTTAAATTATATTCAATTCTAATAAGTATAAAGTCCCTACAAATTAATTAAATTCATTATTAACTAAATTAAAACGAGCATGGCAAAAACTTTGATTTATACTCTGAAACATCATAATACGGTTTGTTTTAGCTCATTCTGTTCGTTACTTGTAGTGGAGTCAAATTAGGACTAAATAATTCGCAATGTGAATTGTCTGGTCTGGGCAGGTTTTTCGTTTTAACATGATCAGGGGATCAACTTATAGTCGGAGAGCAGCCAATCTGTAGGAAGCATTTTAAAAGTAGTCTATTACAACTCGCGAACACCCACCTAAAAAACAGATGATATTATATAAAATGACCTTCTGGATTTGATTTTTGAGTTCGCCCATTAATTTGAGATTGCCAAATCGGTCAATTCGCAAATTTTTTGAAAAATTTTAAAATTATGTGTTAATTTTTGTTTTGCACATAACACATCATATCTTTTTTATTTTAATTCCGATTTTGACCAATATTTTACACATTATCCCTCCAATATAGTGTAACTAATAATATAATGCCTAAAAAATATATAATTACCCTCTATTGTCGCGGTTTTTTAAAATTTGCGTTGAAAAATACCCGATCGAGATAACTTTTCTATTTTTAAAGAGAGAGTTATAGCATAAACGAGAAAAATGTTCCATATACTTTAAACAAACTTTTTTATAGAGATTTTTTGGAAATTCGGCTCATGTAACGAGATGACGCTGTTTGGAAGCGGCCGCGCAACTCGTCCGCATTAATTTAAAGCATAACTTCTGTTAACGTCGCCCATCTGTGGTGTCGTTTAAGCGATCAAGTGAGTCTACGGATTATTTAGTTTCTATTTGCAATTAAATGTTATACAATTATGTAGATAATCTCGAAACATACACATTAAAAAATATATTTTCATTAATTATAACAGCAAGTGGGTACTAAAGATTACATTTTCCTTCGCATAAACAACTTATGTTACATTGCGCGTTTGCTTTGCTACACTTGCAGCTTGTAGTACAGTTATATAATTTACATTTACAAAATGGAGTTAACTTAATAAAATTGGGTTTTGGGCTTTTTGAAATCATCTTTGGAAATAAGATTTCCTCCTTTAGGTACCATCCAAAATCTAAAACATTTGAAATTCTGGGCTTAATTTGGTAGGCTGTCTTGCAAATAGCACATTGCAGAAATGCCCTTTTTACTTGTATTCTCTGTACTAGGATTTTCAATATCTGATTTTCTTTTATAAGCAGTTCGGGTATACGATCTTCTACATTGTGCATGGTAAACTGGATTTAGTGATAAAAATAAATTTTTCTGTTCTAAATATTGTTTTAGAGCCACAGAAATGTCATCGGATTTTGCATTTGATCGGTACATTTCTAAAGCCGTAAATATCGCTCGCAGACAAAAAATTTTCATACCATTGTGTTAGTGAACGAATTCTGAACAACTTTCAAAATGTCCGTCTGTCTGTCCGTCCGTCACGTTTCTTGTAAGCATGATAACTGAAGAAAGAAAATTCCGATTGTACTGAAATTTGGACAGTAAATTAGTGTTAGCTAGAAGAAGAACCCTATTTGAACAAAATCGATCGATAAATAAAAATGTTATTACTTAATGATTTAAATTTGATAAATTAACTCCTATATAAAAAAGTCTATTTGACAGTCACATTTTGTCACTTTGACAGCGATAAAAAAGGTGCATCGTTTCTTATCACGATAAAAATGCCTGTTCCTCAAAAGCAGAGTATATCTAGTAGTCGCACGTCATTTTAAAATCTGTACTGTCGGCTATAATTTTTAAGTCTTGTGGAAATTATACTGTACGATATGAGTCGTTTTGAGAAAATTATAATTATTTTTAATTGTTGTTCGTTCACATATTCTGTCTTTAATTTATCTTGCCAAAAATCACTCGAGCTTTTCTTTTATGGATAAATTTCTTTTTAACTCAATATTTTGTCAATCAGTGATTTTGCTCGAAAAACTGACATTTGACAAAATCGCTCGATCTCCGGTCTCGCGATTTTTTCATGACAGTTTTTCTCATAAAATCACTGATTGGCAAAATTATTTCGTTACAAAGAGAAATTTATTGTGATTTTACTGTTGAAAAAATTTTTTTTTAATTTTTATGTTTTTGTAATTGAATAGAAATCTGGTGAAATATTTCATTTTACTATTTCTAATTATTTATATATTTTACAAATATACATTTCATAATGTAATATACAACCGTGAAAATATGATTTTATAGCTCGTGTCTTATAATGTAAAAATTTACATTCTTCTACGTGTAAATGCAAATTTTAAAGATTTTGCGTCAAAGAAAAGTTGTTATTTTTTTTTTTGCCAACTAATTATTTTTTAGGTAAAGTTTTTTACTTTCAACATATCAAAGAATAGTTAGAGAATATTATGTAAAAAAATTAAAAAATTCTGAAGTAAAATAAAAAATATATGACGTGTTATATGAAAAACAAAAAATAACACGTAATTTTTATTTTTTTTAGAAAATTGCCAATTTGGTCATTTTGGCAATCTCAAATCAATGGGCGAATTCAAAAATCAAGTTTAGCGGGTTATTTTACATCAGATTACCTATTTTTTAGGTGGGTGTTCGCGAGTTGTATAGAGGGTGTCGAATTCAGAGGGTCTGGTCTTCCACTATTATGTTCACAGTTCAGTTTTGCAGTTTCTGCGAGGTCGGCGATTTGTTTACTTAAACAATTTAATTTCTTACACCGTGTTTTCCATCGGTTTCTTTGAATATTTGAAAATTTATAAATCCTATGGAAAACAACTAAAATAAGAAAAATGTTCGTAATGAGCCGTATAATAAAAGTACATAAACTATAATTCATTTCAATTGTTACTATTATTTAAAAAAAACTTGAATATTGCAAAATTATGCGTTTCTAAACAAATCCCTGTTCTTTCAAAAATAATGGCTAATATTCAATGAAATTTTGGAGAAATGTAGCTTTTATAAAGAACGATCACCACTTAAAGTTTCAAATCAATATGATTATTAAAACGGCTCAAATATACAAGTGTACAAGTGCAAGTGTTGCTTTGCACCATTGAGAAATTCTGCCATTAAAACCAAGAAAGGTGTACGATTTCTAAAATTGTAGCTTTTTATAGGTACTTTAAGATCACGGAGGGAGATTTTTTTTTTCAAAATTTAAACCGTTTTTATTGCAGTTGTTTATAATTTTCGAAATTGTAGTTATAAACAAATACAATTCTCTGGTTTTTTTTATGAATTAAAAACGGTAAAGGAGTAATGAAAGTAGCTTAAAAAAGCCAACTTTAAAAAAATATTAGTGTTCTACTTGCATTTGGAGCTGAGATACGCTAGGGTCACTTATAAATAAACAAATCGATATTTCTACAGCCCAGTCGATGAGGGTATTTACCCACAAAAATTTGCAAAATGAATAATCTTGTTTTAATCAGTTCGTGAAAGTGTGTAGAATAATATCCTGAAAAGTTTACATTTCGCTCGGATGCAAAACATAAAAAAAAGTGAAAAAAAAATTTTTTTCATCCATTTTGTAAAAATTTTTGAAATTAAGTCAAGCTAGGAAAAAATAGATGGATAGATCATGTATTTAAATGTCCTTACAAAATTTATTGCTAAAGTCACGATTTTCACGGAAAAAAAATAATCAAGTGTAACATTACAACTCGGAGAGATGGTTTTCCGCGGGCCCCCGATCAAACTTTTCTTGCGGGCCTTTTGAGGAGCCCATGTTTTTTGCTTGTTTGACTACTAAATATATGTATTTTATGGAACTTTATTTTGTGATTAATTTGACTTGACTTTCGTTTTGTGAAGTGTGAGGTGTTGAGGTATCTGGGCTGGTCCGTTCCGGGTCCCTACAGCTCCCGGGCCCGGGTTCCGTGGAACCCCTGTAGATCCGCCACTGGCCCGAACTCGTCGGAATAAAAAATATAGAAAAAAATAAAAGCCCGTCAAAAAAATTCTTTCTTCATTGAGAACTGTTAAAAAGTATGTACACTGTACACTTCATGATTATTATGGTTTATTAAGTTTAGTAGGAGAGCTGGCAAACATTATGGTGAACGATAATATTCAAAATTTTTACTGATGGCAGTCCATTGTTTGGTCTTTGGGTATGTCAAAACCGATCGTCTGCCGTTTCATAGTGGAAGCATTAACTTGGGGGGTGTATTCAAAAAGGGGTGATTTTAGGTTTTAGTGAACCATATTGTTCAAGAAAAATTTTTGCAGGGGTGACTAATATAGTTAGTCTAGACGGTATTTTTACCTAGGCAGACGATTTTTCTGGTAGCATTATCATAGCAGACGCAACTCAAAATGGCCAAAAATCACATTTCGGTGAACTATATTGTTCAAAAATAATTTCCACTATTTGATTTGTTTATTTATGGTTTAATAAATATCGAATCGGCAGACGAAAAAATCGGTAGCATCGCCCTAGCAGACGCTGTCAAAGTGACAGATCCGGTTTTGATGAACGACATTTATCAAGAAAAATTATGTAAGGAATGATAAATTTAACAAATCAAGATTAGATTCTCGCCCAGACACACGATTTTTTTGGTAGCTATGTGTATGGCAGACGCCTGTCAGTGGCAAAAATCACGTTTCGTTGAACTATAGTGATCAAAAATAATTTTTGCCTCTTTTGATTCGTCTGTCTATGGTACAATAAATAATGAATTGGCAAATGAAGAAATCGGTGGCATTTTCGTAGCAGACACTGTCAAAGTGAAAAATTTTAATTTTTTTTCTTATATAAATAAGTTTAGAATGTTGCGACGAAATTTTAAGTTTGAACAACAAAAATCTGTCAGTAGGTCTGTCTATAACCTTTTTTGTGCGCACAATTACTCTGGAACTGTTTAAGATATTGACTTATGGTGTATCTATGTACTGTAACGAGATCTGGAATATTTTAAGCTTATTTTATCGAAGGATTGGAGGGAAATGGGGTTAAATAGGCAAAGCAAACAAGTAAGAGTTCATAAAATTGGGATTTAGTCTATGTACGAGAAAAATTTGTTGGAATCAGCCATCCCCACCCTATTATTTAAATGAACCAAAGGTCTCAATTTTTTTTTTGACATAAGCCACTTCTACCCCCACCACATTATTAAATGGACTGAAGAAATAAAATTGTAATTCAGTGTGTGTGCGAGAAACAAAACTATCAAAACATTTTGCCATCGACCACCGCCACGGCGACCCCGTTACCTTCGTCCCCTCTTTGACTAATGATGGTGTGGAAATAGTGATTCCTTAGACAGCAGTTTTCAAACAGAGAATTCCTCTGCATACAAAAAATCGGTGACAGGTCATTATATTTGCTGTGCGAATAAAACACAAATAAAAATCTGACTTTAAACAACAGATTTATTACTTCTATACAAATAAAAAAATAACAACAAAAAGCCTAGAAAACATATTATTTTCAGAACGTAATAATCTAAAAGTAACGTTAAATAGTATGTATAGCCATAAGAATATCAATCTGTCATATGCGGCTATACTGTAAGAAACATACAAATGACTTATTGATAACAGTAACTTATATTACCAAAAGGAAGATTAAATACGATATCACAAGCAACTTATAACTTAAATATTTATTTAAAAAATCAATATGCTTAATTGGTATGAACAAAAAGAATGACCACTTGCCACCCCCTAAATCGCCGAAATGATTTTTTAATCAGAATCATAGTCGCTGATTGATTGAACCATTTCCAAATCTTCGTTACTTTCGGTGTCGTTGATTTCATTGCTTGAAATCAGCACATCTTTTAACCCTCTGGGAGTTTGGGAGGCCCTTAAACCAGCAGCAAGGTTCGTATTTGTTATTTTTATAATTCCATCCGTGGCCGAGTGGTTCATAAAATGTTGGCCTAAACTCAGTAGCATTCATCCAAATGGCTGCCACTTGATTTGTTCTGTTAATTATTTCTATAAGTACCGGTTTGCAAGGTGGAAAAAGTTGAGGGTTTAGTGTCTTTTTTAAGGCAAGTGGATTTTTGTCAGATTTGCATTTGTACGTGTCTATAAAACAATCTAGTCTTGTTTTATTAACTTCTTCAGCCTTTGGCCGACCATACAACTTACAAACATATTTCTCTATAACAGCAGAAATGCTAATTGGAAATCCCTGCAACTCGTCAGCATTTTAAATGGTCTGTTTTTTTCCTTTTCCGTAAAAGGCTGCAGTAAAGTCAGAACCAATAATAGCATGGAAAGATGGTAATGATCTAAATAGATCGAATCATAAAATTGCATACAAATTACACGTGGCCCGTTTCCATCCAAATCCTTTTCTCCTTGATTTTGTCCATGTTTCCTAGAGTTGACAGCAATGTCCGTATCGGACGTTCTTATTATAATATTAGTACTCTTCGATTTTAATATATGGAATATTATCTTGGAGTCTGCTTCTTCGGGGTCAGAGTAATAATCTTCTTAAATGTCCTTAATGACCTTTTCGTTTTCTGTAAAGTACCTATAGCACTGATTATCATCTGTCACATACAAAACTTTGTCGCCTAGGTAAGTTACTAAAGATTTTTTAAAACTATCCTGCCTTAAAGCTCTTATAAAATTGGCTGGACGTCGCTGATGTGACTGCCACTGTATTATGTTAAACATTATATTTAGGTCCTTTCTTTGCACAAGAAGTGTGACACTAATTTTGAGTGACAGACATGGCATCAATGCGGATATCATAAGTTAAAGAGAGACAATCTTACACCAGTGCAGCTCTGTGCTACACTTTTAGTGAAAAGAATTAGACCTTTTAAAACTAAACTAAACTAACTAAACCTGTCATTTTGACAGCGTCTGCTAGAAAAATGCCACCGATTTCTTCGTATGTCGAGTCGTTATTTATTCTACCATAGATAGACGAATCGAAAGACGCAAAAATTATTTTTGATCACTATTATAGTTCACCGAAACGTGATTTTTGCCACTTTGACAGGCGTCTGCCATACACATAGCTACCAAAAAAATCGTCTGGCCGGGCGAGAATGTAATCTTGAGTTGTTGTATTTATCACTCCTTACATAATTTTTCTTGATAAATGTCGTTCATCAAAATCGGATCTGTCACTTTGACAGCGTCTGCTATTCTTTATTTATTAAAACATAAGTAGACACATCGAAGGACGCGAAAATTATTTTTGAACAATATAGTTCACCGAAATGTGATTTTTTGCCATTTTGAGTTGCGTCTGCTATAATACTGCTACCAGAAAAATCGTCTGCCTAGGTAAAAATGCCGTCTAGACTAACTATATTAGTCACCCCTGCAAGAATTTTTCTTGAACAATATGGTTCACTAAAACCTAAAATCACCCCTTTTTGAATACATCCCTCAAGTTAATGCTTCCACTTTGAAACGGCAGACGATCGGTTTTGACATACCCAAAGACCAAGGAATGGACTGCCATCAGTGAAAATTTTGAATATTATCGTTCACCATAATGTCTGCCAGCTCTCCTACTAGTTGTAGTAACGTGGATTCACAAAAATGTACGTCTCAAATCATTTTAATTCCCTTGCTTGATAAATATGTATATTGGAGGCAGTAACTTGCCGAGAACTACACCCATTGGAAAAAATAAAATATCACTATTTCGGAAAAAAATTATACTTTTCGAATATTCAAACACAAATTCGTTTACTTGTATGCATTTTTTCGAAAACATGATCAATTAGATCATCATAAGAAATTGCGATTTTCACGATCTTATCCTTATAACTATGAAAATATCTTTGATTGTTTTGAATATAAATTCTGAAACTTTTTCAATACATTAACAAATGTATCCATTGGATATAGCTGAAATGTGGGTAGGTGTACCTGTAATAAATACAATAGAGTAAACGCACGTAAAAGTTCATGCGAGCGATTCAGCGGCTATGTGTGGTGTCTGTGTATGCCTTCATAATTATATATTTTCCCTCTATACTCACTATTTACACCATTAAAATGTGTAATCAGAAAGAGAAAAAAAAGCTTTATATTACTCGTTAGAACTGCTAAGAATTTTTAGAAGTTCCACAGTATGCATTTCTATGTGTGCATAAGTTTCAATGGCACTGGTATCATATCAACTAGCCAGTCATTTCAGTATGCATTTAACCATGCGCTTGGCAGCTCAGAGTGACAAAGTTGTTTTACTATTTTCTTTCCAGGAATACCGTGGCTTTAGCGATAACATTTATTAAGACATTTTTCTCTTCAGAAACACGTGTTCTATCCACCTGTATTTTTTTATTTTTTCCTACCCTGACTTAATTTCAAAATTTTGAAAAAATGGATGGAAAAAAAATTGTTTCACTTTTCTTTTATGTTCTGCATCCGAGCGAAATGTAAACTTTACAGGATATTATTCTATATACTTTCATTAAAAAATCTTATTCATAGGATATTCACGGCCTTCCCTTAGACTAAATTTTACATAAATATTTCGCATATTAATTCTATTTGGGGCTCTTTATTTTCGGCTATACCAAGTATTCACCTAATCACTAAAATATACATATTATAAATTAGTATATTAATTGGCAAATTTTCAATTTTGATAGGTAATAAATAAATGTTTTAATTTAAGCTATTTGCTAAATACTATAAAAAATATTTTTTCAGCAAACGAAAGTTAATTGTAATGATGAGAAATAAACTGCTTAAAATTACATCTAAACTCTTGCTTTTCCGTTACTGAGTGAAGTATAACTACTCTGCTACAGATGGCAGCACATGTCAAATTGTAGATATCCCACTACAAATTAATTTTCCAACTACATAATTCATACTATAGCTAGCAGAGGACTCAGTAGGTATCTGACTTGAAATATAAAAGGTATAAATATTACTAGAGGACTAAAAAAAATCTAAATGTAAATTGTGTGGTCAGGACAGTTTTTTTGATTTAACGTGTTCGGGGGTCAAGTCTCCCGTTCAATTTTGCAGTTTCGGCAGTCAGCGTAGGTTCTTTATGGGTACCAAACCAAAGTAAATGGAAAAAGTTCTCTTTGAGTTGTGCAACAATAATGTTCTTTAACTTAAAATTCAATCCAATTGTTACCACCTTTTTTTAAATAAAATATTGAAAAATTAGGCATATTTAAACAAACTATTGTTTTTTTCGAAAACAATGAATTTCAATGAAACTTGGAGAAAATAGAGGCACTTATAGACAAGCCCCCCACATCAAATCATGGACCCCGGTACCACATTCACTGGCGGGCCCCTCAGAAGCATGTTTATCAAGACAGATTAATATTTGAATTCGTTTTCTTTTCTTCTTATTTTCGTTTAAAACGCCTTGACAGACATTTGTGATCTGTACTTATTCTAGTTGGCCTCCTTTTGGTGTATGATCTGTTTGACAGCACAGCACACGTCATCTACGGCTGTTAGACGTACGGAGGCAAACTTCTCCGAGAATTTAGATATTGGTGCGATTCATGCCTAATTAACCGTATTTTAATTTTCAATCTGATGCATCTACAGGGTGGACCATTAATAATGGGCCTAAGGGATTCTTTGGATCAAAATATGAGGATATAACAAAACATCTAATACACCTTCATTATTGACGCTAGTAAACTTTCAAAACTTTCTTAACCTAAAGCAATTTAATGGAGTAAAAAATACAAATAACCGATTACTAGACCTAGCTTTATTCAATAAAACCTGTCAACTCGAGAGGGCTATTGATATTCTCATTGCAGAGGACGACCATCATCCTGCCCTTATTTCGACATTTAGTATCATAAAAAATCACGAAAATCATAAAATTAAATCTAATTCTAATTATAAATTTAACTTTAAGAGGGCTAACTTCCACATCCTTTATCAAACATTAGCCGAAACAGATTTGGAATTTCTAAATAATTCTAAAACTGTAGACGAAGCTAGTGATCGGTTCTATTCCAAATTAAACTCAATATTTATTAATACTGTACCTCAATCTAAAACTTCAAAAAGAACATTTATCTAACCCCGTTATGAAAAGTCAAATTTTAAATGCATTTTTGACGTTACGAAACGTCACATTTTTCATAACTGTCATTTTTATTACATAACTAGTTATGTAAAAAAAATTTTACGTAACTGATTATTGAACCTATTTGTTGGCACCAATTTTCTAATTTCTTATATACTTCTTTATACCTGCCTTTTGATTTACCAGGTGTTATTGAATTTACTGCTAAAGCCGATTGTTCTAAGTATATCAGATGGAATATCCATATCTGACTCAATCAATTTCAAGTTAATTTGCTTCAAAAAATTCAGCAGATTGACAAAAGTAAAGTTTGTTTATACAAACGTCAATCCGTACTAACGCTCAGGTAAAGCGATAAACACAGAATTTATTTGTACGGCTGCAAGCGGTAGCTATGATGGGAACCGCAAAATAGACTTCAAATAAATTGTCATTTCTTTTCTAATTTAGAGCGGGATTAGATAAAATTTTGTACTTAACATGTTATGAAAATAGTAATTTTACTTGACTCATGTAATTTGCAAAACTCACTCGCTTCGCTCGCTCGTTTTGGCAAATATTACATTCGTCATGTAAAATTGCTCTTTTCATAACTGGTTACGTAAATAACTAATCCACCCTGGTTTGACTATCCGTTAATTAAATCTATTAAAGAAAAGCATAAAGCGTTAAATAAATACAAGCAAACAGGTGATGTAACTTATCAGAACGAATTTAAAAGATTAAGGCGAAAAGTGAAAATTGATTATGGTTGGTTATGGTTGAGTGGAAGAGCAAATCCCTGTCCCACGGACAGATCGTTTGAACTCTGCCATTTGACAGGCAATGACTAACATGTTATATTGTAAATTTTGTATAATTTCCTGTCAATAAAATCATTTATTATTATTATTATTATTATTATAATTCTTACAAAATGTATTGTAATCATGTTGAGGAAAATATAATTAATGATCCGTCCTCGTTTTGGCAATTTATTAATTATAAACCTCGTTATAAACGTAGTTCATCTGACCCACCAAACTTTATGAATTACAATAATGAATATCTATCCGACCCTCAACAGATTACTAATTCTTTTGCTAACTTTTTTCAGCAATCTTATTCTGAACCTGAAAATATCACGCATAAACCTAAAAATTTTGTTGAGAGTAGTTCATATTTAAATATAGCCTATTTTACGGAAGAAGAAGTATTTACAACATTGAAAAAAATTAAACCTAAATTAACTTCTGGGCCTGATGGGATCCCCGCATTCATATTACGTGACTGTGCTGCTATTTTTGCTAGCCCCCTTACTACATTATTTAACTTATCACTAAAGTCCTCTAAATTTCCACTACAGTGGAAATTATCGAAAATAATTCCAGTCTTTAAGAATAAGATAGATCCGATATTTGTAACTACCGTCCGATAATAATAATAAATAATTTTGCTAAAGCATTTGAAATTATCTTGCACCCTTTTATTTTTAACCATGTAAGGCATCAAATATCAACAGCTCAACACGGATTCTTCAAAGGCCGTTCAACAATTACGAATTTAATTAATATTACTGAGTTTATTTCTGATTCTATTGATAAGGGTATACAAACAGACGTTATATATACTGACTTTTCAAAGGCATTTGATAGACTGAACCATGATACCCTCTTAGAAAAATTTGAATTTTTTGGATTTTCGGATAACCTCATTGCACTTTTTAAATCCTACCTAACTGATAGAAGACAATATGCTGTATATCATGGTGTTAGGTGTATTGAAGTCTTAGCTACGTCGGGGGTCCCCAAGGTTCAAATTTAAGGCCACTTTTCTTTAATTTGTTTGTTAATGACATAGTAGATAATATCACTATTAACTACCTTCTATATGCGGATGATCTAAAACTATTTTGCAATGTTGCGTGTGAATATGATTGCCTTGAATTGCAAAATAATATTGATCGTATTAATACATGGTGTATAAAAAATAAATTACCTTTAAATGAAGCAAAACGTAACACTACGACATTTACAACAAAACATAATGTTATTGTTTTTGATTACAAATTGAACAATCACACACTTTCCCGTCCTGACACTTTTTGTGACTTGGGTGTGACTTTTGATAGAAAATTAACGTTTGTAAACCACATCGAACTTACTGTCAGTAAAAGTTATAGAACACTGGGTTTTGTTATTAGAAACTCCGCACATTTTAATAACGTAAATATATTAAAACAACTATACACTACTCTTGTTAGACCACATCTTGAGTATGCTTCAATAGTATGGTGTCCTGTTTATAATGTACACATACAAAATTTAGAAAGACTTCAGCGTCAATTTCTGAAATATGCGTCTTTTAAGACTGATGGGACCTATCCTGCTATTGGTTACCCACATCAAGAACTACTCTCTAAATTTTGTCTAGACAGTCTAGACAAACCGTAGACACGGTCACAATTAATTTTCTTATATAAAATTTTACATGGTAACATCGACTGTGGAGAAATTTTAAGTATGCTTAATTTCCAAATTCCTAGGGCGGCCTTTAGGCACAACAATTTATTTTACTTGCCATTTTCAAGAACAAATGTAAAGAAATTTTCTTGTATTCAGCAAATGTGTAATATATATAATAATTTGGATACTTCATTAGATATTTTCACCTGCAGTGCTGTAAATATAAAAAAATTGTCTCTAGTTTAAATATATTTTTGTTCTTTCTTGTTGACTTGCGAACTATTAGACTCAATTTAGAGTGTATGTCTTACATTTACTTTGTTTAATACATAACAAATGCATTGTATTAGTTTAATTTAGTTTAATTTAGTTTAGTTTAGTTTAGTTTATTAGTTTAATTAAGATATATATATAAATATATATCTTATTGTTCATAATCTAGATAAGTATTGAATTATTTTGTATGTTCCTATTCTGTAATTGGGTTTCTCCTGTTGAATAGTGTACCAAATAAATAAAAAAGCATGCTTTAGTAAATTGTTGCTGTGGAAAGAGATACAGGAGGTCGAAACTGTATTTTTTTTATTTATTTTTTTTGCTCAACTACCTCTTGACGGATTTTCTTCCAATTTAGTAAGGAAATATTTTTTAAGCTAAGAAACAATAATTTATATATAACATCACGCTAGCCCATGGAGGACGCCTCATGAGCTATACCTGATGATGAATATTTTTTCTTTTTTTTTTTACGAAACGTTGTGGCACTTTTGACTAGAAAATCTCATGTAGGAGTAATTTCTACACTTGATAGAACTTGATAATAATTATTACAACAATTTTTCTGCTGCAAAGATTTCAAGAATTCTTTGAAAACAAACTCAGTTTGAAAAGGACAAATTATATTTATTGAAAATTGTGCTTTGGTAACGTCTTAATTCTGTCAAAATGTCAAACTAATGAAATTGTACGTAACTGACAGAACTAAGACGTCCACAATTGTCGAATAAGATAAATATGAAAAAAAATATACAGGATAGTCACTAAAAAAAAATTAAAAATGCGACGGAGGACGATAATATTTTGCATGCAGTTAACACAACTGTCAAAAAGAAAAAATATGAAAAAAATATACTTATACTAATTAAAAAATGTTACAGGATGGTCGCCCTAAAAAATGTATGAAAAAATGTGCGGAATAATATTTCACAACTGTCAAAGAAGAAAAAGATGAAAAATATATGTGGTCACCTTAAAAAACATGAAACAAAAAATGTGACGGATGACCATAATATTTCGCATGCAGTTAATACAATTAATTGTCTAGGCACAGAAATATAAAATATATATATAATATTAAAATATAGAATAATTTATGAATCATAAAACGTCCAGCAAGACGTTACGAGTAAGAAGAATAAATAGAGTACGAAGTTTTGGGTAAATAAATTTTACCGATTTTTCTTCATAGTGATACGAGCTATAGAACCAGAGATGCCTTCTGGAACTCGGATTAAATCCAAAACTTTCGTCTAAACGTCTTGTAATGTTCATGACTATTACACACACACACACTATCACATTATAAGAATCAACGAAACAGCAAAATTTTGAACATTTTGACCAATAATAACAAACTTTCAGCGAAAATTGCATTCCAAGTGAAAATATTACATACAATGACAGCCAGCGAAAATTGCACTAAGCTTGACAGCTAAAACCCCAAGTAGCACCTTAAGTCAGAATTACGTAATGTAGCCCTCATTTTGGTCCCGTTTTCCCGTTTAACCTAACCTAATTAACTTAAAATTTACGTAAAATATAAGTAAATGGGGAATGAGACGACGTCATGAATACCTCTTAAATAAGGCTGCTCAGTTATAATGACCTATTGGCTACCGGCACGGTAGCTCAATCGGTTAAGGCGTATTGAGTGGCGAATACGCTGATCGACTCGCTACCGCGCTCTGGGTTCGACCCCCAGCCCCGGTATTGACAACATCGGGGGGTGTGTATGTATGTTTGCGTTTTTCCGAATGTGTAACCCCCTTCCGGACAGCCTTGGCTTTGGATTTGGGGGTTGTCTACTATCTGTGGTGTGTTTATGTTTATGTTATGTTATTGAACATATTTCCCTGAACAGGTAATTTAAACGTAAACATTTTGTTCAATTGTGGTCGTTGATAGGTAATATTTACCAAACCAGTTATCCTCTTTCAACTGTAATCTTTCTTTCTCAGAAATAACTAATAAGATTTTATTTACAACAATAATGATTTACTTATAAGTCACGAGGCATAAGCAGCAAAGACATAACTAGAAATCATCAGACATCTCTATTATAATGATGGAGTAGGAGTGCATCATATAATGTCATACGTAGTTGTGAAATAATGTGTCTACTTCCCCTCTGTGTGTGTTTTTTACTGCCAATCAATTTTCATTGTAAATATATCCATTATACCTCGGAATATTAAAGGGGCCTCAAGAATTTGACGTTTTTAAAGAAAAAAAATTTTTTCTTAGCTTAAATGTATTTTAAAAATTTAATTTAATTTGTAAAAGCCTATTCAATTGCCCGGCAGGACTTTCCTGGGACAAAAAATATTACAATATTGTACTTTGTATCTGTTAAATAACCTTATATTAATGATTTTTTTCAATTAAATACTCATCAAAATTTCATTGTAAAATGGCCTCTTACAGCTGGTTGAAAAATATGGCGAACATAGTGCCATGCGACTTCGAAGTATTCTCTTCCAATATTTTAGGCCTCATTGACGTTTTTCCTTGAGACGAAGTGTTAAAACTTATATTATTTGCTTTAAAGTTAAATGGGACCAATATAGGTTAAAATAATTTTCTAGTCTTCAAAATTGTAAAGTCTTTAAAGTTCATGCAGAACTAAATTGGTCATATTTCTCAAATTAGGTTAGAGAAGGCGGTAAATTGAGTGACGTCACTTCTGTTTCTAACCTCAAACTTCTTTGGCTGCAATTGTTGTTTTGAGTTTGTGGTTTATTCCTTCAATTTACTTTGTATTTTGTCAGTAAAAATGGATGTGTTTTGTTTTAAATGTGAGAAGGTATTCTCCAGCCAGTCAGCGTTAAATCGGCACAACAGAATTGTGTATAAATAAACAAATCCGACGTATTTATATCAAATCTACAGTGCCCAAAAGATACCTGTGCTTAGAGTGTAAATTGTGTTTTAACTTTAATAACGACTTGCGTTTGCATTTGATAGAAAAACATGAACACATCACGGATTCGGTGAATTTGGAATTTAAAAATATTTCAGGTAAAATAATTAATCTTTTGTTGGTTAGTTTAATACTTTATTTTTTATTTGAATAAATGTATTAACAGAAAACACATCATATGAAACTTGTTTTTTAATTCTTAATTACTACTTCCCCATCTATCAACTTAAATTTGTTCATAGGTATAATAGGTTTAAACCTTCTATAGGGCCATAAACCATTTCTACAACTTCTCTTCAATGAGTACATTCAGGAATACTGAATACAATCCAAATAAAGTCACTCAGTTACACTATTATCACTACTGAACTTCACTTAGCTTTTCATTCTGCAAACTAAGTACTGAAATCTAGAGAAAAAAATAGTTATAGGTATTGTACTAAACTCTCTGAAAGATTAACAACTGTTTTACCTGATATAATGTAGTCATTACTTCGAATGCAAACAAGTCGGTAATAGAAAAGTTGAAATACAATTACAAGTATCTTTAAGTACACCGCATATTCGATATAATTATAATTATGTCCTAAGTGCTTATGCACTTTTCAGCTGTGCCGACTAAAGGTTGACTGGCTGTAGAATACTTTCTCGCATTTAAAACAAAACACCTCCAATTTTATTTTTAAAAACACGAAAACAGAAAACCCAAACAACAACAAAATAAATTGCTACAAATTGCTACAAATTAGGACATTATGCCTCTAATAAAGTACAGTTGACACTGGGAAGAGCATCAATATAAAACAATCATTATAGTCCTTTGAAGTAATTTAGACAATGAAAACGTAATTTTGCTTTCCAGGGAAGGGACCTAATTCTATTTTTTAAGTAAAAATAACTTTCAGGACATTTTATGAAGTAATATTTGCCTTTAGGTTAAACACATATGCTAGGTTAGCGGAGAAGTAAAATTAGGGTAAATTTTTCCTAAAATTGGAACTCCGAAGAAAAATGAGAATAACCGTAAGTAAGTCCTGTCTGGGGGTGGTTTTTCGCCCCAAAAAGGTGTTTCCATCAACGGATAAGGTGGGAACTCTTCGGATCCTTAATTCTACTACTATGAACTATACATAGCCCAAATATAATTTGTATATGAATTTTTTCTCCAAAAATGTCTAATTTTCGTGGACTATTAATATATTACTACAGACAAGTTCCAGCATCAAAATTGCTGTAGCAAGACAATTTTCTACAAAAGTTTTACTCCAGTACCACTAAATTAACTATTAACATCTGTGTTTCAGTACTAATCAGCAAAATAATGAACTCCATAACTTATTTCCTTCCACTTTATTCCAGCTATTGAGGAGAAATAAGGTTAAACAAAGAATCAAGCAACAATTAAAGTGGAACAGAAGGGTTCACGTGATACACATACATTCATTCATGTCCAGCACTAGTCAATTAATCTATATTTGTCCTAATCTAGGGATTTGGAAAAATTAAAAATCTCTTATCTCAATTACTTAAATTGTTAGCTAACATATTAAGATTAATTAATATTCTGGAATGTACTTCAATATGTAGTGGTCCTCTTAAAAATCGAGACAGCTCCAAATTAACAAACTTAATAGATGCTTATGGATTTAATAAATATAAACAGATCTAAGTAGTATTTTTATGTACTTGGAACTTAGGACTACGTTCGTCGGACATTTAGGTAAGATATCTAGATATGATACTGAAGTTAGTGATCGTTTGATGTAATAAAATAGCCTCACAATGAATTCATGTTTATATTTTACATCTTATAGGAGGCATTAATCTGTTATTGTTTTCCTGCTAACCAAAAAAAAATCTAAAATATTTCACTTATAGCTAGTATTTTAGGTAATGAACATTTTTCATATTCTCATATTACAGTGATCTTGGCTGTTGACATATGGCATATTTAAAAACACACACAATAGTCTCTTGGGTAAACCAGAAAAAGGCAAAAAGGAAAACGGAAGTATAAAAAATGTTGAGGCCTTTGGTTGTACAGTTGATTTCAAAAAAAACTGGTACACTTTCTTTTAGCTATGTAAATCATTCGTTCTTTGATTGATATTAATAATCTTACAAATGTCACTTTGACGTTAATCAGTGGCGTCATTATTAAAAATGGTTCGACATCTAACACATATTCAAAAATTTCGAATTGTTTCTAAAATTGAAGATAGTTGGTCCATAAGAAGACTTGCTGCTGAATACAATGTGAGTAAAACCACGATAATGGATGTTAAAAAACAATGGGAAACCAACCAAACGGTATCCCGTAAAGTTGGTTCCGGTAGGCCCAGAAAGAGCAATAATCAAGAAGATGAAAATCTTATAAATTACCTAAGAGAAAACCCTTTTCAGACTGCAGTAAATGCAATTTCAGAGACAAATTTCACTGCTTCTGTGTCTACTGCTTGCAGAAGAATAAACCTACAAAGCGACTTGAAGAGTTGTTCAGCGGCTAAAAAATACAAACTTTCAGAAGAAAAGAAGCAGAGTAGGATTATTTTTGCACTCAACTATATAATCAAAGATGAAAACTTCTGGGGACAAGTTGTCATTTCTGACGAAAAGGTTTTTAAATCCTGTAACGATGGACATGTTCGCGTATATAGGCCTCCTTCCACCAGATACGACGAAAAATATATTTTCGATCTACAAATATCAGGAAGGTTTTCAGTCAATGTCTGGGCTTGGATGAGCCTAAATGGGTTAGGTGTGTGTTGGAACAGTGGTGGTCATCTCAATTCCATTAAATATATTGAAATATTAGACAATATTATGTTGCCGTCAGTAATAGAGGTGTTTCCGGAAAATAATTTTATTTTCCAACAAGACAACTGCTCCATACATACGGCCCATCGTGTCAGGCAATGGTTTCTTAATAAAAACATAGAGTTGTTACCGTGGCCATCTAAAAGTCCGGATTTAAATCCAATTGAAAATGTTTGGGGACTACTGGTGAAACATATAAGAAAATTAAATAACCATCCAAATAATGCCCAAGAATTGGAAGGGATAATTGAAGACACTTGGGAGAACTTGTCGCAAGAAGTTGACCTTGCAAGAAATCTGATTTTGTCCATGCCTGCAAGACTTCAGGCAGTTTTAGACGCTAATGGAGCAATGACAAAATATTAGTTAATTCTGTATTACGTAGTTGAAGTTCATTTATTTTATTTTCTTTTATTGTATTTTTATGTTCAGTTTGCATTGTTTACATTTTTTTAAATCTCAAGTGGTATTTTTGTGTTCTTATTTTAAAAATAGAATTATCATTATTCAGTTAGTATTTTAATTACAACCATTAGTAGAATTATCCGTAACAAATATTATTTTTTTAAACAATAATATGGCAGGTTTGAAAATGTTTTGAAAAAGTTATTTTCTAATTATTTTTTAAAATTCCATTTGAATAAAATAAAAAAGAAAGGTTTAATAAGTTTAAAAACACTAAGAAAACCGGTCTCCTCCAAAAAACCCAGATCCGGGGTAAATCACCTCTTCTCCACCCCCCTCTCGACATGCCTGGCCAGCCCTATTTACAGACATATGCACACAACTAAACTATTCAGATTTTCGATTACAAGAGTTGTACCAGTTTTTTTTTAAATTAACTGTACACAGACTAAATCACCATTTTATTTTTTTTTCACCCCCTTTAACAATGGGGTGAGGGTGGAAAAGGGGGTGGCTAATACCATTTTTGGAGACGTCAGCATCTCTATACCAATTTTATGAACTCTTACTAGCTTGATTTACCTATTTACCGTCAATAATCCAAATTTAAGCAACTACGATGATCTGGCAACGGATTCGGAAATTTTTCTTTATCCAAATGCATAACGTAATGACCCTGCAGGTAGCTTGGAAATTAGTCAGCTTTTTAAATTTGAAAAATGTCCTATTAAAGGAAATTTTAATGACATTAGATTTCAATTATTCATGGTTCAGCAGGACAAGAATGTGGATATGTGTAAATTTCCCCCGACAGAGGCAGTCATACACGAGCATGCTCTCAGGGTATACTTTCAATGTCAAGCCTGCTTTTGAATACGAATACAAATCCGGTAAACTGGGGATGGACTATGAAAATGGATTTTTAGGACCAAAATTTTCTTCAGAAAATCTCATTCCAGATTCATTCTTTAAGTAAAGTAATTGTACTTGCAAGAGTGGATGTGTTAAGAGATGTGGCTGTAAAAAACTAGGTATTAAAAAATGTAGCTCGTTCTGTAAGAATTGTAAGGGTACCGACTCTAATAACTGCGTTGCATGTAGAGGAATCACTTGAACAGTATGATGATAATCTTGATTATAACATACATTTAATTCCAGAAATAATAATGTCTGACGATAATGGTAATGATGGTAACGACGATGAAAATGATGGTTATGAATGTAACGAGATGGATTGTGACGAGTCGGAAGAACAGTATGATAATAATTGGAAGCGTCGAAAGATCTATTAGCATAGGATAAGAATTGCATATAATGAACTAAATGTAATGAATGATCATTGAATGAATAAAAGCAAGAGTATTTTTACATATATAATCAATGAAAAAACAGAAATATCTAATATATACCAATGACTCGTCTCAATTAATTCCCTACAAACCACTGAAGGAAAAGTTCACTTCGTGTAAAGGCTACTTGAGCCCCCTGGTTGGTCTCGTCTGATCCAGATTTACTTATTTCATTCGAATTTATGAGAAAAAATCCTATGCGACAAGCTCTTGCAAGTCTAGCATCGGAAATTCGGAAAAGGGGGTGATTCTTCAGGTGGGAGAACAATATATCGGAAAATATTGTCAGCATCGTGTTCCCCGCCCTCGAGTATAGGAGTATACCGCTTTCAAGCAGATTTTCGTTGTTTTAGTGGCACCTCGTTATTGGGGGTGGGGGGTAGTTTCAACCCCCTGTGGTCAATATTTATTTATTTTATTCAAATCGCGAAAAACATCATGATTAGGCACTTTTTGTCGGACTGTCACGTGGTAGTGAGTTTGGCATCCACCAGATGTAATGCCACTGGACTTTTACTTAAAAATGCTTAATATGGTTTTTTCATTCTTTCCGCATATTTTGGTACCATAGGTGGCTTTGCATGTGTAGCAAGCAAATGTTTTTCTGGTCATAAGTAGATCCTAATTTGTTCTATACTTGAATAAAATTTTATTCAAATCGGAAACAAAATAAAAAAGTTATAAGGTTGTCTTCATTTTAAGTGTGTCACACTTATATTTGAGGGGCCAGTTTCAAAGTGTACAATCTCCTGTCTTCATGAAAAATGAGATAGATATCGCTTCATATGCAATTTTCAGCGCTGAATTCGAATAATTCAATATTTTCGAGCAAACTGGACAAACTCCAGTGTATTTTTAACCTTGAAAATTAGGTTTAGTTTCAAAACGTACAATCTCTTTGGCAAGTATGATTCAAAGTATACAATATCCAATGGCTTTTTTAAGTCAAAGTGTACAATCTCCAACACGTTTTATGCATTATATTTTACGGTGTATTTCAAACCGTGCAATATCCTGTCGCGACTTGTCACTAAGAAAACGCGCCAAATAGGTACCTACCTACCTACCATGTCGTATTATGCATGATTGTCACCAAAATTCCAATGCGGAATGTTCTTGGCATCAAAAAGTAAACTGATGTAAATAACCTGCTAGTTGCTCATTATGGAAATAACTGGAAAAATAATCCCCGTTTTATTTTTTTCAAATTTGTCTTAGAGGGAGATACAATACCAGATAATGCTGTTGAGGAAGACACGTTATGCGAACCTGACATAGGAGAAGACGTCAATGTTGTAGTTTAATTGACTAGTTTTAATCTTTTTTTAAATAATAATATTTATTATTTTTTGTTATTAATATTAATAATTTTTTTATTTTTTAATGATTTTAAATATTACTTTTTAGAATTACCTAAGACTTACTTTTTTTAAGTGTTATGCTAATTATTTTAAATTGACTATGATCAATAGTTATTAACGTTTTCCTTTTTTGTAAACCTTCAAACTAAATAAAAAAGGAATAAAGACAATCTAATACTGTGAAGTTATTTTCAAAGCGAGCAATCTCCAATTGTTAGCTTCATACCGTACAATCTACAACAGTTTTCTTCAAATATCTTCGGTTTTTTTTGTCCTTTTAAGCAAAAAATCATGGTAAATCATCTTTGCATACATATATAAATGGGTATAAAAAATCAGTAGGAGAAAAAACGTTTTTGAATTAAGTTATTCGTTTTTTCGGTTTCCTGAAAATTTAGCAAACATGGAGATTGAACACTTTGAAACTGGACCTCTCATTTAAGGAAATGTAAAGATTTCGGCAAAATGTTACTTTAGAAAATACGTCAAGTGTTTTAAAATAAAGACTGTTTTGTGACTGTGAATTATTAGCAGACCACAGTAAACCTCTTTGATAGAGAAATTTCAGATACCTACTTAATTTATTTATTAATTATCGATTTTCGCTGGCAAATATTTCGGAAATGAAAACACATAGGAAGAACATGAGTATAGATATTCTTGTAGGAAATTTAATTATGTTTAATTTTGCATGGAATACTTTTCCCGAACGACGCATCGTTTTCGAGTTATAAGCGAAGAATCGAAAAAAGGGACCTTTCCCCTCAAGCGACGGGGCTAGGGGCGGGGAGTTTTAGTATGTTCACCTAATAACTACCCCCAACACATTCCTGAAGAGAAAAATTCTCCCCCCTTCCATGTCGTAAATGGCCAATAACAACCAATAACAATAGTAAGATGTCACTTCGATCTCGTCAACAAAGTAGTAGTTAAGTAGTTAGTTTATTTACTGACTTTACTGTGGGGCTGAAAAAAGATGAATGTATATTTTTTGTACATATTTTTTGGGAAACATAGGTTTATATAATAATGGAAACATCTGATTTATTTAATTATAATATATTACTCATATAATTTTTTTTTTAATGACGCAAGCAATTACTAAATATATTGTTACGATGGCTTTTCTTACATTATAAAATACTATGACTATAAAAAAAATTAAAACAATAAATTTATTCATTTATTTTTTTATTTTTTACGTTCCTTGAACCCGTGTAGTTACTCTCATTATGAAAATGTGAAGGGGTCTTTTTTTGCCATTGAGGAGTGAACGGGTGTCAAGCACTCGATTCGTGGTCCTCTTCGTGTTGGGCATGCTCAAAAATGGGAGGGAAACCTTTTTGTCCAGTGGTATGATGAGAGCGCTCTATCACCCCTTTGGAGGGTGATTATGGCTATTGGGTGTGGGCGGGTGTCAGGCACGCGTCCTAGGGCCCTTCTCATAATTGATAAGCTCGAAAACGGGGATTAATAAGTTAGATTCCGTGAAACATGATCAATACGCGTTTTACCCCGTTTGGGGTGGTTTTTGGCCGTTTGCGGGATTGTGTCAAGCCAACGAGAAATTCTGCCAGCAACACGGTGTTCAGCATCCTCGAAAACGGGGGAGAGAACTACTTTGCATCAGACAATAGTCGAATTTTTCGGGTCTTTCTCCGGCTCACACAATCCGCTATATTGTAGTTTTCTGTCGACGATCAAGTTAATTTGATGTCAATGGTCAAGAAAATAAAAACATCTATATATCTTGTAAATCAGCTGCTTCAGAAAATATTCCATTTTTTTTTAGTAATAGCTAAAGGTGTTAACTCCTTTGATTAACCGCAGAGATATAAAAACGTTGAAGGATTTTATTTTATCATAAAAGTTTATTCATTAATGCCAAAGCATTATTTATTTTGGCAGATAAACATTTTATTTTTATTTTATCTCTTAAACCACAGGTGGCATTTTATAAGCAGCCATATCGAAAGCAAATATATGTGTTTGTTTATACTTTTCTACTATCAATAACTAATTAATCAATATAAGACGGCTACAAGTTTACAAAAATGTTAACACACAATAACCACTCAATTTACGTAAAAATCTGGTAATAAGCAATTAAGTATCTTAAATATACAATAGAAATATTTTAAAATACATTCCATCACGCGTCAATTTGCTGAAAACTAAAGTGTCACAAGCAAAGCTGGAATTTAACCACGTAACTTATTGTGATGTTTAATATAATGTGTGCCCAAACTTTGTGGTTAAATTGCAGAAAATGCTTTCTCTTGATTGTTCCGTTCATTAGCATGGCTAATGAAGTATTATGTTTTGAGATTGCATCAATCAAATATTACACAGGCTCACAAAATAAAAATAAATGTTTTTTCCAGAGATCAGATACCAAATTCCCATAGGAAAACGTGAAAGGACACCGCACCTCTTATAGATAAATTAGTGGTCTGTCAAATTTGATAAATTTTGTATATGTTGTAGTTTAACTGATTCTGAACAATAAGTTCTTATGGCAAAACTTCAAATTATGGACAGTTTATTCAATAGATGGCTCTAAAAACTATACCGCATGTATTAAAATAATAACTGCTGGAAATGAATAACCACCATTATTTGGTCTTAGATTGATGTGCCTGGACTTCCTGTTTTGCCAGAAGTGACGTTAAATCACGTATTTCGAATGCACAACACCCGTTTAATCTAATACATCATATATAAGTAGCTTTATAAAAATTCACTATCTGAGTAAATAAGTACGTGCATTGATTGATAGAACATTGATGCTAGGTTGATACTGGGTACATCATAATCTTGGTACATACATCATAATCTTGGTTTGTGGCTTTGGTTTTACCATTAGCCATTAGCCAATGTCACCGAATTAAGACAAATATCATACTACTTTACTAATACCAAAAATTTTCTGGTCTTCTGTACCAGTAGCATTCTTGGTCAAATATTTACATACTATGCGAGTTTATTAATTATTAACACACCAATCTCAAACTATTATAACAAGTTTATATGTAAGTATACAGTATTAAATATATTATATTATTTTTGTTTATAATTTATTTTTTTTATTTTATTTAGAAAGTTGATTTTATTTTTCAAGATATAAAATTGCAGTTGTGTCTAGTCAATGAAAACTAATTATTTGTGAGACCTTTAAGTAGAATAGGCAGTTTTTTTTAAATTTATAATACATACAAAATTATATTATTATTAAATTTTATTATTTTTAGCAAAAATTGCATAGTTAATTATTTTTATTTTTTTAAATATTTACTTATTTTAATAATTCATTAATAGAAATAAAACCAAAAAAACTTTTAAATTAATTAACAAAAAACATCATTCTTCCCCTAGCACGTATCGGTGCTAGCCAGACACACGGTGCGAGGCGCAATGAAAGGTTGGATGAAACGAGGCCAGATTAGATTAAAAACAGTTTAAAAAATGAACACAGCAATGCGAACTAAAACATATATAAAATGAACAAAGTATATAGAAAGAATAACTTCAAATAATTAATGTATGCAAAAGGCGCTATTCTAAATAAAATATAAAAAAATTTACTGTGAGGGAAAAATTGCTAGCGATGTGAAATTGCATCAATTGTTCTAGTGTTCAAAAATTACTAATAATCATTAAAAATTGTGGCAATGCCATATAAACTAAGCTGTGGAATTTATTAACTATAGCACATGCTATAAAAAAAAATAAGTTTTCACTGACTAAAACACAACTGCAATTTTATATCTTACCACTTATAAACCAGTCGCATTTTGTAGACAACTTAAAGAATTTCATAAACAGGTCGGGCAAAAAATTAGATAAGTCAATAAACAATTTCTCTTTCAGCTATACATATATGACTAAGCCCCAAGGGCGTACCATCAGAGTAACAGTACATCGCGCCTAATTAAATTAATTCAAAAATAACAAAAATTTTGGATAAAATTGTTGCCAATCCTGGTTTCAGAGCCATTAATATCTAGAAAATTCTCATGCATGCTTTAAAAACATACTGACTGTTTACACTCCACGTCTGGTACGGCTCTGGTAAGGCTAAGGAATTTTATTTTATTAAAAAATTTAGGTCAAGAATAAGCAAAAGTAAGCAAGAAATAACAACTCTCCAGAAAACACAAAAACAATGTATCCACTACAGAACGTAAGAACGAAGACACACCAATTACTGGTACAAAAAATCGACGGCGACGGAAACTGTCTATATGGAGCAATAAGCCATCAGTTAGAAGGAGAAAACATAACAACCCCGGCACACACCAACGCCATTAAAAATCTACGGAAACAAGTAGCGGACTATATACAAAACAACATAGATTATTTCACCCCGTTCGTGCCAGCATCCATCAACGAACTGGAACCCCGTTACAATCAACACAGCACAAACAAAGAAAAAATAGAGGCGTTCATCGGAGACCTGAGAAAAGATGGTTTCTGGGGTGGGCAGGAGACGATAGCAGCAACAGCAAACTTGAAGAGGAGGACAATAATAATACACCAAGAGGAGGGCGAAATCATAACTTTTCACCCCAACAACCAACAAGAAGACGACAACATGCCAATTGAGATCGTGTACAGGAAGCAGGGAAACAACAGAAATCACTACGACAACGTAATCACTACGCAGAAAAGAAACGAACTAGAACGATTAGAAAAAACAAACCCCCCAAGCATAGCTATAACCCCCCGCCCAGAATGGGAGGAAACGACGAATATCAACAGGTTCCAAATATCGCAAAGAACGGAAGAGGGACACAGTCAGGAAGCACCAGATGATTGGATAACTCTGGCAACATGGAACGTCAGAGGATGCATACAAAGAGCTAAAAGAGAAAAAATCGACGAGGCCTTGCAAGCAGAAAACATCGACGTTGCATGTATACAAGAAACACACATGATAGACGGAACAGCAATCACACAAAATTACAAATGGCAACTACGCGGGGGGGGGGGGGGTCAAGAAAAGACCAGCAGAGGAGTTGCATGGGTAACCAGACGGGAGAGGCCCATCGAAATAAGGACGGAAAATATAAACGAAAACATAGTCACGGCAATCATACAAAATGAAAAGGAGAACATCTGCATGATAGGAGTCCACGTACCCTCAGACAAGAGAGCAGGAAGGGTATTCAGGCAGCTAACTCAAGAAACCAGAAGAAACGAAAAAAGAAAAATGCCCATCATAATACTAGGAGACTTCAACGCGCATATAGGAAAAGACGATCAGACGGAGGAGGATAAAAGCATCATAGGAAAAACATTACTCCACACATGGTCAAATGAAAACGGAAATGCGCTGAAAAATCTAGCACACATGTTTGACCTAACAATAAGAAACACATGGGCCAAAAGCCAAACCTGCATTGACACCTGGACCAATGGAAGATCAACCTCACAAGTAGATCATATCCTGGTAAGCAAGGAGATAAGAGAAAGGATCAAGAACGTTAAAGCAAAAAGGGTAGCAGAAATCAATACAGACCACAAAATTCTATACGGAAAACTGGAAATAAAAGAAGGAAAAACAAGTCAAGGAAACAACAAGACACTACACAGTACTTGGAATATTTCTCTACTACAGCACGGAGACTTTCGGAAGAAATACGGTGAAGAAATAGAAAACCAACTGACAGGAGAAAAATTAGACTGGACATCAATGGGCGCAAAAATAAAAATTGCAGCAAGAAAAACGTTAAAAAGGGACAGATCACCTATGAGCCCGACAAGAAAGAAAAAAAAATAACAAGTACGAACAGCTAAAAAAGATGAAGGCCACAGGCGAACAACAGCCGACTGGGAATATAAACGAAAAACTAAAAGAAGCACTGAGGGAAAAAAGGGAAGCGGAGAGAAACCACGACGAGAAAAAATGCAAATCATTCTTCGAAAACATAGAAGCACTTCCAACAGGACAACGACTAAACCAAACCTTCAGATATCTGAAAAAATATAGAAGAAACAACAGTACCCACAAGAGAAGATACATACCAATACAACATTGGACCAAGAAGCTGAAGGAAGAAGAGAAAGCAACTAAAGAACGAACAAAACTAATAAGAGAAACAGACCACTTGCCCTTGGACAAGCCACCATCAAAAGACCAACTGCTAGGGATAATAGCCAGAGCTGGAAGAAACACCGCCCCTGGAGTAGATAAAATAAACAACGAGTTAATACACTACGGCACGGAAAAGCTAAAGGAGCAAACCCTAGAAATCATCACCAGGGTATGGACAGAAAACACACCTCTGCCTACGGAATGGACCAAGACTATACAAATACCCCTCCCAAAAACCAACTCGCCACAGACCATAGAAGACTACAGAAGAATAACACTCTGCAGCATAGGATACAAATACTACGCACAATTCCTGCTCGAGCAACTAGAGAAGTACATTGGAAGACCGCCAGACTACCAGACATCAAAGGCAGATCAACGGACGACCACATGTACACCACCAGAAGAATACTGGACGAAAAATGGAGAGAAGGGACAAAACTGCACATAGCCGCTATAGATCTCCAAAAGGCATTCGATACCATCAGTCACGAAGCCATAGTCAACACCTTGTATAACAAAGGAGTGCCGCACTATCTAATAAACAAGATAATAAAGGCCTGCCTTCATGAAACAACTGCCATACAATGGTTCGGACAAATGACGGAAACCAGACAAAAGAACAGAGGAGTCAAACAAGGATGCCCCCTATCCCCCCGACTATTCACCACGGTCCTAGACCAAGCGATACAAAACACAATAAGGGAAACACCAAATTTTAACGAAGACACGGAAACACTGAGAACCCCAATCGTATTAGCTTACGCCGATGACCTCCTAATCGTCGCAGAAGAAGAGCAACAAATTCTCAACTTCCTAGAAAACATGAAACCGCATTTGGACACATCTGGGCTGAAAATAAATTTCAAAAAATGTCTAATAATGGAGCGAGACCCATCAACAAAAGAAAGTCGGATCAGTGGAGAAGAACACAAAATAGGTGACTACTCCCTAAGAACAACGAACAAACTGAAATACCTAGGAACATATCTGATGAACCAACTGAAAAGGAGAGAAACAGTAAAGGAGAGAATAAAAACAGCATACAGAGTTACAAGAGCAATTATACCGTTCATTGAGGAAAACAAACTATCATGGGGCCTGGCCAAACGGCTATACATAGCCATCATACTGCCAACAATGACATATGGACTTAAAAACGCGGTAACAACAAAAGCCAACAGAAGAAGTTTGAGAAGAGCTGAAAGAGACATCATCCAATTACTCAGAAAAACAACAGGGCAAAAACGACATAAAACATCAACACTACTAGAAGGGAAGACAATCACAAAAAGGATAGAAATGTACGCAATGAAGTACTGGGGACACGTCCAAAGAAGGGAACCAACACACCTACTGAAGAAAGCACTAACACTGAATAGCAGCAAACTTAAAACTGGGAGACCATGTTACACGTGGAAAACAACAATCGAGAGGATCATGAACAAACTGGGAAAGGACCAAACATACTGGGAAAGAAAAGCAAGGGGAAAGAATGAATTTCACAAAGAAATCGGAGCGATATATGCTCTACCAGAATCAGAAACGGAGGAATCAGAAGCCTCAGAAGAAGAAGAAGACCTGTAGAAACAGAAGTACAAAAAAAATAGGAGCACAAATAGCAGCGACACAACGCGGCAACATATCTCACAAGAAGACCCAGAATAGACAGAAGCCCAGAACGAAAAATACAAAAAAGGGGGCTTAAACGTTCCCTCACGACATAATGCGGTAACGCATCTCACAAATACCTACACCTCCCATCCCACATTCCTTTACCATGCGCCATGTGGCTCTCGCTGCTGGCAACAAGCATGACCTTAGTCCAACCCAGCGTGGACGTAGCAGGCCCAGCTGTATAACTTAGGAGTGGCAGCAATGCCTACTGCACGCTGGTAAATCAATCAATCAATTGAAAAATAAAATCAACTTTATTTTGTACCAAGATTATGATGTACCCGGTATTAAGCTAGTATCAATGTTCTATTAATCAATGCACGTACTTACTTATTTAGTAAGATATTGAATTGTAATAAAGCTACTTAAACAATTAGAACATTTATTGCAGTTTAGTTGTTCCTATTTTTGGCAAAATTATTTTATATTATAAGAAGTGTTATTAATAGTTTTGCATGGCCTCCTCACAAATATATTCAATTTTCCTTCGGATTCCGCGTCTCTGAAAACGTTTTCTTGCCCGTAACTCGGAATCCGTGAGAGATAGCCCAAAAATAAAAACTCCCAAAGGAAAACTACATAATGTGAGGAACGTTTTGCCGCATTCCAAATTTTACTGTGACTCTTGGTTTAGGCTCGGCGGATCTTTTAAGATGGCGTTGTCTTACACTTTTTTGCTTGAAACGTCCATAACTCCTAAGCGGTGGCTCCTACGGCAAGAAACTACGACCTAACGAAATTGTAGAGAATTTAATAAGCCATAAGTCTCTTCTGTATTTTTTGCCCTACGACAAAAAATAAGGACGTTAGGAGCGATACAACTGGAAAATTTCATTTTTCAAGGAAACGTGTTTTTTCTCATCTCTTGCGAATATCTAGATAAACGTTGGTTCTAGGAAAAAACTAGTAGGGATCTATTAGAAAGATTATAAAATGATGATGAATTTGCTTTATTGAAAAATTCCTGTAGGATTAATAGTTTCGCTGCTATATACGTTTAAAGACAAAATTTCGAATTCTCCTGACAAAAAAAAGAGAAAATTAATTAATTTTTTTCAAATTAAATGTCATGGGGTCAAGATATGGCTAGGCAACCTGGTCGCGATCTATTAGCCTACATGTTATCTTTCATAAAAACTATTTCTTGGTCCTAAAACTTAACCTTGGGAGACTTCACATGAGATGGGTAATTTGTCGGACTTGCTATGATCTATTTCGACGATTTATTCTCGATTAGACAGATACGACTAGAACAAGACACCCAATTTTCCTCAAAGACTATACTTTTTAATTGTTGTAACATTAAAGTGCAAAGTCAAACGCTTTTTAGTAGTTCTTGGCTTTGAAATGTAACAAATGTTTGTTTGTGAGTATCCTCTAAGTAGGGCTAGAGATACTACAAAGAACACCTCGAGGTTTCTTATAATATATTGGCATGGTCAGACTTAGATCATCAGTATATAGAAAGAATGATTATTTTCTTGTCTTTTCATATTGAATGTTAGATACAGCAATATAAGTGCACGAAAGAAGTTGACAAGTCGGTTCGTAAGGGAACTTATTGTAGATATTCTAGCTTGGTCAGATTTAGATCAATGGTATATGAAAGGAATGAATGGTTTCTTTGAAAGTTATGTGCTGAATTCATTATTTTTGTCCAAGTATGTATAGAGTTCTTTATGGAAGTTAAGTATGGCAAATTGAGTCGCTTTGCCAATGTGGTATTGTAGAGATTATCAAAGACGCTACCTTAAGAAAACGGTTAATCACCTGTAGATATTACCAACTTAGTTAAAGAAACGTGCGAAATTTCTCTTGGGGTCTTAGTAGGGAACTTGCAGCAAAAATCATGCTGGTTCTTTGCAAATACATAATATACTTTTCACCTTAACGAAAAAATATATTTCCATGTGTTTTAACGTTATGATATGCTATATGTACTTAGAGATATTTATCTATTTTCAAAGATACAATATTATCTTTTTATCTTCCAGTATCTAATTAGTAAAGGAAATGGATATTCTGAGGATTAACTAAAGTGTGGTGCTAAGTATTATTGAAAGTGTCTCGTCATTGAAAACAGATATATTAAAAAAACAATCAGCCTGTCAAGCGAATGATGGAATATTTTTATAACCTTTAGAAGCGTATTAATATTTTTTTTACTTGGAATATAACGCAAAAGTTATAAGAAATGTTTAGAAAGTTCTCATTCCTCGAATCGATCATTCTTTAACATAACGCATGATTCCTTCTAATAACTGGTGGTCAGTAATCATTTCAAGTAGATATTTCGGGTGGGGCATTTAAGTTGACAAACGCGAATAACTTGAAAATAAAGAATTTTCGAGAAAAATGTTTCAGACAAAAGTTTTATCATTTGAAAAGTGGAATCTAAAGGCTATATGTTTTTAAAATTTCAAGGTCAACTTCGATTTTTTAAATGCAAACTCCTATTTTTTACAGATTCATATTCTGCTCTAAAAAATAAACAACTTTTGCTTCTACCATTTTTTTTATTTGGTCTCACTGTTTGCGAGTAATTAGCCCAATAGTACCCAAGTAATTTTTTTTGGAAAACTTTTGAAAAAAATATTGATTGATCTTCATTTAGGGCTTGTCACAACACCCACATTTTATTTATTACTCTGCATTTTCACCAATTTTTTTGACGTATGATATATCATACCATAGGAATATGCATGTAGAATATTATTTAAAAAAACTATTTATTATAAATATTATTCAATAAATTTAAGAGAAAGTAGCAGAGTAGATCACATAGAAGGGGTATGATATCTTCCAAAGCATATGTCTGGATGTAATCCTATGTTACATTTGACAAAAGAAAATTTTATACATATGCCACAATACCCACGTCTTTGTGTAGCAGTTTTGTGTCAGGTGATCAGTTTTGTCATACTTCTTTCAATATATTCCTACTACATTTTGGTTTGGGGCCAGCTAAATGTTCAGGGGTAGTTAAAGTTGCGAGGACAATTCTCCTCAAAATCTGCAGAAGGGACACTTTTGGATAGACAAAACGATAAAGAAGTCACATTCAAGCAAAAGCGAATTATTGCCCAATACCATTTGGAAGATCTGATTCGTATAAGATAGAGCCCTCTCATTTTATCGAACATATCCACACCTCCCATTCCTTGGTTATAGAGACTTATAAGTGTCGGTTGATCCACATCAACTTGCTTCCTTTGTCTTTTGCACGTGCCTTTTGTCAAACAAATATCTTTGTTTTTGATGCTGGTTGCGATATTCACTTGACTATTGTCATGCCATCTGGTGAGTTGAATACCACTATTAGAGTCAATCAGAGTATGAGAAGTCCCTTGTTTTTCTTTTTGCAGCTCTGTTAAAGGAGATTTCTCTATACGGTCAGAGCGGATGGTACCAATACATTGAATTTCATTATTTTGCAGAAGTTCAAGTAATGGTAAGGAGTTGAAAAAATTATCCAAATATATGATCGAATGCGGGAGAATATATCTCATACAAAGTTTCTCGGTGACACTGGATCCCAAAGTTTTACCCTTGATTTTATCCCCACTGCCCGTATAGGGGTTAAATTTCAATAAGTACCCCTGGGGGGTTGTGAGGCACCAAAATTTAAAGCCATAGTGAATTGGCTTTCCCTTTATAAATAGGCTCATTTAACATTTTTTTTATTATTACATATTCTGAAAGAGCTTGGTGAGTACAGTAAGTATGCCAAAAATTAGAATTTTCTGACGTCGCCTTCATGTATAAAAAAATTATTAAAGTCGGCGCGCTTAAAAACGCTCGGGATAATATGTAGTCGAGTTGTGACGTCAGATGGCTGAACCGCCCAGTGAACACGGCTGCGAATGCAAGTTAGTAGAGTAAAATCTGGAAGTAATGTCGCTTAGCTTTCGAGAAAAAAAACCGGCGTAGAATCAAACCAGACTTAGTGGGATTCTTTAGTAAGATAATCGTGTACATGAAATCATTTTTTGCATTTTTTGGTGGTCGAGAACTTTTTTATTTCGGAAAAACTCAAAAAAATAGATTTTTAATGAAATATGTTTTTTAACGTCTCCACCGCTATATCTCTGAATATATTTGTGCTATTTTTTTTTTAGATTAAGGTAGACACAATAGTGCTTCGAACAACGTCCCACGTGAACCCGATTTATTTTTTTTAAGTTGGAAGAATAATAGGAAACTCAAACTTGTTATTTTCAGTAGCGTAATTTTAGACAATCGAGAAAAAAAAAATTATTTATGAAAATTTGTATATACATGCTGCGTACAAATTGAAGCCAATAGTTGAAAAAAGTTTTTAGGATAAAAATTTTTCATGTCCCGTTCATAGTATTGAGTCAGCGATTTTTTTTAAAGGGCTAAAGTCATATTCTTGCGCGCTCGGCTATAGCAAGCCTGCCGATTGCAACGATCTGACGGTCCCGGTCGGGGTGTATGTAGTAGTTTAACTTATATCAATAGATACAAAACCAGTAGTGATCAAAAGCATCTAGGGGATCAATATTATTGTTCAATATTTCATGTATTGTACACTAGTATGGATCAAATGTTGTTAATATTAAGAAATTATACGACAAATATAACATAGTCTCCTTTTAATAATGAAAAGACAGGTAGGTAGGTATAAATACCTAATCTATAAATATCAATCAGTGTTACTAACTACCCACCTAATTAATGAGTTTATTAGACATTTTTAAATGAATGAAAGTAAAAACGTACGCATAAAATGAGTTTTATTGTTGAAATAAATTTTCTATTTGGATAGATAAATATGTAGTATGCAGTTTATGTAGGCCCTACATTAATAGCATTCTAATTCGTTCATATCTGTCTCGAAATCTTTAATAATGTTGTTACAGGAACGACATTTGCACTCGTTGCAACATTTTAGGCCTTCCTTAAAACAACCACATTTTCAATTGTCACAGTTTTTATCCGAACAATGAATACTTAATGATTTTCGACAACCGCCACTTCTACGCGACTAATCTGACCAACCCTGCATGCGAGGTGTATTAATTGCGTCCCAATGTCGCATTTAGCGCTGATAAAAAAAATCGCTGTTGCCACACGGTACATTTTAGGAAAAAATATATTGTTTCAAAAACTTTTGTGATTATTAGGCTTTATTTTCTTCGCTGCATGTATGTAAATATTTTCAAAAATAAAAAAGTTTATCGATTGGTGGAGATTTCAATACATAAAATATATATTTTTAGTTTATCTGATTTTTAGAGAAATGAAAGTGCGAATTGTGCCCAAACCGTTTATATTGGTAAAAGCGCTACAGTTTGTGCTTTAATTTGACACAAAACAAAGTTCGGTACCTTTAATAGTTTTAAAAATATGGCGGTGGAAACAAGAAAAAAAAATTTTATTTAAAAATACGTTTTTTTCACTTTTTATTGATTTAAAAAGTTCGAGACCACAAAAAAAATATAAAATATGATTTCATATGCCCGGTGACATACTCAAAGGAACCTAACATGTTTGACCTGGTTTTACGCCAAAAAAAAACAACACGATAGACTTACGAAATCGCTACTCTAATATAGGTATCGGCGCACGCCAAGTGACGTCACTCTACGTACTGTTGGCCGGCCGAGCGTGTTTCTATTCAAATGCGAATATCTCTGTGGCTATTGATTCAATTGAGCTGAAATTTTCTGAGGCTATTGGTTTGTTATACTTTAAAATGAGGAAGAAAAAGTAAGAAACTGCCATATCACTAAATGACCCTATATTGTTACGGCCAAAATAAGGCTCCATAGCCTCATCCAATGAAAAAGAAGTTCTGAAACGAAACTACAATTCATACCGCCATCTGTCCACTGTATGATATATCATACGGAAAGTTTTTCCGCTGCTGCAATTACAGAAAGAATTTATATGACTATGAAATGGTATAAGTACATCCTATAATATGTATAAATAATTATTACATGAATAAATGTCAAATAAATTACATTCGAATGTGTAATGGCATTTTCTACATTTGGGTGGCAGGTTTGGAGATTTTCCCAGGGTTCATCATTTATACCAGAAATTAGAAACCAAATCCAAATAAAATCATTTATTAACAAATAACGTAGTTTCCAAAATATGTACAAACATCAGGTTGTCGTATCTTTTGCGACTTTATATTATACAGTATCGGAAGATTTTGGATTTGGGTGGCAGACATAGTTTCAACGGCTTGACAGACCGCCTACAATAAAGGCGTGTACCCGTGCTCTAATAGAGGGAGCAAATAATGACGCGCTATTAAGAAAACACGCACATCATTGCTATTAAAAATTTCAGTACCATTTATTCAAAGGAAGGATGTAGTTGGCTCTGTTCAGTATAGGTAATATTATTATGTGCTTTAATAACTAAAATTATTTAACTCGTTATACTTTCAAAACGAGTCAAATAATTCTCTAAAGTTCCCGCAGACAGAGCTGCCCACGTACATGTGGTGGGGAAAGCAGGTGGCACGGATGTATTATACGACAAAAAAGAGTAGCCAGTTGCTTCGCTCTCGCTTGCTCTCATTGCCGACCCAAATGAAACATTTTCTGACACTGTATATTCAAATACAAATAAGAAAGAGAGAAACGGAGTGAGTGTAATGTGTATCTCTTTTATAACGTTCCGGCTCCCACTTAGTAAAATTATCCCCATACTCGGTATTTCAATCACGCGCAGTTACATTATTAAATGACAGGAGATTAAACTAGAAAGGATGTATAGTCCGTTATACGAAATGTTGACCATAATGAATGTATAGTCTATTACGAGATATATCCGCCGAAAATAATTTAGTGTGAGTAGCGTGGAACTTTTATATTTTTTTGAATAAATCAATAAAAGGTACTGACACTATTTAAAGTCAACATTATCAATTTCCAAGTTTATAAATGACTGCATATTTCATCTCCCTGAATTATGAAACATTTTGAAAATAATAATATATTTTCTACAAATTCAAAACCAAAACACGAGACCGAATGTTTAATAATCAATAATTAATTATGTTTAGACAAGTTGATTTGAATTGAATTCATTCTGTTAGTTCTCGTTCGTCGCGCATCGATCGTGAATATCTAAGTAGAAAATACTATCCGAAGTTCCGTGTTCGGTCAGGTCATATGAACGATATGTCACGGAGAGTGATCGAATCGTTCACGGGTCTTTTGGAAGATCCGTTCATTGTGAACGGGTGGGTCGTTCATGAACGACACATCACTAATCAGCACAAATTTTGAATACTTTTCTTTACAATTTTTTTTGTTTCCCAGTTACAGAGATGTGCTACTTCCACGTCCAATGCTTAATTACTCGCAAACAGTGGGACCAAATAAAGACATAATGGTAGAAACAAAAGTTGTTTATTTTTTAGGGCAGCATATGAATCTGTAAAAAAATAAGGGTTTGCATTTAAAAACTAAAGTTGACTTTGAAATTCTCCACCAAACTTTAAAAAAATATAGCCATTAGATCCCACTTTTCAAATGATGAAACTTTTGTCTGAAACATTTTTCTCGAAAATTCTTTATTTTCAAGTTATTCGCGTTTGTCAACTTAAATGCCACACCCGGTATATGTAAGCTGCTTCATACATCCCCAGAGATACAAATCGAACGGATTTAAATCTGGGAAGATAACTGATTTAAGACACTATCTAGAAGGAAGGGAATATAGAGGGTGTTTCACGAGAAAACGGACATGGTTTAATGGCAGATAGAGGACATCGAGGGTAATCATAATCATCCATAGAAAAAGCTAGTTGGGTCCTCATTGCTGAAATACAGGGTGTTTTATGTATTTTTGCCAAAATTTCTTTTGTAATTATAATACATTAGTAATCCTTAATATGTACATATAAAAGAAATCAAGATCCGGACTTGAAGATAAAATCTCTTTTTTTATCTTCAAGAAAATAATACCCTGTATATGTTTCTTTAAATTTTCAATACTAAATTCGAAAAGCACATAGAAAACTGAACAAAACGGGTTTAATTTTTTTCATACTTTTGCCGCTTCTAAAATAAATTCCACCAAATAATGCAACCCGGAATTTTAAAATTCTTAGCTACAACTCGGAATTTTGATATGAAATTTCGGTAGGAATTTTGAAATTTCGAAATGTAAATCGGACTTTTTACGTAAAATTCTCAGTTATAACACTGAATTTTAGAACTGGAAACAGATACGATTTGGACCTATGCAGTATTATCCATAATTGATTTACAAACATTTTAATTTTTTATTTGGCCTAATCAGACGAACAGAACCTGAGATAAAAAAATACGTTTTTCAAAATTAAAACTCAATTCCACAAAAATTGACCCCCCCCCCCCCCCCAAGCAATCATTGAAAAAAGCATAGCTTTATTTGACTATTAGCGTGTATTTTTCAAGTAACAGGCAAAAAATCGTAACTTTGCCTATAATGACCTTTCTTAAGTATGTTTCTCACAACGTGTAGTTAGTTCATCAGTTTCTCCAAATGTAAGTATTTTTATACGCATTCCCAAAAAAAAAATGGCCTACCTTGTTACCCTTATTGAAATTCAGTATACCTTGAACATATAGTAGTAATACGTTGAAATAGTTTTAAAATAATAAAAAAGTTTTTTGTCTTACTGAAGGAAATGCTTCACGCCATTTGAGTATACTAGATGCAAAACTCGGTTTTTGCAGGTTAAGTGATTTTTGAGAAAAACACAAAAAGCGCTCATGTGTTTATTTTTTTGTAAATCTTTAAAAATGTTGAAGACAACTAAAGCTGAGATAATCACTATTTGAAGAAAGGCTTAATTTTCCTTAAAATCGCATATTATCTATAAATAATTGCAGTTAAAGGTTTCAAAAACCCAGTTTTGCATCTGACTTATGCAAAGACCAAATGAAATGTGCAAACACCAAAAAAATAGTAAACAATTTGAATTAGCCTATTGATTATTTAAAGAAAGATTAAACTTAAAACTGTGTTATAATTTATTGTAGCACGCTTTTGGTACTATGTAATACACTTTGAAAATAGCAGCATTCATCATCAAAAATCACATAATTTGAAAAGTTGTTATTTCAAAAGCGGTAATAAAAAGTATTTAGTAGTTATATATGAACGTCTTGGCGAAGTTTAGTTAATGATACTCTACCAATTAACCAGATTGGTGAGATGAGTTACGGTCACCCATCCAAGTGACGGACTCGCTCCGGCGTGTTTGACTTCATTTTTTTTTTTTTTTTTTTTTTTATAACAGAGGGAAAACCTTCAAAAGGTTCCCTGCACTGTTGTTCCAGTGTGCAGGGATATGTGGGATTTGACCGCACTAAAAAACCCCCTTCTTCTTACTCCGGAACCGTATCAAAACATTGCATCTGAGTTTGACTTCATCGATCGAGGTTCAACGCAACAACACAACAACAATAATATTTTATTTTAAGTTTAAGTACAATATATGTGCCTCACCAGATCCTAGCCCGGAGCCAGCCAGACAACCACGGCGACCATCGCTGAGGAGGGTGTGAAGCTGGGCGGGTTCGGCTTGGAAATAAATTCGAGGGGGGGTGCTAGAAGCTCCTGTTTGCCACGGACAGACTTAAAAACCAGATTAAAATTTTTGATGTGTCCACATGGACCTAAAAGTAACTTAAAAATAAACGCAACACTGAGAACACTAAAATCGTAGGCGAGCGTACTTCGTAATTTTGATTGTTGATACGGGAAACACAACTAAACGAAAAAACCCGTTCGAACAAATGACGACCTTGTGGTCTGAGCGCCGACAAGGAAGGTAGGGTGGAAATAAAATTGTGGTTTAAAGAATTAGGATTTAGGTAAGTTTTCGGCCTAGAGGGGATTTAGAGAGACAAAAAAGGAACAAAAATAACAAAAGAGAGAAAAGAACAAAATTGTACAAACATAAATGGATCGAGGTCACCCATCCAAGTGACGGACTCGCTCCGGGGTGCTTGACTTCGCCGATCGAGGTCAAATCAAAATAAAAAAAACATTTATTTGTATTAAATTATAAATATGTGTCTCCCCGGAAACTGTCCCGGAGCCAGCCAGACATACACGGCGCGCAGCGCCATGGTGAGTGTAAAGTTGGGCGGGACTAAACAATAGTTGGTGAGGGGATTAGAGCTCCTGTTTAATAGGTATAAACTTAAAACTAACAATAACTTTTAAAAAACATGATATATGAAAATATCCTCGAAAATATCTAAAAACAACTAAAAAACCGCTGCCCAAGGAATCACTACTTCCACATCCAGATTTTTTATCCAAGTCACTCACAACGAAACAACGAAATTTTGTATGTGGAAATAATTGTTTACGGAACTTTAATAATATAATATAATATTTGAAATCCTCTACTCCAAAAGCCCATAAAACGATACCCCACATCGGTAGCGGGGTGGGGGTGGTGATAGGGGGTGGTAGTGGGGGTGGTAGTGGGGGTGGATGAAGTAAAAAAACATTTTGAAGTTTCTGGTTCTTGTACACACACTAAATCACAATTTTTTTTCATCCCCTTTAATAATGGGGTGGGGGTGGTAAGGGGGGTGGCTAATGCCAAAACTTTTTTTGAGACCTTACATTCTCTTGTATATACTAAAAACCAATTTTATGGACTCTTACCTGCTTGGTTTACCTATTTTCCCCAAATTTACCCCAATTTACCCCCCAACCCTTCGACGGAACAAGATGAAAATAAAATCTAGTTCTAGATCTCATTAAAGTACATATGTGTACCAAATTTCAAGTCAATATCTCAAACGGTTCCAGAGTAAACGTGCGCACAAAAAAAAGTTACAGACAGACAGACAGACAGACCGACAGACAGAAAATTTTTTTCGCTCAAATTTAAAATCTCGACGTTTCGTGACATTCTAAGCCTATTTGAACAATAAAAAAATTTTAAAATTTTTTTGTCGTTACTATACTTCCCCTGGATGTGGAAGTAATAGCACAGTAAAATTTAAATTTTGGTTGCTGGCACGGGAAAACAAAATTCAACGAAAAAAACCGTTCGAAGCAATTCCACTCTGGTGGTCTTCCTGCCAGGAAAATGTGAAATGAAAGTTAAGTATTAAAAGAGTTAGGATTTTTATAAATTTATCGGCCTAAATGGAATTTGGAGACAAAAATGGACAAAAGAACAAAAAGAACAGAAAAGGATGAACGAGAACAAAATAAACAAACAGAGAGGGAATAGAAAAGGATTAAAAGTGTAAGTTTACAGTGGACAAGTTTAGGATAGTGATGAGGTGTAGTAGTGGAAAGTGTGGCTAAGTAGGCAACGTCTGGTATGGTAGGGGTCGCCGATCGAGGTCACGTCACTGAAACCGGTACCGTACCTCACCTCATTTATAAAAAAGACTTCGCCTCGTCAAAATATTTAACATCACTAATATTCTATGCACTGGGTTCTTCTGCATGATCAAAAATCTTGTGCTTTTCCGGAGATTGAAGATTTTTTCTATTTCAAACAATGTCTAGTAGATATATAACTTAGTAACACTAATTCAATGATCCAAAAATAGAAACAGCTTCTAAAAAAAATAATAAAAATGCACAAATTTATCAAAACATTGTTAACTTTTCAAATTCAGTAAACACTAACGTCGGTTCTGGTGGCAAAATTGCTGGCCCACGTGGTATATAAAACTGCACAATGATTTGTTACTAGCAAATACGTAGTTATGTATCTGACAGAAGCAAACAAATACCGAGTTTTGCAGCTCAGTTAGATTTTAACGCTTACTTTATCAGCAAAATACTGACTTACTCACCTTATTGGTTAAATAGTCTTGTAAACGATACTTTCTTATCTTTGAATAACATAAAACCCACGTTTTTAAATTTTTGCAAAAACCGATTGCATCTAGTGTACTTAATTTTCTTGTACCAGTTTAGAACGTAATAATTTGACAACAAACATTCAAAGCATTTAAAATCCTCCAAACTAAAGCGCTTTATTTCCCAAAGTCAAAATCATTAAGAATAATTATAATATTTTAAAACATTCCACAGTGGCTACTTCATAGAAAAAATTATTTACGTTGGTGGGATATGTTTTTTAACAGTTTGTTAACAAATATGAGTAAACAAAGATTCACCTTTAATAAATCGTTAGAAAACAGGACATAATCCACTTTTCTCTGACAATATACATCTGGTACCATTGAAAACCCCCAGATTAGTAAGCAATAAATTAGTTCCGAACATTCCTAAAATCGGCTCTTACTGTTAAAATCCTCAAATAAAAACTTAATCCCAACAATTAACTAAAAATAAAAACCTATTAAATTGTAGCTCAATTATATGCCTTTTTGTTGACAAAGATAAAATATATGTAGAAGATGTAAAACAATCGGGCTGCGATGAAATTCTATTTTAGTGTCCCATATATCTTGAGAAACTTAAAAACCCACCTATGAAAAAGGCCTCCTGCAATACCTGACGGGGTAATCTCTCTAAATTATTCTCGTAAAGAGATAAAGTAGTATAAATATTACATGAGTCTTGTGATACACTCAAAGAAAATGATAGGTGAATCCAATCAAAAAGAGCATTTGAAATTGCACCTAGTTCTCAAGTTAAATCAACCAGAAAACAAGCTAAAAACGTGGTTACTCTTCGCCAATTTACTGAGCTTTTTATATAATTGTTACACATTCTATAGGATACTCTTCGCAGTTTTCTTGTAAATAATGTTAGTTTTTGGACATCCTAAATTTTGTGATAAGTACCAACTTTTTTGTGAAAAAAATATATGAAAAAAAAAATTGAAACAAAAAACATCCCACCTGTCTGGGATTCGAACACAGGATCTTTGAATTGCAAGACAAAACTTTAGCTACTGCACCATCACACATTACTACGAAAATTGAATGTATGTAATATATATCTTTCGAGAATCATATTTCAACGCATTAGATATATTATTACTAAAATGCATAAACAAAAAAAATATATATTATAGAGGTAACATTTCGCAAGATTTCTATTTAAGTACAAGCGACAAAAATTAAGAAAACAATTTTTTTTAAATTAAATGATTAATAACTTTCTTATTTACTGTTACTGATTGATTTTCTTCAAAATAGGGTTCTTCCTCTAGCTAACACTAACTTTTTTTCCAAATTTCAATACAATCTGACTTTTCTTTCTTAAGTTATCGTGCTTACAAGAAACGTGACGGGCGGACAGACAGACGGACAGACGGACAGACAGACGGACATTTTGAAACTTCGTTCACTAACACAATGATTTGAAATTTTTTTCTCTACGAGCGATATTTCCGGTTTTAGAAATGTGCCGACCAAATGCAATTATACTCTTCGTTTTTGCGAAGAGTATAATAATAATGTAATTTTGTCACCATACAATTTTTAATGTCACTTTGAACATGAAAGATTGGTTAAGTAAGTAATCATATCGTACAGGAAAACTTTATTTTAACTCGAAAAATTTTAACTTTTGAACTATAGGTTCAAAATAGGTCAAAGTTCACGAAACAAAAAAGTTTAGGGGTTTTATGGATCCGCGGGAATCTATAGGGGTGATAAGGGGTATTTTTAATTAAAAAATCGATTTTTCTCTATTTTCTCAGGAAATATGTCATTTACAAAAAAATGGTTCAAATAAAACTTGTTTCTGACAAAATTGTCTTTAATTTGGTGTTTTTAAATTTCATTTTCTAGCAAATACTACAGGTTTTAACTTCGGAATAATGTCATGTGATTTAGATCTCGTTCAGTTTTTGGCAGCTTAATAGTAAATGCGTGGGCTTGCTAATTTATAGGGGGTGGGGGGGGGGCATCTCTTGTCAGGGGGTGACACCTAAAAAAAAACATTGGAGCTGAGAGAAAATTTCTATGCAACTTTTCATATAAATTGATAGATTTAAGTTATAAGTACTAAAAAAATTGGGATTTAAGAAAGCTACTAAATTAAGGATGAATTTCGTTTTTTTCTAATTTCTGTATAGGTGATAATCCACTGCATTTAGTGAAAAATGAGCCGCATCTTCAGACCAGTTCATACAAAAGCAAATGTTGGTTGTCCAGGTAGGTTTTGTGTCCTTAATAAGGTCTCAAAAGTCCTCGAAGTGGGTGTGTAAGGATAAAATTTGGCAACGTTGTAAAGGGCTAAAATCGTGCTCGGAAACGAATTTTTCGAGATATTTCGGTTTTCATTGCCTCTACGACAAAAATACATCAGGCCAAAAAGAAAGCTATGGAAATTCTCTATAAAAAAGATAGGGGGGGGGTCTTTTTTTCGTAGACGCAATAGTTTCCTTGAAAGATTCCAGTAAGTCATACCTAAAATCAAAAAATTTATTTGTGGCAGTTTTTATTGCACGGATGGTTAAAACATAAAAAAAAATCCGAAACGACTTTTTCGCGGTTAAACGTTCGGATAAATATTTCTGTGGAACATCTACTGATATGATAATTGAACAATCTCTTATGAAATCGTCGAAATCAAAAGAAGGTTTTACTCGTGGAAGAAGTACAGATGAAAGTGTCGTGAATATATGGGTTTTTGGACTATTGACTGCAAATAACATCAGCGAAGGACTCGGCAACTTTTGTGGGCTTTCTTTTCACTCTGGGGAACAGCATGTTGACGCAAGGGAATCTCGCATAAAGAGAGATATCGAGGATGTTCATAAAGTGTCAGATTGGTTGAATTCTCATAATCCCTTCCCAATTGTGCCAAAAATTATGTCGATTGCAACTGGTGATGGAAAAATAACATGTCATGATGCTCATAGGATTGGAACTACTGCAATGGAGAAAAAAATTGGCAACAATTTCTGTGATATTAAATTCTCACGTGCAGATAGAGTGCTTCCACTATTAACTGGCAATAGCAATGTTAAAGTCCATGATACCACAATGCCCATTGATCCATTATTGTTGTTTGAAAGAATTACTATCATGAAGAGAACAAATGAAGAGCTTCGCACCTACTTGGAGTATGAATTAGCTCCGTATCCGGTGTCACTCTTTGACGAAGTTGGTATGCGCAAGATGAACAAGTCAGCTTTCTATGACAATTTCCAGCCATCTGAATCCGAACCAGATCTCCAAAATGCCACTTATATTGTTGATTGGGGATTTCTCTTGCACCGAGTTATATGGCATCAACATGAAACCTACGGTGCTATTTGCCAAGCATATGTTAATTATGTGCAAAATCATTTTGGCTCGAACTCTATTATTGTTTTGGATAGTTATGAAAATATTAGCAACAATGTGAAGGCTATGCAGCAGCTTCGCCGGTCCTCAAAAGTTTCATCTGTTGACATTTACTTTGATGAGCAACTGTAAGCCAAGAGAACCTCCTTTCCAATAATAAAAATAAAACCAGATTGATTTCGATGTTAGAGAAAAGTTTGAGGTAAATAATTATATTGTTAGACATGCTGAAGATAATGCTGACATTTTGATAGTCGAAACAGCGCTTGAGGAATCATGTAAAAATACTACGGTTCTGGTTGGGAAAGGTGTGGATCTTCTTATGATTTTAACTGCTCATACACCTATTAATAAAGACATTTTTCTCCTCAAACCAGGCAGAGGGAAGGTTCAACGAAAGAAGGAAATTATAAATTTGACAACATTTTAATAAGTATGACAGTCGTGGATTAGGCCTACCGGGGAAACCACATAAAAAAAAACACGCCTAGTACTCAACCTCAAGGGTGGTGTGGAATAGAGTACTTAAATTATCCATAATATCCCATAATTTCAAATTCAATGCAAGAATTTCAAGAAAACTATTGCGTATACGAAAAAAAGACCCTCTATCTTTTTTATAGAGAATTTCCATAGCTTTCTTTTTGGCTAATGTATTTTTGTCGCAGAGGCAATGAAAACCGAGATGTCTCGAAAAATTCGTTTCTGAGCACGATTTTAGCTCTTTACAGCGTTGCCAAATTTTATCCTTACACTCCCACTTCGGGGACTTTTGAGACCTTATTAAGGACACCAGAACCTACCTGGGAAACCAACATTTGCTTTTGTATGAATTGGTCTGAAGAAAACTCCTGAATGCAGTGGATTATAATGGTTTCGGAGATCTGGAAGTCTAAAGGTGGCGTCCGAACGTTTATAAGACGAAGTATTTAGTTTAAATGTTAAGTATCTCGGCTTACAACGCTTGCTTTAGAAAAAAGATTGCATTTTAAACTGTAAAGGGATTTTAGAAAAAATGTAACATTCTAGTTTCTTTGTAAATATCACAATAAATATTAGTTTAAGAGAAAATATGGTGGACATCAAAAATGAAGCTTCTAAACTGAGAAAAAATTTATTTTGTTTATATATTTGTGCAGGGTTGATTATTTCTGAGATATTTAATTTTATAGATGGTATGCGACCGTTTTTAGGATGAAGTATTTAGTTAACAATGTTGAATATCTTAGAAACTGTGACACTTCCATCAAAAGTTCTAGGAAATAAAATTAAAGGTAATTAACCAATTTTTAATACGACTTTTTGTTTGCTTCTAAATCACAAAAAACAAAGAGGTTTTTGGGCGATTCAACGTGTGCTTTCACATTTTTGTTAATAAAATGTCGGCATTTTGTTATTGTAGTTGCTCAGTAATTAATTTTTCTTTCAAAAATGCTGTTTTTCATTAATATATAGCATCACCTAGATGCTCAATTTATTTTGTTCCTTTAAGATACTTGTTTTGGATAAAAAATCCAACCGCCACACAGTGGAAAAAATATGCCCTTTTTTGGACAAAAATCTACCGACAGTAGAGATTTCAATCAAATTAAATGAAAAAAATGGCAAATACCCTTAAGACATGGTACTTTAGAGTAGTGCTGCGGCAAATTGGCTTTGGGTTAACCTAACCTAAAAATCGCAGATATTACTTCCACAACCAGTGGAAGTATAGAAACGATAAAAAAAATTTAAACATTTTTATTGTTCAAATATACTTAGAATGTCATGAAACGTCGAGATTTTAAGTTTGAGCAAAGAAGAATGTCTCTCTGCCTGTCGGTCTGTCTGTAACTATTCTTGTGCGCACGATTACTCTGGAAACGTTTAAGATATTGACTTGAAATTTGGTACACGTATGTATTTTAATGAAATGTGGAAATGGATTATATTTTCATCTTATTCCGTTAAAGGGTTGGGGGGTAAATTGGGGTAAATGGAGGTAAATAGGTAAATCAAGCAGGTAAGCGTCCATAAAATTGGTATTCAGTATATACAACAGAAGCTAATGTCTCAAAAAAATTTTGAAATTAGCCACCCCCATTACTACCCCCACTCCATTATAAAAAGGGGTGAAAAAAAATTGTGATTTAGTATGTTTACAAGAACCAAAGCCCTCAATTTTTTTTACTTCATCCACCCCCACTGCCCCCCATTTCACCACCCTTACCCCCACTACCGATAAGGCATATCGTTTTATGGGTTTTTGGGGTAGACGATTTCAAATATTATATTAATAAAATTCTATAAACCATTATTTCCACGTACAAATTTTTTTTCGTTATGAGAGACTTGGATAGGAAAATTAGATGTGGAAGTAGTGATTCCTTGGGCAGCGGTTTTTTTTTCTATTTATTCCGTGTTTACCTAATTGGTCGAGAGTCAGAAACAAAGGAAGTAGTGTTTATGTAGATTGGATACCAAATTCATTTTTATGGGATCGATAGGATGCGAGTAAGATTAAAGATGAGATCTGCATCAAAAAACCCTGAAAAACAACTTTTGATTACTTAAACTTTATTTCACTTGAATCTCGAATTTTCACCACCTTAAACCTTCAACTCCTATTTTAACTCCTTAAAAGGGTTGTGGTTTATACGTTAAAAACGATTCAAGAAACTTAACCAACCAATTTATGATTCCATAAAAATGAATTTTCTACCCAATCTACATAAGCAGTATAAACACTACTTCGTTTGTTTCTGACTCTCCACCAAAAAGGTAAACCCGGAATAAATAGAAAAAAAAAATCGCTGGCCGAGGAATCACTACTTCCACGTCCAATTTTTCTATCCAAGCCCACGCCCTTTTATAATGGGGTGGGGGTAGTAATGGGGGTGGCTAATGCCAACATTTTTTTGAGACATTAGCTTCTCTTGTATATACTAAATACCAATTTTATGGACTTTTACCTGCTTGATTTACCTATTTACCCCCATTTACCCCAATTTACCCTCCAACCCTTCAACGGAATAAGATGAAAATATCAAGTTCCAGATCTCGTTAAAATACATGCATGTACCAAATTTCAAGTCAATATCTTAAACGGTTCCAGAGTAATCGTGTGCACAATAAAGTTACAGACAGACCGACACACAGAGAGATATTTTTTTTTGCTCAAACTTAAAATCTCGACATTCCATGATATTCTAAGCCTATTTGAACAATAAAACTTTTTTTAAATTTTTTGTCGTTTCTATACTTCCACTGGTAATGGAAGTAATATCTGCGATTTTTAGGTTAGGTTAGGTTTAAGCCAATTTGCCCCAGCACTACTCTAAAGTACAATGTCTCAAGGGTATTTGCCATTTTCTTCATTTAATTTGATTGAAATCTCTATCGTCGGCAGATTTTTGTCCAAAAAAGGGCATATTTTTCCCACTGTGCGCTATCGGAAAAATTACCGTATTTCGGTTAATTATCGCTATAAAATTTATTTAAAAAACACCAAATTAAATATAGTTTTGCCAGAAACAACTTTTGTTTGAACTATTTTTTTGTAAATGCCCATATTTCCCAAAAAAGTAGAGAAAAATCGATTTTTATCTCTTAGGATCTCGCGAATCCGTAAAACTTTTTTGTTTCGTGAGCTTTGGCCTATTTTATACTTATAACCAAAGTTTAAAGTCTGTTCAATTTTATTCCGAGTTACGGTCATTTTATCAATCTTCTCCTTTACTAATACTGAATAACTCCCGAACAGCGCCAGGTAACTTTACTAGATGTGAAAGTAAATAGTAATCGTAAAAATATGTTGATTTTTTTTATTCAAGTATCCTTAGAATGTCAAGAAACGTCGATGTTTTAAGTTTAAGCAAAAAAAAATCTGTCTCCCTTTAATAATGGCGTCGCGACGCGTCGGTGTGCTATTGTGGGTGACAGTGAGCTGATGCTAAAAAAATTTGAGACCTTGGCTTCTTGTACATACACTATATCCTAATATTATGGACGCTTGCTTGCTTTACCTATCTACCCCCAACCCTCTCAACGGAATGAGATCAAAATCTAATCTAGTTCCAGATCTCGCTGAAAGACATATTTTTAGGTTTTTGTTTCTTGTACACACACTAAATTACAATTATTTTTTTTAACTAATGATAATAGACTGGGGTGGTAATGGGTGGTGGTAGAGGGAGTAGCTCATGTCAAAACAAATTTTGAGGTCTTTGGTTTTTCTACATACACCAAATCACAATTTAATTTTCCCCACCCCTTTTAATAATGGGGTGGGGTGGTAATGGAGGTGACAGTGGAAATGGCCGATACCAAAAAAATATTGAGACCTTGTCTTCTTGTACATACACTATATCCCAATATTATGGTCGCTTGCTTGCTTTACTTAATTACCTCCCATTTACCCCCAACCCATCAACGGAATAAGATCAAAATTTTATTTAATAAGTTTTTGTTATTGAAAGTTAATTTTAGTGAATATAAAATGAGGAAATGTTTTTAGTAAATGTTTTTATTGTTCCAGATCTCGCTAAAATACGTAGGTGTACCAAATTTCAAGTCAATATCATAAACCATTAGAGAGTAATCGCACGGATAAAAAAGTTACGGACAGACCGACCGACAGACTGAATTTGGTTTTTGCTTAAATTTAAAATCTCGACGTTCTATGACATTCTAAGCCTATCTGAATAAAAAAATCATCTTTTTTGCGATTTTTACTGTCAGATGTACCATACAGCAAAGGGAGGCCAACTCGAATAATGCACGGAATAGAATAAATTTATTGCATGCTCCGTTGTAATTATATAATATAAAACATAATAAAACACGTTAACTTTATCAGCAATATTTAAAAAAAAACCTTTGAAAATCTGGTAAAATCTTGATAAGATACCTACAAGACAAAGTTTTGCTTCTTCCGTAAAGATTAACGGTCAATAACAATCTGCGTAATTTTACCTCAGACCTACAAAAAAAAGGCCAATTGACGCAGAATTTTACACGTAATCTGTTAAATATCTAATCAAATTTGTCCATCTTTTATTTTATTTTGTAGGTAATAAAATATCCAAAATTAGACATTTTCTAACCTTATTTATGAAAGCATAAAGCATCAAATTAAGGTTTCATCAACAATCAGCATGATATACTTCATAGTTCTTTATGCCTATTTATAATCAAGCGAGTATGTTTATCCAAATAATAATAGACAATCGCATATGCCGAGAAAATCGTAAAAATATTGCAAACAAGTGTTTAAATCCTAATAGAACAAAATTGCAACACTACGCTGTTTCACATAAAGACATAGACACCCATGACCGAGTCCTCAACAATCATATAGGTATTTATTTGTCTTTTGTTTGGCCCGCTGTGTTTAGTCTAGTGATTGTCATTCGGTAGCATTGTATTTTACAATTTTTGGTGTTATTTTGCTTAATACTATTTAAAAACTTTTAAATTGTGCGTGATTGTGTAATTGTGCGTCAATTCGTTAATATTTTGGCTGAAATTTTAAAGGTATGTAGATTATATGTATATTAAATGCTTTCTGTACACATGCAGGTACACTTTGGGTGAATTTAACCTTAAATTCAGTTTTGAACTCATTATTTATGAGTCTAATATTTCAACGAAAATGTTTTCTTAAAAGTAAAGTAACTTATGGTAATTAATTGGGGAATCTATACATTTCTTAAACGCGGATTATGTTAATAGATTCTCTTTATTTATGTCGTTATATTTTAAAATTACGTGAAAGTAAATTGTTTGAGCAAAACATAATTAAATCAGAGCCTGGGTAGGTACCAACGTACCTACCTACCTATTCTAAAAGTCGGGGCTGGTTTGGACAGTCGTAAATTGAAAATGAACAGTCGTAAATGGCAAAAATACAAGGTGTTGAAAAATACAAAGGCTTGGGGTTGACATTTTACAAAAAAAACAAGGCAAATTTAAAAAATGAGTATGTTGAGATTGTGTTAGATATGTACAAACACAAGACAAAATGCTTTACGAGGCAGGTCATGTTCATTGCTGAACAGCATGTTGTTGGGCGTTGGGGTACAGTTGACATTTGCAAATTTTGCCCTGAATTAAATAGGTATTCATAGTTGGCCACGCCAGACTGCAACTTCTACTTCTTATATTTTTTTTGTTTCTGGTACAAAGCTGTTCGGTGTGTTTGCGGCTGTAGAATCCCTTAAACCTTGTGTTGTGGTCATGATGTGGCTGAAGACAGAAACGAAATCAGAAATGAGAAACGATTATTTAGAGTGGACCAACGAAATAATGCACATGAAGTTAAAATCTGCGTAATTACAGAATTGAAAAGTATTTTTCTGTAAAACCAAACATGTATGTTGAAAAGCTATCTAAAGTTATGAGCAGCTAAAGTTATCTAAAGCAAAACACGGATTTTAAGAGGGCAAAACACCCCAAAAACTGTAAACTGTAAAAATAAGATAACAAGATAACTATTGTAAAAAAGTCTTTAAGACTTTCATATTTTAGGGTGTGATAGAAAAGAGCATTTCCAATATTGCATAATTTTGATTTAATAAAAAACGGAGTTTAAGAGGGTAAAACACCCCAAAAACTATCTAAAAATAATGTAACTATTGCAAAAAAGTTTCTAACAGTTTCCTATTTTAAGGTATGTTCGAAAAGAGCATTTCCAATATTGCATAATTTTTAGTTAACGAAAAACAGGGGATAAGGGAGTGGTACACCCCAAAACTCTTTAAAAATAATATGAACATTTTAAAATTTGTTCACGCTTTTAGACATTGGAGGGTGATAGAAAAGACTATTTCCAAGATAGCGTAATTGGGATTTAATAGAAAACAAGAGTTTAGGAGGGTAAAACAACCCAAAAGCTATCTAAAAATAATGTAACTATTGCAAAAAAGTTTTCAACACTCTCCCTTTTTAGGGTATGTTAGAAAAAAGCATTTTCAATATTTCATTAGTTTTATTTAACGAAAAACAGGGGATAATGGGGTGACACACCCCAAAAATTATTTAAAAATAATATAAAAATTGTAAAGTTTTTTCACGCTTTTAGATGTTGGAGGGTGATAGAAAATACTATTTCCAAGATAGCGTAATTTGGATTTAATAAGAAACAGAGTTTAAGAGGATAAAGCACCCCAAAAACTACCTATAAATAATGTAACTATTGCAAAAAGGTTTCTAACACTTTCATATTTTAGGGTATGTTAGAGAAAAGCATTTCCAACATTGCGTAATTTTTATTTAACAAAAAACAGGGGATAAGGGGGTGGTACACCCCAAAACTATTTAAAAATAATATAAAAACTGTAAAAAATTTTCACGCTTTCAGATGTTGAAGGGTGATAGAAAAGACTATTTCCAAGATAGCATAATTGGGATTTAATAAATAACAGAGTTTAGGAGGGTAAAAACCCCAAAAGCTATCTAGAAATAATGTAACTATTGCAAAAGAGTTTTCAATACTCTCCTATTTTAGGGTATGTTAGAAAAAAGCATTTCCAATATTGCATAATTTTTATTTAACGAAAGATAGGGGGATAAAAGGGTGATACACCCCAAGAAATCGTTAAATAAAAATTATGCAATATTGGAAATGCTTTTTTGAGAATGCTAGAAACTTTTTTGCAATAGTTACATTATTTTTAGATAGCTTTTGGGGCGTTTTACCCTCTTAAACTTTGTTTTTTATTAAATCCAAATTACGCTATCTTGGAAATAGTATTTTCTATCACTCTCCAACATCTAAAAGCGTGAAAAAATTTTACAATTTTTATATTATTTTTAAATAGTTTTTGAGGTGTATCACCCCCTTATCCCCTGTTTTTTGTTAAGTAAAAATTATGCAATATTGGAAATGCTTTTTTCTAACATACCTTAAAATGGGAGAGTGTTGAAAGCTTTTTTGCAATAGTTACATTATTTTTAGGTAACTTTTGGATTGTTTTACCCTCTTAAACACTTGTTTTTTATTAAATCCCAATTACGCTATCTTGGAATTAGTCTTTTCTATTACCCTCCAATGTCTAAAAGCGTGAAAAATTTTTACAATTTTTATATTATTTTTAAATAATTTTTGGGGTGTATCACCCCCTTATCCCCTGATTTTCGTTAAATAAAAATAATGCAACATTGGAAATGCTTTTTTCTAACATACCCTGAAATGGGAGAGTGTTGAAAACTTTTTTGCAATAGTTATATTATTTTTAGGTAGCTTTTGGGGTGTTTTACCCTCTTAAACTCTTGTTTTTTATTAAATCCCAATTACGCTATCTTGGAAATAGTCTTTTCTATCACCCTCCAATGTCTAAAAGCGTGAAAAATTTTTACAATTTTCATATTATTTTTAAAGTGTTTTGGGGTGTACCACCCCCTTATCCCCTGTTTTTTGTTAAATAAAAATTACGCAATGTTGAAAATTCTCTTTTCTAATATACCCTAAAATAGGAAAGTGTTAGAAACTTTTTTGCAATAGTTACATTATTTATAGATAGTTTTTGGGGTGTTTTACCCCCTTAAACTCTGTTTTATATTAAATCCCAATTATGCCATCTTGGAAATAGTCTTTTCTATCACCCTTCAAAATCTGAAAGCGCTAAAAATGTTTACAATTTTTATATAGTTTTTCTTTAAATAAAAATTATGCAATATTGGAAATGCTCTTTTCTAACATACCTTAAAATAAGAAAGTGTTAGAAACTTTTTTGCAATAGTTACATTATTTTTAGATAGTTTTTGGGGTGCTTTACCCTCTTAAACTCTGTTTTTTATTAAATCAAAATTATGCAATATTGGAAATGCTCTTTTCTATCACACCCTAAAATATGAAAGTCTTAAAAACTTTTTTACAATAGTTATCTTACAGTTTACAGTTTTTGGGGTGTTTCGCCCTCTTAAAATCCGTGTTTTGCTTTAGATAACTTTAGCTGCTCAACCCTTTTCAATATGCATGTTTGGTTTTATAAAAAAATACTTTTCAATTCTGTAATTACGAATATTTTAACTTCATGTGCATTATTTCGTTGGTCCACTCTAAATAATCGTTTCTCATTTCTGATTTCGTTTCTGTCTTCAGCCACATGTGGTCATGGCTGACCAGATTAGCAAGAGACTAATTCTTGTAAACAAATATGAGTGGAGTAACACTAAAATTCGTAGGGAATTGTCACACAATGGCAATTTTTTTACTGGAACTTATCATAAGCATTACAAGGAGTGTAACAAAAAGTTTTGGTTCAAATCCTAGTTCCCGAAGTCATTTGTTTAAACAAAATAATTTTGGTTTGCCGTTTTTGTTAAATATCTCTGGTTGTGTAACTCGTATCACAATGAATAAAAAATAAATTACCTATTGTGAAAAAAATTAGAACCTTTTTGATCAATTTTTAAAGTTGCAACAAATAAAAACAATTGACAGAGGCCATTTTTAAACAATTGATGATAACTTAAACATTAATTCTGTGGTAAAGGGTGCGAAGTTATTAATAAAATTGATTATTATTATTTTGTGAGGGTAAAATTTCGAGAAAGAACAATGTTAAAAATAGAGCTTTTTTGGCCCATTCGTCGTAAAGTGTGGAAGCCATCTTTTTTTTTTTACTGATTTTGGGGTACTGAAAACGAATCAGTCACCTGCTCTGACGAAAAATCTTGGGAACACATTAAAAAACAACCCTTATTTGGATGCCATAAAATGGGGATTTTCATTTTCCCAACCAAAAGTCGTTTAAATAATTAAAGAATTTTTTAATATAGTAATATAAGTAATATTTTCTGGATAGTGATATGCACACCGTACACCTCAATCCCAAAAGTGTGAGGAATATTCAGGGGGTGAGGAATATTCATCTGAATTGACTAAATCACCTTATTATGATAAAAAAACATCAAACTGGGTGATTAGAGATTTCTTGTGCAATTAAAATCAATAAAAACCTTAAAAAGATAGAATCCATCACCTTAATTGGTGGGGATCGGTGTAAGAGTATTCAGAAGTAATCACGTTATAACCTGATAATAGCCATTTAACGAGGAGTTTTCTTTTTTTTTTAAATAAATAAATAACCGTATATTGTAACTTATACCGTTCTTATGGGTGGTGAAGGGTGAGAAAAACGAGGGGGGGGGGGGGGGGGTGAATTTCGAATTTTTGCTTCTTTTTTTACTTACCTAATAAAACTGAGTATTTTGAAAGAATTTCCTGCACTGAAGAATAACTTTTTGTTGCAAGTTCTAATATCAGTTTCAGGGCCACCTCCAAAAATGGCTTTTTTGGCTCATCCGTTGTGGAAACCATCTTTTTCTACTGAATACGAATCTATCATCTAAATTAGCTAAAACCATCGGGAAGACAGTAAAAAACAACCCTTATTTGGGGGGGTGGCATTGAAATTGATATTAAAACTTGTAACAAACAGTTATTCTTTAGTGCAGGAAATTCTTTCAAAATACTTAATTTTGTTAGGTAACTAGAAAAAGAAGCAAAAGTTCTAAATTCATGGCTAATATCAAGTTATAATAGTCTTAGAGCTAGTGAACATTTTTCTTTCATTATTCGAAATAAGCTAAAAATTTACCGAAAGGTTGCCACGGGGGTAATGAGTTGCCATCTCTAACGTTTCGACTTGGCGATGTGCAGCAGGGGGTATAAGAACACCAAAGTCGTAAAATAGTAGTCGAAGTTTTCATTATTGCAAGTTTGTTGAAACTTCATATTTTGCTTGAAGTATGGTGTATGAATAACCATACAAATTGTCAGACAAAAATTTCAGGCAGCAGGGGATATAAGAACACTTCAAAGTCGTAAAATAGTAGTCGAAATTTTCATTATTGCAAGTTGGTTGAAACTTCATATTTTGCTTGAAGTATTAAACCTATTTCCACTAATTAAGGTGGTGGATTTTATCCTTTTAGAATTTTTATTGGTTTTAATTGCAAAAGAAACCCAAATCACCCCGTTTAATGTTTTTTTATCATAATAGGGTGATTTAATCAATTCAGATGAATGTTTTTCACACTTACTATCACTATCCAGAAAATATTACTTGTTTTTATATTAAAACATTTTTTAATTATTTAAACGACTTTTGGTTGGGAAAATGACAATTTTCACTTTCTGGCTATTGGAAAACTCATTCAGGGAATTTTTTTCAAGGTAATTTAAGGTCATTAAACAGATTTATGGCTTTTAGAAGCATGCAGAACATACGAAAATGTGATTTTAGTTTAGTTAATTACCATGTACAGGGTTTTCATTATCATTTAGGCCACCCTTTATTATCATTATTATTGGAGATAGAAAAAAAAGTTTCGGGCGAAAGTTGTGGGGCTGTAACTGAACCGCTTTAATAAGTTACAATTATTAAAGTAGTCTATGAAAATGACAAGTATTCTGTTATTAAATCTGTCAGCATTATATATAATAACAGAATATTTGTCATTTTATAGACTACTTTAATAATTGTAATTTCCCTTCGTATAATAAATAGCTCAAATACGATTTTCAATGTTCAATAACTCGAAAACGGTTAAAGATAGGACTATCATATGTGATATTTTTGATATAAAAAAAAGAGTAATTCAAAAATTCAACAATATACAGGGCATTCCATTTAAAAAAATGTTATTGCCTCAATGTCTGCACGCCACTGTGTTTCCATTAACTTATTAAAGAGGTTCAGTTACAGCCCTACAACTTTTTTAATCTCCAATAATAACGATGAATAACACCCTGTACACCAAATTTTATTTAGCAATTTTTTACAATTATAAAATACCAGTTTCATGATTTGTCTAGAAAGTTTAGAGTGGTGTTCCATATTGAAAAATAAAATGTTTTCAATTTTTCACGTTTTTTGCGTTTTTTTTGCGTTTTACATGGAAAGCGCCATATACTGCAATTTTATTATAAAAAGTAATTTTGAGCTCGTTGAAAGAGGCGTATTTTGCTTTCTTTCGGTGTTTGACAGTTCGAGGTCCACCTTCCGAAGAACCTTTTTGGAAACTACCAGTTTCACAAAGACGGCGAGAACAGTCGAAAATAATCGGCTATCTGGCAAGGCACGCTTAGGATATCTTTCCTGATGCATACTTCTGGTTTTTGTTGCATTCAGGTGTCGCTAGGGTTTTTTGTTGGGGGGAAGTTAATAATTCCCAACTCTCATTACAGGAATTTTCCCAACTCCTCAAAAAAATTTTCTCCAAAATGAAAATTGATTTTCCCAACTTGAAGCTTGAATTTACCAACTCGACCACGATATGGGGAGAGGCGTCCCCCATAGAGACACCTCTGCAACCTCTGGTTGCATTACCATCTACGAGATTATATATGTAGTGCATTGTCGCCATTTCCACATTCGTATAATTCACCATATTTACTGAGATATTCGAATAAAAACAGCGAAGAAATAAAATAAATTCAATAAAACACTAAAAATCGAAGAAATAATACGATGAGATAGATGGTTTTGAACAACAACTTACTTTATGTCAACAAATATTGTTTGGAAAATGATGTTTGTAAAAATGTCATTTATTCTAGAATAACTAGATTTAGGTATGTGTTCTAAAATTATTAGTCAATACTGCTAAATTAAGCAATCTGAAATTAATTGCTTTAATCAATAACTGTGCGTCTGACGAGAAAAACGCAAGGGACCGTTTTCATGTAGAATTGATCAAGGTAATCAGAAAAAAGATCCACACGGAAAAATGTCAATGGCGTACCACTTTTTTGGTAGAAAATGTTAGAGGATATGTTTGCAGGGTCGCCACTGGTGGAGCGATAAAATAACTTTCCTAACTAAAATATGTGGTTTTATATCCTATTAACACATACCAAAATTAAAAATCTAAAGTCATTGTCCTTAAATAACGATTTAAAAGAATAATTCAACACCCTGTAGTAAAAAATTTAAGCCGTTGGCGTTGAGAACATATGTTAATATGAACTTTTCTTCATAAAATGATCTAAGGAATCGCACCATGAAATATTAGCACGTCAATAAGGAACACTCTGTATGTTGCCATTTTGGCAGCGTTTTAATTTCAATGTAGGTAGATTTGGCGATATATTGTAGCCGGTATTTTGAATTTTAAAAATTTTTGAATTCTCTGAGGATGGGAAAGTTACACCTTATCTCCATGCGAAATTTCAAGTTCTTACCTCATCGGGAACTATCCCAACAAGTCACCGGACCAGCAGGTCCCCACGTATGAGTTACTGACTTTAGGAGCCCGTGCTTTCGAGGGGCCCGTAGTGCAGAGATGTTGGCAAAATATTTTCTTTACATTTCTCCTCCCTGCTCATCAAGTATTGCCTGAGATATTTTGACAAAAAATTTTTTCACATTTCATCCCCACGCTCATTCAATTAAGCGCGGAGTTCCGCCAGTGAATTTGGTACCGGGGCCCATGATTTGATGTGGGGGCCTGCGGACCAGTAAATATAGGTAAAAATAAAAAAACATTGTTAGACTTTGCAGAAACCTTAATAATATATCCCTCTTGACTGTTGTTTTATTTGTTGTTGCTATTGCTATTGGGCAACTTATTGCTATTGCTAATGGGCAACTTGAGCTAGGTACATAATTTTTCAACAATGTATTTGATTTACAAAAATGTAATATGGACGGCGAAGAATTATACACTACAAAACGTTCAGTGCAAATTTCAAATTATATCGCCGTTTATTTTGTTTATAAATGACTAAGACACAAGAGATGTCTTATCTCGGCTCATAATTAATTGATATAGACAAAACTGTTTTTCTTCAAATTGTTTCGATTTTTACATATTTTTGATAGTGCTCTTAATTTTTATTTTTGGCAAAATATTGATGTGTAAAATGAATTTATTTATAACAAAAATTAAACAAATTTAAAAAAATGGTTTAAAATAAAAAAAATAGTATGACTATGTAAAAAGAATTTGGTTCTTAGACACACAACAAATCACAATTTTATTGTTTATCCCCTTTAATATTGGGGTGAGGGTGGTAATGGGGCTGATGTTAAAAAGATGTTTGAGACCTTGGCTTTTTATGGATATACTTATATCCCAATTTTTTGGACATTCACTTGCTTGCTTCACCGATTTACCCTCATTTACACCCACCCCTTCAACGGAATAAGTTCAAAATGGAGTTCTAGACCTCGATATAATACATACGTATCCTTAATTCCAAGTCAATATCTTAAATCGTTCCAAAGTAATCGTGCTCACAAAAAAGTTACATATAGATAGACAGACCGACAGAATTTTTTTTTTACTCAAATTTAAAATCTCGACGTTTCATAACATTCGAGGCCTGTTTGAATGAAAAAGGATTTTTTTTACCGTTACTATACTTCCACGATGATGAAGTAATAAAATTAAGAACTTTGTATATTTTACCTGTTCTTTAAAGGTCTGAATATTTCGCATATTTTTCGTATTTACAAGTTATAAACAAAAACTAATTTGTTCACTTAATACTTGTCCTAAGTGTGAAGTTGGTGCCCCACTCATGCAAATTCGGCAGGGCTTCTAAAAAAAATACATAAACCAGATCCACAAGAGTAAAAAGTAATGGACAACAATTATCCGACTGTATTACTAAAATGCAAAGCACTTCATGAATATATATTTCTTTAAAAATTTCATCCCCGTTGAATATGAATGAACACGGCCCTTGATATAAACTCGAAGGGCCTTCCAAGACAAGAGACATCGTCACGCTTCACCGGCCACAATCTTAAATAAAACCCCATTCCACCACAGCCATACCTAACCCTATAAAGACCGCGACGGTGCTTTCTCGATCAAGTGATCCGTGAGCCAGATAAATCAGGGACTTAACGCGGAATAGTGGGAGAGCTAGTGGTCGAATCAACTAAGGTGTTTTTACAAAGCTAAAAATTTGTACATTGATGGTTTAATACTAATTAAATATGAAGGGAACGACCTGGCAGACCCACCCTGGTTGCGACATCAATCCCTATATTGTTGAAAGTGTAAAAAAAATATTATAATTAAAGTGCTTTAATAAAACTGTAATTACTTCCACGTCCAGTGGAAGCATAGTTACGCAAAAAAAACTGAAAATTTCTGTTGTTAAAATAGGCTTAGAATGTCTTGGAACGTCGAGATTTTAAGTTTGAGCAAAAAAAAAGAAAATGTCTGTCTGTAACTTTTTTGTATGCACGATTACTCTGGATATTGGAAGATATTGACTTGAAAGGTACACGTTTACATTTTAATGAGCTCTGATTATATTTTGATCTTATTTTGTTTAAGGGTTGAGGGGTAAATTCCGGTAAATAGGTAAATCCAGCAAGTAAGAGTCCATAAAATTGGTATTTGGTATATATAAGAGAAGCTAAAATCTCAAAAAAATGTTTGGCATTAGCTACCTCCATGACCACCCCATGACCACTCTGTTATTAAAGAGCGTGAAAAAATAAAATTGTGATTTAGTGTGTGTACAAGAACCAAAGACCTCAATACATTTTTTTTACTTCATCCAAAAAAATGTCATTGATACAACAATTAGAAGTGGGTGAAATTCAGACTTTATTACCTAGATAGATAGATAGTTGATACAGCTCGACCTAATAAAAACATGTTAAAAAAGGAGGTAGGTCACAAGTGGATACTGAACTTTATTTTAGTTTGTCCTGCAATACTGACCTACACAATATTATATATAAACTGCCTGTCTCGAAAATATCGTATTTTGTATATTGTAAATATTCGTATTTTGGGTTGTCCTATTGTTCATCCTGTATATCCTCCTTATTAGACCACTTGAATACAACTTGTCTTGATTAGGGATTCAAGTTCCTGAGCTCAAGCTCTTCAGTTTCTTTTACTATAGAACATATTCTTTATCATGTTCCACTTCTCTTAACCTTCCGGCATTTGTGGTATCAGATTTTCAATGGATAAGCTTCCATTTAACTCTTCATTGCATTTAATTCTCTCTGGTGCCCACCTTGGGCGATGGAAGATTATGTGCTCTGCATTATCCCTCTCTCTGCAATACAGGCATTCATCATTTTTTATATGCTGTATACTTTATTATTGACTATTGCAATAATTTGACTCTTGAGTTGAGGTTATGAGATTTGCATATTAGTAATCAAGCCGATTTCACATAACAGGAACTAATTTAAGCATGAAGGGAATCTTAGAGCAGTACAAGAGGGAATAGTCCAATTAATGAATGTCCAAAAGGTGATTATAGAGAGAATTTTCCTCTTCAGGAATGTGTTGGGGGTTGTTAGGAGGTAAACAAACTAAAAGTCCCTGCCCCGTCTCCTTTTTTCGATTCTTCGCTTATAACTCAGAAAAGATGAGTCGTGCGGAAAAAAGTATTGTATGCAAAATATTAGTATATTACGTAATGAGTGATGTAGGAAGCATATTACGCACGAATGGAAAAGTTACGCACGATGCCGCGTAGCGGCGAGTGCGTATTTCCATGAGTGCGTAATTGCCTACAACTCGAATTATGTACTATACTTTACCTACGATCATATTTATTTAGTTATTTAGTAAAATCTGGATTTAATTTACTAGTCAACAATATTATTCAACAAATATCATGTCAGTTTTGACAGCGTTTGAAAATTAAGTAGGCGCATTCCTTTTTTTAAACCCCGCGTCAACAATGTAAGCCACCTATAATTGCGTGTCCCGTTCGTTTTGTTTACCGTGCGATTTGTTTACAGTGCGTTTTGTTTACAATATGTAAAATTCAGCTTACATAGATGGCAGGTAGTGTGTTTTTTACTATTTACAGTAGTGATCGTAGGTAAAAATAATTAAATTTCCTACAAGAGTGTCTATATTCATTTTCTTTCTATGTGTTACAATTTCTGAGGTATTCGCCAACGAAGATCGATAATCAATGAATAAATTAATTAGGTACCTATATGAAATTTTTCTATCAAACGGGTTTACCGTGGTCTGCTAATAAATCACAGCCACAAAACAATCTTTATTTTACAACACTGGACGTATTTACTAACGTAATATTTTGTCGAAATCTATACATTTCCTTAAATATACAGTGTGACTCACTTAAAATGAAGACACCCTTATAATTTTTTTATTTTGTTTCCGATTTGAATCAAATTTTACTTAAGTATAGAACAAATTAGGATCTACTTATGACCAGAAAAACATTCGCCCGCTACAAAGGCAAAGCCACCTGCAATACTAAAATATGCGGAAAAGAATTAAAAATCATATTAGTGGGTTCTTGACGAATTTTTGGTATCCACCACAAATTGCGGAAACTGAGGATCCCCTTTGTCAGATGAGCTTATGTTTGGGACATCCCCCCAACAATAACCAAATCAAATTTTGGTGTACGTACGTTTTTGGCGCCGATTTGATGCATTTTTTTTTGGAATTTTTAACATTCAAAATGTTTTTATTTTTTCCGCATATTTTGGTACCGCAGGTGGTTCTGTTTTTGAAGCACGCGAATGTTTTTCTGGTCATAAGTAGATCCTAATTTGTTTTATACTTCAGTAAAATTTGATTCAAATCGGGAACAAAATAAAAAAGTTATAAGGGCGTCTTCATTTTAAGTGAGTCACACTGTAATTTTAAGGAAATGTATAGATTTCGACAAAACATTACGTTAGTAAATACGTCCAGTGTTGTAAAATAAAGATTGTTTTATGACTGTGCGTTATTAGCAGACCACGGTAAACCGATTTTATGGAAAAATTCCATATACTTAATTAATAAATTTATTAATTAACGATTTTCACTGGCGAATATCTCAGAAACTATAACACATAGGAAGAAAATTAATATAAACTTTCTTGCATAAAATTTAATTTAAACTTACATAGATTACCTTTTTCCGTACGACGCACAGTGGGAAAAATATGCCATTTTTTGGACAAAAATCTGCCGACAGTAGAAATTTCAATCAAATTAAATTAAAGAAATAGCAAATACTTTTAAGACATTGTACTTTAGAGTAGTGCTGCGGCAAAGTAGCTTTGGATTAACCTAACCTAAAAATCGCAGATATTATTTCCCCATCCAGTGGAAGTATAGAAACGACAAAAAATTAAAAAAAAAAATTATTGTTCAAATAGGCTTAGAATGTCATAAAACGTCGAGATTTTAGGTTTGAGCAAAAAAATGTCTGTCGGTCTGTCTGTAACTTTTTTGTGCGCACGATTACTCTGGAACCGTTTAAGATATCTGAAATCTGGTACAGATATGTATTTTAACGATATCTGGAACTAGGTTATATTTTCATCTTATTCCGTTGAATGGTTGTGGGGTAAATTGGGGTAAATGGGGGTAAATAGGTAAATTAATCAGGTAATAGTTCATAAAATTGGTATTTAGTATATATGTATAAGAGAAGCTAATGTCTCAAAAAAAATTTTAGCATTAGCCACCCCCAATACTACCCCCACCCCATTATAAAAGGGGCTGAAAAAAATTATTTCATCGTAGATGACCATTCGAAAGCTTATTTTAAAGAGGAAGACTGAATGATGTATTTATTAGAAATGAATTGAAAATTTTTTTAATCTTATACATAACCTCAAAATTTGCCAAAAAAGTCATTTTTTAAGTAACCTAAAATATTTCAAAATCCTGACATGGTGGGCGAATTCTGAGGCCAGATTCGGATTCAGCGCGAAAAATTACTTCGGAAATTGGATAATGTTAGGGTTAAAACTGAATGAAGTAAAAAAAAATTGAGGCCTTTGGTTCGTGTACACATACTAAATCACATTTTTTTTTCACTCCCTTTTTGTAATGGGGTGGGGATAGTAATGGAGGTGGTTAATGCCAAAAATTTTTTAGAGACATTAGCTTCTCTTATATATACTAAATACTAATTATATGGATTCTTACCTGCTTGATTTACCTATTTACCCACATTTACCACAATTTATCCCCCAACCCTTCAACAGAATAATATGAAAATATAATCTAGTTCCAGATCTCGTTAAAATACTTATGTGTACCAAATTTCAAGTCGATATCTTAAATGGTTCCAGAGTATTTAGTATATATAAGAGAAGCTAATGTCTCAAAAAAATTTTTGGCATTAGCCACCTCTATTACTACCCCCACCCCATTATAAAAGGGGGTGAAAAAAAATGTGATTTAGTATGTGTACAAGAATCAAAGGCCTCAATTTTTTTTTTTACTTTATCCAATTTCCGAAGTAATTTTTCGCGCTGAATCCGAATCTGGCCTCAAAATTGGCCCATCATGTCAGGATTTTGAAATAATTTATGTTATTTAAAATGAATTTTTTTTAAAAAAATTTCAATTTATTTCTAATAAATACATCATTTAATCTTCCTCTTTAAAATAAGTTTTCGAATGGTCATCTACGATGAAATTTTTTTCACCCCCTTTTATAATGGGGTGGGGGTAGTATTGGGGGTGGCTAATGCAAACATTTTTTTTGAGACATTAGCTTCCCTTGTATATACTAAATACCAATTTTATGGACTTTTACCTGTTTGATTTACCTATTTACCCTCATTTACCCCAATTTACCCCACAACCATTCAACGGAATAAGATGAAAATATAACCCAGTTTCAGATCTCGTTAAAATACATATGTGTACCAAATTTCAAGTCAATATCTTAAACGGTTCTAGAGTAATCGTGCGCACAAAAAAGTTACAGACAGACCGACAGACATTTTTTTTTGCTCAAACCTAAAATCTCGACGTTTCATGATATTCTAAGCCTATTTGAACAATAAAATTTTTTGTCGTTTCTATACTTTCACTGGATGTGGAAGTAATATCTGCGATTTTTTGGTTAGGTTAATCTAAAGCCACTTTGCCGCAGCCTACTCTAAAGTACAATGTCTTAAGAGTATTTGCCATTTTTTTAATTTAATTTGATTGAAATCTCTACTGTCAGCAGATTTTTGTCCAAAAAAGGGCATATTTTTCCCACTGTTCGACGCATCGTTTCTGAGTTATAAGTGAAGAATCGAAAAAAGGGACCTTTCCACCCTCCCTCCCCCTGAAGCGGCGGGGCTAGGGGCGGGGACTTTTAGTATGTTTATCTCCTAACTACCACCCACCCATTCCTGAAGAGGAAAATTCTCCCCTTCGCAATGTTCTTTCTCTACAATTCTTTCGCTGACTGGACTATGCCAGAACGTTCGTTTTTACTTGTAAAATAACTTTATTTATTTATTTATGGCATATGACATAATAAGACATTTTTGAGGGAAATTTTAGGTAATTTTTAACACAGGATAAAAACGCATAAGGCCATTGTGCTCTGAAGAAATTCTCTAGGTAAAAAATAAGTACTTTATAACTTATGCATATAATTTCAAACAGTTATGATTTTATAGTCACTTATAATTAAGCAACTCCAGATTTCATGAAATTATTCTTGTCTTAGTGATTGGTCTACATTGCTGTTCGCTGGATTGGGTAGGCCTTCCAAGTCGTTAATTTCTTATTTAATTAGTAATAAATCACCAATTTACAAATTTTTAGCTTTGTAAAAACACCTTAGTCGGATGGACCGCTAGCTTTCCTACTATAACTCTATAAAGACCGCGACGGAGCTTACTCGATCAAGCGATCCGTGAGCGAGATAAATCAGGGACTTAATGCGGAAGAGAATAGGCATACTTAACACTCGATAACTACCCTTTGATTTCTTCTGAAGGTTTCTATTTCACAACATATATATTGAGGAATGCCGTACGATTTATTGGTTATTTATATCGAATAGTGGATCCCACACGGTGTTTTAATAGTATGTTTTGTATGGTTCAGTGGCGGTGCAATGTTGGTCGACAATTTTATCATTTAAACGTTTTGACAGTGGTTTTGTTGGATTGTGAAAAACTTCAGAGACGGATGTAACACGTTTAACGCGCTATCGAGAGAATATATCGTAATCTGACATCTATCTTTAAAAAGGTGGCCGTCAGTTTATGTAAGAATCTGATTTTTTTATAGATTTATTTTCACCTCTTCATGCTTTATTAGATGTAAAATGGCTATCTATAATAATCAAAAAACAGGAAACTTAACATAATGTTTTGACTTCTAGTTTTTTTTTTTAATTGTTTTCGTATAAAATATACTCGTGGAACAAAAGAGGGTGGTTACCAGGCTGTAATTCTTCCACAAAAACCTCTGCCTAAGGAATCATTATTCCACACCCAGATTTCCTATATAAGTCCCCTATCTCCATTGAGGTAAATGTAACAGTAATTGATATTGCATCACTACTTGATACTTTCAACTCTATGTCCTAAAAATGTATTAAGTGACTATTGATCTTTTAAAGCATACCAAAAGACTGGTCTCGCTATTTACTATATTGAGAATTGAGATCCTCAACGAATTTACAACATGCCGATCATTTTTAATATGTTTTCATGGAAGTATATTTATTTGTTACTTTTTTTACCAGGACTGTTGAGAAAGTGAATATTTTATATGGTCAAACCTTGTTATTTTGAGTTTAGTTAGCTTAGTAGGCAATAAGTGCAAAATGCTCTGTTCGTATGTTTAAGTAGATTAGTTAACTCCAGTAATTTCTAGAAGGATGACAACTAGTAGAATGATTCTTTTGAAGTTGTTGGTGCTGAATTGAAAGACCTTCATTGACCTATTTCACGTTAGAAAGTTTGATAAACAATGCCATGACGAAAACTAGATTGGTGTCACTAAAAGCCGCGGCACACGTTGACCAACTCGTGTAATACCCAAATTTTGTAAAAATGAAATACCCACAATATGATAATCATATCTTTGTTTTCATAATCTTTAGTGTTGACTCTACTTTGATTAATTCGAGATCATCTTCATTTCATTTCATTAGTTTCTTTTCTAGTTTAGAATATTAAAAAAAAATCTAATTATACAATTCATCACTTTATCAGAGCTGTCAGTTTAGAAGTTTAGTATTTCATTTTTACAAAGGTTGGAAACTATACAAGTTGGTCAATATGTGCTTTTGACTTTTTACTACTTTTAGTGAAATTTTCTAACGTGAAATAAGTCGATTTTCGTAATCTACGTATTCAGAAACGTAAAAATATGAAGAAATATTGGAGAGTGATTTTTTAACGATTACATTATTTCCTTTTAGTAAGACTTACTTTAAATAAAAGTATCTTTCTATTAGTCGGGGAGCCCTCCCTAGCTGTACGTGCACCTCCCGCCCGATCCTTGGGGACAATATTTTTCATAAAGATTAAAGCCTAAGGAACAATTTAAGACATATCCTAAAAAAAAACTGGCTGTACTTTCAAAATGGCGGCCATATGTTAAAAAAGAACTGTTGCCAATGTTGTTTTTGTCATTTAACACAAAAACTAATAGAGCGGGAGCTAGGTGGCTTTTTCGGCAGCTCATCGTTTTATGAACTTTGAGATATTTTTATGGTTTAATGGATGATAACGATTTATAAAATCGACTTCTGGCGGGGCACCTCCTGTCAGGAGCGTCACTAACACTGTTTAAAAATCAGTGAAATCATGTCATCGTTACAAGTCTCATTTTTTTTGTATGTACATATTTTATGTTTAGAATGAATAAAATAAGATCGCCAGAAAGTGTGGGCCGTCAGGAGGCGCAGCCAGAAAGGTAATAATGATACAATACATCTGAGGCACGGTACGGAGTCAAGTTAGCCGAAAGTGTTAAATTCCTGTATATTTAAGAGCCTATAGTACTTTTGTTGACACTAAGAACTTTACGGGGAGGCTATTCTATTGTTCAAGGAGCTTATATTTACGTTTTAAAAAGAAGCCAGAACTTGTAACGATGAGTTTAGAGTTCTGAGGTGAAATATGCGAAAAAAAAATCCAATTTTCTTCAAAAATTCTAAATATTTTCTTTCTGGCTAGCCTCACTGACGGGAGTTTCTTTCTGGAATTTTTTTTCTGTGTTCAAAACATTTAAATAAACATACTCAACCTTAAAATAGTTTGTAACGATCATGTTATATAACTCCGTTTTTTTGACCTTTCTGATTGCGCCCCTGATGGCCCACACTTTCTGGCGATCTTATTTTATTCATTCTAAACATAAAATGTGTACACACAAAAAAAATTGGCTTTGTAACGATGATATAATTTCACTGATTTTTATATCTTGAACCATGGCCAACTCGACGGGCTGACATATGCCAGAAGTCTATTTTGTCGTTATTTAAGTTCAATAGAATTAATCAGCGCATAGAAAATGCTTGAAACAATGAGTGACCGAAAAAGCCACTTAGCTCCCGCACCATAAAAAAGTTGAATAAAAACTTTTTTCACAAAAATCAACGTGCATAAAATTTTCTATAATTTTGTTCCTATACAATATTTTGATAGGAGTTACCATTTTCCAGATAAATGAGTCCAAAATTAAGAAAACATGGAAATTCATATATCGGTAAATCACTTAAAAGAAATAACTGTGACAATTATTGTAAGGCGTATAATATAACGTCGAGTATAACTTTATATTATTAACATAAAAATTAAATAAAATAAACTGAAAAAAATTAATAATAATATTATAATTTGCAGACATTTATCTCGAAAACGGTAACAGTGGTATCTGGAAAACGGTAACTCCTATCTAAATATTGTACAGGTACAAAATTGTAAAAAATTTTATGCACTTTCTTTTTTGTGCAGAAAGTTTTTCTCCATCTTTTTTAATTTTTGTGTTAAATGACAAAGACCATATTTGCAATTTTTTTTAATGAACGTCATTTTGAATGTGCAGCCATTTTTTTTTATAGGACATGTCTTAAACTAGGCCTTAAGCTTTATGAAACATTGTCCCCAAGGATCGGGGGGAGAGGGGGGGGGGGGGTGTGCACGGACACTAAGGGTGGGCTCCCGTAATATATGACTTTATGCATTTAAACAATTTTTATTGTTTTTTTGACGTTGTTAACATTTCAATTCGATTGAAGATGATTTAATTCCACTAGAGACATATTTGTGAAAACATACACATTGTTTGTTATTTTTTATTCAAAAGTAATAATAATTAAAAAACACATATAATGGACTGTAAGATATAAGAGTACTTGGAAACTGATTCAACATAAATATGGGCTATAACTATGCATTGTTTTAACACTACTTTGCTAGAGACTATTATTTAGGTATTAAGCAAATCACAACTTACACACTTTTTTATTTATTTTGAAATTACCTACTTTCTGAATATTGTTGCCCTAGTCTCGGTACACTAATGTAATAGATAAATACCTTAAATCGTTCATCATTGGAGAATCAATCAAGACAACTACTCTTCTAGTTAATACGGACGAAGTATTGAATTACGTGATAGGATTCCTACCATTTTAAGGCAAAAAAATATGATAAGCGTTTTAAAGTGTTCGCCTAAGTAGTATATTAGCGTGACCAGATTAAGGTATCAATATTCAGAAAGCAGACATTTTCGTATTAAATAAAAAGTGTGAATGTCTGAATTTAAATAAATTATTTAATTATTTTCAATATATTTTTTTGCTTTAACATGCCGTGAACCCCATCACATAATTCAATATTTCGTCAGTATCAGCTGGAGGAGTAGTTGTTTTGACTGGTTCTCCAATAATGAGTTTTTTAAAGTGTTTACCACGTAACTGATATATTAACGTGCCCAGATTAGGGCAACAATAAACAAAAAGTATGTAATTCCAGGATAAATAAAAAAGTGTGTAAGTTGTGATTTGCTTAATACCTAAATAATATTCTTCTTTAATCACGATGAAAGCAAATACATTAAAAATAATTAATTGTAAGAACAGTAATATTTAAATTTTATTTGAGGAAACACACTTATTTTGATAAATCATTTATGTACACAAAACCAACAATATTTTGACACAGTTTTGTCTGTCTAGACATTATTCTGCAATCTTATGTTAACATTGATAATGTGTTCAATATTTTTGTTACCACTCCTTTCATTATTGTTAGAATATAAAATATAATGTATCTACTAATGTTTGTCAGTTATCTAATCATATCGGTTACGCCCTGTTTCATTCAAAATAAAGCTACTTTTTAGTTGTTTTTTTATATAAAATTGTCCTGCAATAGAAATTTTTTGCTGGAACTTGTTTTAAACCTGACAAGAAGTGTTTCAAAAAGATTTGGAGTAAATCCGAGGTCACGAAAGATGTTTGATTAAACAAAAGAATTTCCAAAATTAGATTTTTTCGCTCGTATCGCAATGAAAAAAAAAAACAGAAAGTTCTGAAGAGTTTTCGTCAATTTGTTAAGTGCAATGAATGAAAGTAGTTAAGACTAGTCATTTTTAAACAATTAACGATAATTTAAATAATAATGTGTGGTTAAGACTATAGACACAGATATTAATTAAATAATAGGCTTGAATTAATCCATCCATTAATAAAAATAAAGATGGAGAGTCACTAAGGCCGGTTTTCGGCATAATTTATTTTTGAATAAAAGAACACTGATTTTTAAAATTATCATCTATTATCAATATCAAATCGATTCCACTTCAAACGAAACTTTCCCGCACTCAGCTCCTCTATTTATACCCCCCTAAACTATTAAATAATCAGCATTCAGTTGATTTTTGTGCAGGTCATTGAAACGTTTTAACATGACTGTTGCTGAATAAGGATATTGTTTATTTTGTACGTGTATTTTCGTTGTTTCGGAAGAGGTGGGAGGGGGGGAAGGGGTGATAGGGGGTGGGGGGAAGTTTCGATTGGAGTGGAATCAATTAAATATTGTTAGTAGATACTAAATTTTCCTCAAGAAATAAATTAGTCCGAAAACCGGCCTTAGAGACCCCTCCTCCTTTGATGTAGATATGTTAATAGGTGATATAAATATTGAATTTACACTTGTTCAAAAAATTTGAAAAGCAGGTTTTTCAGTGCGCTGAAACCGGATATGACGATAAAAACTGATATGAACCACCCAGTCACACTCTAACACCCCCTACAAGCTCAGGAGGGGTTGAAATTCCACCCGCTGAACACGATCCCGATGTCAGTTTCAACCAATCAGGAAAATGTTTTGAGTATTTGGGTATACAATTTCCAGAGATAAGCAAAGGCCTTTGACCTACTGGACTACTCAATTTTGTTTGAGAAATTAGAATCAGATGGCATAACAGGCCTCGCAAAATGCTGGATACAATCTTTCTTGTTCAACAGGTCACAGGCTGTTGAAATAAGAGGCACAAATGGGTCCACTTTAAATTTTTCCTACTTATCTGAAATTAAAACTATAACTAGGGGCACCCCCCAAGGCGCAATACTAGCTTTTTCTGATATATTGTAACGATCTAAAAGAAGCTTTTAGCTTCTCTCCTAATATTAATCTCTGTCAATACGCCGATGATGTGTCAATAAATATTCGAGGGCCAAATATAGAACAAGCAGTCATGTTAGCAAATTCTGCTGAACAAAGTATATCTATCTGGTGGAATGTAAATGGTCAAACGATTAACACCTCCAAAACTGACTTAATGCGCTTCAAAAATCAGAATTATAAAAACAGTTCTAGTCTTCTTGTTAAACATGATGGTACTTCCATAAAACAAGAATCAAATACAAAATTTCTCGGTGTACACCTCAGTGAAAATTGCAAATGGAAAACCCATATCAATACAATAGCATCAAAACTTCGCAGTGCTAGTTTTGCCTTATTAAATATTAGAAACTTAGTGAGTTTTTCATCATGCAAATCATTTTATTTCACATATGTACAGAGTCGTCTATTGTAAGGAATAATGTTTTGGGGCACTGATAGTGAAACGAGCAGAATATTTACTTTACAAAATAAAAATTATCAGAATTATGAATCATGCTGATTATAATGATCATTGCTGTCCACTTTTCCGAAAATCAGGCGTTATGACAGTATATTCTCTATATATTTACAATACAATATTATTTGTCTATGAAAACCTAAACAAAAACCGCTGCCTAAGGAATCACTACTTCTACATCCAGATTCTCTATCCAAGTCACTCACAACGAAAAAACTTTGTATGTGAAAATAATTGTTTATGGAACTTTAATAATATAATATTTGAAATCCTCTACCCCAAAAACCCATAAAACGATACCCCACATCGGTAGTGGGGTGGGGGTGGTGGTGGGGGGGTGGTAGTGGGGGGTGGATGAAGTAAAAAAATATTTTGAGGTTTCTCGTTTCTGTACATATACTAAATCACAATCATCCCCTTTAATAAGGAGGTGGGGGTGGTAATGGGGGTGGCTAATGCCAAAAATTTTTTTGAGACCTTAGCTTCTCTTGTATATACTAAATACCAATTTCATGAACTCTTACCTACTTGATTTACCCATTTACCCCAAATTTACCCAAATTTACCCCAATTTACCCCCCAACCCTTCGACGGAACAAGATGAAAATATAATCTAGTTCTAGATCTCGTTAAAGTACATATTATGTGTACCAAATTTCCACTCAATATCTTAAACGGTTCCAGAGTAAACGTGCGCACAAAAAAAAGTTACAGACAGACCGACAGACCGACAGACAGACAGACCGACAGACAGGCAGAAAATTTTTTTTCGCTCAAACTTAAAATCTCGACGTTTCATGACATTTTAAGCCTATTTGGACAATAAAAATTTTTAAAAATTTTTTTGTCGTTACTATACTTCCACTGGACGTGGAAGTAATATGCAACAAATGGCTCAACAAATGTCTCAAATATCCATATCCGACAAGCATATTCACTATGTATCCCAAAACACACATCCACATTATACGAGAAAGGTCCATATTACATGGGTATTAAGTTGTATAATCAGCTACCACAGGAATACAAAGATATTTAAGTAAGAACCATTTTTAAAAATGAAATAAAATGCTACTTTCTTAATCGACCGTAGTACAGCATAGAATATCTTGTCTAAATCTTTTACCATAAGGTATTATTGTTGTTACTGTTACTAATGTTGTTATTCTGTATTAATGTTAGCATGATGTTATATAGGTCGTATTTCGCATTCTCTGTCTTTGTTTGTCTGTCCTCTGATTTAATATGCATACGGTGTAGATATATGTATTCTTTTTTTATATATATTTTTTACCTTCAAATTTTAATTACTGGCTACTATTTTATTTATACAATAATTATCTGACATACCAATATTCTGTACAGAATCTGACTGGGAAATAAAATTATTATTATTATTATTATTATAAGCCAAATTGAAGGAAGACATTTTTAATGGTCTACAAATAAGAAAAATGTTAAGAGATAATTCATCACTACAATGTCAGATACGGAAAAGGGAGCTTAGCAGAGCTTTAAACAAGTTGATAAATTTTTAGGAAAAATAAAAGCGAAGACTACAAAGAAATAATATTAACATGGTAGAAAAATTCGGAAAATTAGGTTGTCTAATGAATTTGAAACTACATTTCCTGCATTCTCATATATATCAGTTTCCAGAAAATTTAGGTGATTCTAGTGAAGCATGGTGAACGTTTTCACCAAGACATAAAGGAAACGAAGCGTACATATCAAGGTCGATGGGATGTTAATATGATGGCAGACTACTGTTGGACATTGAAAAGGGAAGTGAAAACAAAAGGAATAAAACAAAAAAGAAAACCATTACTACGGGAGCCCACCCTAAGTGTCCGTGCACTCCCCCCGATCCTTTAGGACAAAGTTTTTCATAAAGATTAAAGCCTAAGGAACAAATTAAGACATGTCCTAAAAAAAAATTGGCTGCACTTTCAAAATGGCGTCCGTTAAAAAAAATTGCAAATATTGTTTTTGCCATTTAACACAAAAACTAAAAAAGATGGAGAAAAACTTTTGGTACAAAAAATAAAGTGTATAAAATTTTCTAGAATTTTGTTCCTATACAATATTTGCATTAGAGTTACCATTTTTCAGATAAATGATTAAGCTCTTAAGATAAAATATAAGATTCAATATAAAACGTAACACTACGGAGGCCCACCCTAACTGACCGTGCACCCCCCCGATCCTTGGGGACAATGTTTTTCATAAAGATTAAAGCCTAAGGAATAATTTAAGACATGTCCTAAAAAAAAAACGCTGGCTGTACTTTCAAAATGGCGTCCGATTAAAAAAAAAGCAAATATTGTTTTTGTCATGTAACACAAAAACTAAAAAAGATGGAGAAAAACTTTCTGCACAAAAAACAAAGTGCATAAAATTTTCTACCAATTTTGTTCCTATACAATATTTGGATAGGAGTGACCGTTTTCCAGATACCACTGTTACCGTTTTCGAGATAAATGTCTGCAAATTATAATATTATTATTAATTTTTTTCAGTTTATTTTATTTAATTTCTATGTTAATAATATAAAGTTATATTATACGCCTTACAATAATTGTCACAGTTATTTCTTTTAAGTGATTTACCGATATATGAATTTCCATGTTTTCTTAATTTTGGACTCATTTATCTGGAAAATGGTAACTCCTATCAAAATATTGTATAGGTACAAAATTGTAGAAAATTGTATGAACGTTGTTTTTTGTGAAGAAAGTTTTTGTCCATATTTTTTAGTTTTTGTGTTAAATGACAAAAACAACATTGGCAACAGTTTTTTTTAAATATGGCCGCCATTTTGAAAGTACAGCCAGTTTTTTTTTTTAGAATATGTCTTAAACTGTTCCTTAGGCTTCAATCTTTATGAAAAACATTGTTCCCAAGGATCGGGCGGGGGGTGCACGTACAGCTAGGGAGGGCTCCCCGACTACATTATGCAAATTATTTGAAGACAAAAGAGTACGGTACCACAGAAAATAATCAGGATAAATAGAAAGGCATGACCTGATTGGTTGAAACTGACATCGGTATCGTGTTCAGAGGCAAAAAATTCATCGAATACATGGCATACTTATATAAAATGTTTAATTTACATTTTAAGCCCTATTCTGACCCGTGTCAGAACTGCCTGTTTTTCGTGGTTAACCAAAAAATCCCGACCTAATTTTCTAAAACTGACATCGGGATCATGTTCAGCGATCAAAAATACATCGGGATATATATGTGAAACATCAGAAAATTGATATTTTTTTTGTATGTCTATGTAATCAATTAACGAAAAAATGTATTTTGTTTTTATATAATATTGGTGCGTCAATAATATTGTTAATGATATTAAAAAGAAAATTTTGAGATAAGCATTCTCGCCTACGGCTTAAACTAACTACAGAGTACTTATCCAACAGGTCTTCTTGTGGAAAACCAATCAATCAATCAATCAACAAGACTTTATCTATAATTAAAGTAAAGTACAGGTGCGCCTAGTCGGAACCTGACCCGGAGCCAACCTGGCAACCACGATGCGCAGCACCGTAGTGGGTGTAAGGTTGGGCGGAACAGGTCCGGTTCGGCTAAGAACGGTAATTCAGGTGGGGAGTTGTAACTCCTATTTGCCGAGCGAATTTAAAAACAACAATGCCTTAAAACTATGCTGCCAATAAGAGCCTAAAACTAATTAATGTATATTTTAAAAATTGTCGCACTGTGTACGCACAAAAAACACTAAAGAAATTTTGGTTACTGTCACAGGAAAACAAAACACAACGAAAAAAACCCGTTCGAAGTAATTCTCCACCCTGGTGGTCTTCCTGCCTCCAGGAAAGTAGAGGAAGTTAACAGTGATCGCTGGATAAGTACCTTCGGATCAGAAATGCATAAATTTAAGGAATTTTCATTGAGCCGATTCTAACTGGTTGACGTACATTGTAGTGTGGGGTCCAAAAAAGTGACGCATATTCAAGCTTGGATTTGAGATAACAGCAATAGAGCATCTTAAAGGTATCTGGGTTTGAAAAGTCACGAGAATTTCTAACTATGAACCCATAAGTCTCGCTGGCTTCTGATACTATGGTGCTAATATGTGTTTTAAAAGAGAGAGCTTTATCAAAGATAACACCTAAGTCACGTAGTGTTTCGGGCCGATGAAAGCCCGAACCACCATATTATAATCGTAGGAAACAGGAATGGACTTACGTGTAAGAGACATAACATTGCATTTCTGCGCATTTCATGGAAGATTGTATTTAGTACACCAGTTACTTATTTTGTTTAAATTTTCCTGCATATGAACACAATCGTCAATGGTATAATTTCTAGAAAAAATCTTCAAATAATCCGCATTCATTAAATAATTTACCTTGTCTGTTGTCATCCGCTTTGTCATTGATAAATATTGTGAAAAATACTGGTCCAAGAACCGACCTTTGCGGTACTCCTGAGGTAGCAACGTATTCGACAGACCTGAATAATGTTATCAAGCTATCAGAAAATCTGGCATAATCTAGTTTTTAAGCAACATATTATGGCTAAGTCTGTCGAATGCCTTGGAAAAATCAACATAAACTATGTCGGTTTGGGATTGATTGTCAATGGATTCCGAAATAAATTGTGTAACACAAAGCATATTGGTGGTTGTAGAGCGCCCTTTCATAAAATCGTGTTGATGAATAGTGATTTTTGTACTGATTTTATAAAAAATGACGTCGTGTAGTAGAAATTCAAGTAACTTTGCAAAACTGCGTATTATTGAAATGGCTCGTAAGTTTGATCGGTCAGATTTGTCACCCTTTTTAAAGATTGGACAATCTTTAAAACTATTGAACCCTCTTTGCCTCCTCACCGAAAGCTTAGCCAGCAGCCGATATTAGTCGACTTTTTTCACATATTTATGAGGCCCTAGACAACAAATTCCTGCAATAGAATTACAGGACGCGTGGATTTTCAAGATAATCTCTAGTATAAAAACTGAATGCATAAAAAAGTCTTCTTAATATCCTAAATTGGTCCGCTACATTTGTCGGACGCCACTGTGCACTAACAAGACGTTGATAATGTAGAACCTCTGTCATTAGGACACCAAAGGTGTCTGCAATTATAATTAAGGGTTACCGATGCACCGCGGACTTTCCTTCTCATGATGACACGGTTATTACAGTAATCTTCTGCTATTAGTCACGACTGCTTGTTATATGAAATGGGTGGTCTATGTTAGACATCGAGTACCCTTTTTTAGGGCTTATTATGGAATTAATTGCTATTTATCGTTTTGTTTGTTTTTTTCTTCTTGGTCCATATGAAAATATTTTCATATTCAAGGGAGAACGTTGTAACATTTTCAATATGCGGAGTTATGTATTTATACAGTGTGTCCCAGGAGAGATGTAACAAGAGGTGTAATGGACTAAAAATTTTGGAATTTTGGAATGGCACTTGGGGGCTGAGTCCTGCTTGTTGTAAAACTAAAGTATACCAAAAATGACTTGATTTGGTGTTCTACAGGGTGTTTTATAAGCAAAGTTGTAAAAATCACCACTAATAAAGTACCTTTATTTTTCAAAATATGAAAAAATTCCACTAAGAAAAGTTATTTAGAATGCAATTTTATACCTTTATACCAAATTTCAGGAATATAAAATTATTTTTTTGAAGCTTCCCATTTTTTCAATAAATTAGTATTTTATTTTGAACCATTCAATTAAAACTGCATAGAAATTATTTTTTGTTAATTAATATTTAATGTTATGTGGAAGCGAAAAGTAGGCTATGAGAAAAGCAGTGAATACACATTTATCATTTATTATTGACATATCTGTCAAACGTAGTCAATATTATCCTTAATTTCTGTTTCAAATTAACGAACCAAGCATAAAAAATTAAGTGAAAATGGTACTCACAGTGCGTGAAAAAATTTATATTGTGCAATGCTACGGAATTGGCGGTGAAAACTCGCTAAGAGAAGTGGTAAGCCAAATTAATTTGAAATTTCCAAACACTGCTTTGTCACGTACTCAGGCTATGAGAATAATTAAAAAGTTTCTGGCTACTGGTAGTGTTCTTAACATGAAAAGAAAAATAAAAGCATATGATGAAGACAATGTTCGGGCTTTTATAGCTCATGCCTCTGTTGTAGAAAATCTTAGGATGCCACTAAGAGAGAGATCAGCTCTTATTAATATTAGCAAGTCTGAACTCCAAATAATTTACAAGGCAAAGAAAATTAGGGCATATAAAGCAAATTATAAACATACGCTTGAAGAGGAAGATGACGGCCGTAGGTTGGATTTTTGTTTGACCATTGGAGAAAAAATCATGGAAGAGAGATTTTTTCATCATTTCATAATTTTCTCAGATGAATCCACATTCACAACCAATGGTGTTGTTTCATCTCAGAATTGTCGGTTTTGGGCTTCTGAAAATCCAAATTTTAGAATTCATTGTAGAAGACAATATTATAAAAAGTGAATGTGTGGTTTGCCGTTTCTTATCACGTTGGAGTTATTGGACCTCATTTCATTGAGGGAAGGTTAAACCAGCACACTAATTTACAGCTTCTTGAAAGTTTTTCTGAAGAACATTTAAATATTTTAAGACATATGCCTTTAGTTCATTTTCAACCTGATGGTTGCTCTGGCCACTCCGCAGAAATGGCTAATAGGTGATTGAATTTAAATTTTGGAGAAAATTGGATTGCCAGGAATGGACCGATCAAGTGGCTGGCGAGATCCACAGACCTATCAATATTGGATTTCTTTTTATGGGGTCGCCTCAAGCAGTTGGTTTACGCTGAACCACTTCCTAACGATGTAGCAGTATTGAAACAGAGAATTACAAATGCCGTAAACTCCATACCGTTAGATCATATTCGAAACAGTTTTAACGACTTCAGGCGAAGGATCGAAATGTGTGTGGATGTGGGTGGTAGCTACGTCAAATAATAAAAAAATTGTAAACATTGTTTTGTATTGGTCAATAATTAATTTGTTTGTGAATCTGTTATGTTTTTGACATTTATTACTTGTTATAATTTTTAAACCTCATTAATCTTCTGTTAGTAATTGTTTCTTGTTTTACAATTAGTTCGATTAACATTATACCTTCTTGCATCTCGTATATTCAATTTTTTATTTACCAATAACCTACTTTTTGAGATGATTAACATTTGCTCCTACACAACTTTAAATATGAATTCAACTCTTAATTCTCAAAAAATGGGAAGTTTCAAAAAAATAATTTTATATTCCTGAAATTTGGTATAGAGGTATAAAATTGCATTCTAAATAACTTTTCTTAGTGGATTTTTTTTCATATTTTGAAAAATAAAGGTACTTTATTAGTGGTGATTTTTACAACTTTGCTTATAAAACACCCTGTAGAACACCAAATCAAGTCATTTTTGGTATAGTTTAGTTTTACAGCAAGCAGGACTCAATCCCCAAATACCATTCCAAAATTCCAAAATTTTTGGTCAATTACACCTCTTGTTACATCTATCCTGGGACACACTGTATATGAACAAATTAAATATGGTTAATGTATGTGAGTTAAACACAACAATAGCATTTGTGAAAGGCGAAGTAAGAGAGGGGGACTCTAGTCATCGTAGCAAAAATACAATCCTCAAAGAACAATTTCAGACATCTTAAATATCTACAAGTGTGTTATAAAATGTCTTGAAAATTTATTTTGTTGTAACAACATCCTTAATGCCATCATAAAGCAGCTTCTAGGCTAAAGGGACTCATCCTTATGAAGGTCCTTAAGACCTCATAAAACTCATTAGGGCAGCAAAGTGCCCCTCTTGAAAGTATTGTTCAAGTTGTTTCAAAGCCTTTCTTAAAACCAATTTTAAAGCTAGATCGACTTTTTAATGACCTTCATGCATTTCTAGAAAACACCTATCAGCCTACATTAAATCTGCACAAAAAAAAATGTTTTCACATATATACACAAAGAAATACATTTTTCGTATAAAACAGATAATTTAATTTCAAAAAATAAATTTGTAATAAATTTTATTTACGACAAACCAGTCCAAATGTCAAGAAGAAATACCGACTTGCTTATTTATAAATAACCTACACGCAAAAACTGACATATCTCGGCCCCAAATGTAAGTAGATTATTAATTTATTTAGAAATATGTTTCATTTATTTTCATAATTCGTTTGCCGATTTTGCTTTGATAAAAAATTCACAGTTATTTGAATTTGTTTATAACTAATAGAAGAATTTCATTAATGGCAGCCATCTTTGACGTTATTTTGAAGATAACCATGAAAATGGTTACAACACTAGCTATACCTTCCTGAAAAAAAAAAAAATCGAACTTGTAACTACAATCCAGCTTGAGCTGTTATTTGCTCCATTGGATGGACTATTTGTTCGAATGTTATATGAAATGCTCCCAAGATTCAATACAGATGCTTTTGAAAAAATTTACTAAAAAAAATTACAAGAATAATATAACTAATTAATTAATTAATTTCTTCAGTTAACAATTTAATCAAAAATATTTAATAGTCGTGGTCAAAATATATTATTCTACTCGCATATAATGGCTACTATTCACTCTGGTGATTTACGATTCACTCTCGTGAATAATAGCCATCATTATATGCTCGTTGAATAATATACTATTATATATCTGTAGTTAACGCGGCATTATGTTAGAGCAAAGAGCATTTGTTGTTAGTTTATCATGTCGAAAGCTTTTTGGTAATCGACAAACCAGAGACTTGCTATACGGGGTCCGCCACTTAAAACTCCCCAGACTCATATCCAAGGAACAATTTATTAGTTACAATTACAATTTAGTTTCTTAAATGTATACAAGGGTGCTATAAAACTATTTATAAAATGCCTTGAAAAATCTATTTTGCTGTTACAATATCCTTAATACCATCATAAAGCGACTTGTAGACTAAAAGGGCCCACCCTTATGAAGGTTGTTAAGGCCTTTTTAAATTCCATCATAAAACTCCTTAGTGAGGCATAGTGCTGCTTTTGACAACCTTGTTCGGGCCGTTTTAAAACCTTTCTTAAAACCTATTTTAAAGCTGTCAGAAGCTTTTCTATTAGCTTCCTGCATTTCTGGAAAACACCTAGAAGGCTACCTTAAAACTGGTTTTTAAAACTCTTATAAGTCCATATTAGAACTGAGAAGCTATAAGAATGTCCACGAAGGAATCCAAATAATTTTTTTATTGCATTTATTTTTTCTAAACTGATTTAAGCAAACACACCATCAGACTTATTGAAGATAAAATGGAATTTGAAATATATAAAGCGTAGAGCACTATAACCTCTCTAAGGCCGATTTAAAAGGTAATAAAAAGCATCAGGTATGACAAACAATTTAAAACCAACGGCAGTTTATCGTTAAAACTACATAAGAAAGGCCCAAAAAACAAGAGCCCTTCAGAAATAATAATGATTTTAATATCCATACAAAATTTGCATAGACACACGTAATCAGCAAATTTAAAAAAATGGGCTGCTTCTCGGTTCCCACGGTAATTTTCAGTCGTTTCTTGTAATTCTACCTTAATTTGCTAACGAAAAAGTGATAATTATTGATAATTATAATTGTGAGATTGACCTTGAATATTTTTATATAACAAGAAAAACATGGCCGGCCAACTAAAAACCTAATTGTCATTTTACAGTCCTCTCCAGTGTTGCCAGGTCTAGTGAAATTTCACTAGATCTGGTGATTTTTTTAAAATCTAGTGATGTAGTGAACTTTTATAAAAATGCCCATTTTTAATGATTTTTGAATCGTCCAATTTATTGCCCGCTACTGGTAGGTAGACATACATTAAATTCGAGTTGCGATCCATTTAATACAAAACTGTTCAGGTTAATCGCTACCACGGTCAGTAAACTCTACGGTTACCTCGATCAGCAGCTGTTAGACGAGAGAGACGCGCGAAATCGAATGAAAGAGACAGACATATCTGATTTCCGTGCAAAAGACACAGACAAAGATGCATGTAGTGTCTACAGCTGACGTAGGCTGTAGACCCTAACAGAATATCTTTCATTCGATTCCCCGCTCCGCGCGTCTCTCTCGTCTAAAAGCTGCTAATTGAGGTAACCGTATAGTTTATTGACTGTGAATCGCTACAATCGAATAGCCTGGGCTCGTTGTCCTCTAGCGTCTCGTAGACAAACAGTACTTTTTAGTTACAAATCATTTAATACAATACAGAGTACGAAGTCTGGCAACGAAATAATCAGATAGAGGACGCTCAAAGCTATGCTGTGCTCAGAGAGCTCAAGAAAATTACGTGTTCTACAGACACTGCAGCTTTTGAAAATTAAAGATGAGAGCTTTAATTTCAAATCTAGTGAAATTTTAGTAAGATTTAGTAACTTTTTAAAGCGTCGTCTGTTAACTTTTAAAATTTTGATCTGGCAACGCTGGTCCTCTCATTAAACTATATATTCTAATAATGGTAATGACCTAGAACATTTACTCTAAATGAAGCCCTTTTAGTCTTTTTGTATACTATCACAAATGATCCCTTCCTTACAAAAATGCAAATGCACTTGGCGAAGATCACATGGACTTGATAAAAGCTGTAATAAAACGTTTGGGACGTTGACATTTGATACAAAAAACTTAAAACTTAACCTCAAAATAATTTGTATGTGTGTGTGTTTTAACAATCCTTTTAAAATGGCCACTTTTTTTATTTTCTTCCACCTTTCCAAAAAAGACTTAATTACACATCAGTAAGTCGTGAAATGCTTTTAATTAACACCCACACACATATGCATCAACGACACTTCAGGCAGACATATTGTTTATTATTTTTATAATAAATGTTTTATTGAGGTTTTGGAAAGTGTTTTATGTAATTAAAATTTGCCTTTTAGATTTATAGAGCTCTTTTTTTCTTCATAACGGTTTGATCACAACATTTATCAAGGATGTTTTAAGAGTCTAGTTTTGTAATGGCCTTTAATAAGTACTAATAGGCATTGAAAGTGTCTAGTTTTAAAAAGGATTTAAAATGCATTTATTGCAAATATGTTAAAACCATAAAGAATAATTTAAAGCCTCTTTAAATCTAAATGGAATTTAAGACGTTCATAAAACTAATTAGCTTTATGGAGAGTTTTATGTAGGTTATGATAAATCCATTACAAATACATATTATCCCAGAAGCAAATTAGCTTTATAATTAGGTCTTACAGAATGCTTTAAAACTTACTATTAAGAGCAAATATACTTGAAGCCTAAAAGGCCTTAACTACAACATCAATAAAGCACATGACTATTTCCTAACTCTGACAAACCTTTCTTAAAACCTCCTCAAGTCCAAATGACTTTTAAATTCTTCCTTGGGTAACTTCCTTATTTTTTAAGCTGCGACCATGTTCGGCACATCAAATTGTAGATATTTTTAATGCCTTTAAACATGCATACATAGTAATTAAAAAAAAAAAATTGAAAAAATTATTACGAAAAAAAAATTAATTTCCTTGAATATTTTTCCCTCACCCTGTACATGAACTGTGTTAATGTTTTCTTATAGAGGTTTTAATTAGCTTCAATTTATGTTTTAAGTAGCGGATCCTGTTTATTCTCGCCCAAGAAACAATTTCAATACCTTTTAGATTTATTGAGGTTTTATCAGAGATTTAAAATTGATAAAACTCTTATAAAACCTGAATAAATTTAAAAGGTATTTAAATTGTTACTTGGGTCGATAAGAGTTTTTACCACTTGGAGGTGATCACTTGTTCCAAACCCAGATCTGTGCATAAAGTTGGTAATCATTTAATTTGTTGGTTATTCGTTTTATGATTATTCGCATAAACAGTTTGTATATATGGGATATGAGGCTAATAATAATAATATATATAGGTTTATTTCCCAACTTGTAACAAGAATAAATTATAAAGACAAGTATAAATTATAAAAAAAATTATAAATTGTAAATTGACACATACAACTAACTGTTGTCCATATGGAAATAAACAGAGGGCATATCACTGAAGTGGTACTAGCCACTGGGGCGTGACACAACTTAAACAATTTAAACAATTCAGTAAATATACAGGGTGGACCAAATTAGATCGGATTCTTGTTTTTCTCTAAAACTATGGCAGATATACAAAACCTAAGCTCGATTTTCGAGAAGCAAACAATGGCTCAAACCGCGATCGTCTATCTTTTTCGACTACCGAGCTTCAGAGCGTTTTTGGACAATTGCCAATTTTCCAAAAACGCTCTGTAGCTCCGTAGTCGAAAAAGTTAGACGATCGCGGTTTACGCTGTTGTTTGTTTCTCGAAAATCGAGCTCAGGACACTTATATTGGTTTTTGTTTATCTGCCATAATTTTGGACTCTGTACATTACCCTTGGGCTAATACACTGGATCTCTGTGCTGTTTGGTACGTGTTTCTTGTGTATTAGAAAGGCTATTCCTCTATAGTTTACATTATCTGATCTACGGTAGTGTAACATATTTCCTGAGTTTTGTATTAGTTGTTCACTACATTTCCATTTATGCTCACTTATTCCCAATATGTCCCATTTAACGTATGACAGCTCTTTTTCGAGTTGATCTAGTCATTCGGTTGTTGACAGTGTTCTAGTATTCAGAATAGAGATCAGTCTCTAGATCTTCTGCAGCCTGGTCGAATCCGGTGATTCTTCGCACTCTCTGTTTGCCGTCTTATCTGGTCGCTAACTTATCTGGCTAATTTTTTAAAAATCTTTTTGTCCGTGATTTTTCAAAATTTCCAAATGAGTTTAAATTTTCATAAAAAATTTTAAAAAATCTGGGACAAAAATCGGAAATCTGGAAAATTTGACGGTTAATTGAAATTTGTATCACCTAATATTGACATTGGGCACACTGTAAAAATAAACAAACAAGCTAAAAACGTACTCTTCGCCAATTTACTGAGCTTTTTATATATAATTGTTACACATTCTATAGGTTACTCTTCGCAGTTTTTTTGTAAATAATGTTAGTTTTTGGACATCCTACATTTTGTGATACCATCTTTGTTGTGAAAAAATTATATATAAAAAAAATGAAAAAAAAAATATCCAACCTGTGTGGGATTCGAACACGGGACCTTTGGCCAAATTACCAAATTGTGTATTTTTTATTCTATTTAACTAAGGTTAACATTTCATTTGTATCTCATTTTTCTCATTGTACAATCATAGATATAGCATTGCGTCACAGATCGCGTGCTGGACACGAAAAGTGACACGACGGCCGGGTGTTTTGGCAAGTGAGATTTCCAGAATATGTTTGTATAAATATGAATGGTCCTTAGGTAGCTTGACCATATTAAAAAGAAACATATCAGGGGATTTCACATCTCAATTTATTTAGTTTAAATGAGGGGGGGAGGGTAATAATAAATATGCAGGGAAAATGTTCTTAAAAACACCCTGCTGCAGGTGTCAGAGTATAAAAACGGGCATTTACTGTAAAGAGCAAATTCTTAGATGGTATAGATTTCTGCGAGGGATCAAGAGGGGTAGAAGGAAAGGGTAGTGAGAAAGGTGGTTTTGAGGGGGAGGGACCTTTGGATTGCAATGCAAAGCTTTAGCCGCTACGCCACCACATATTGCTACGAAAATTGATTGTATGTGATATTATCTATATCTTTCGACAATCATACATATTTCAACTCGTACTTCTATGAAACATATATTAGTAAAATTCGTAAACAAAAAAAATATATTATGGAAATAATATTTCGAAAGATTTCCATTTTAGTACAAGCGACAAAAATTAAGAAAATATATATTTTTTAAATTAAATAATAACTTTTTTATTTACCGATCGATTTTCTTCAAAAACAATAGGGTTCCTCCTCTAGCTATCACTAACTTACTTTCTAAATTCCAATACAATCGGACTTTTCTTTCTTAAGTTATCGTGACAAGAAACGTGACGGACGGACAGACGGACATTTCGAAAGTTGTTCAGAATTCGTTCACTAACACAATGATATGAAAATTTTTTCTCTACGAGCGATATTTACGATTTTAGAAATGTGCCGATCAAATACAATATACTCTTTCGTTTTTGCGAAGAGTATAATAATGAAATTAAACTAATTTTTAACAGGCTTCAATGTCGATATTAGGAATGTTGAATGGGCATGGCATGTCCAGAAAAAAAATTATATACGTTAATATTAGTTCAAATTATACATTAGAGCACCTAGTACCAAAATCAGAATTTTTTTTATTTATAACTTTTTTTTTGTAGTTATTCGTAATAGAAATCACCTCAACGCAGTGATACTAAGAAACGTTCCCTCCTTGCAGGCATATCGGTCTGTGTGTGTAATGCCGGCCTGTTGTTTTTTATTGAAAGACTAATGTAATACTATTGATCAACATGCTTTAGAAGCCCCATATCCAAAATTTAAAGACATTTTGTTATATTGTTTTCGAATTACGGCCCCCTAAAGTTATATTTTTCAAATATTAAATAATTAATAACTTTTAAACGAATTGTATGTTGAAAAAGAGTCATTCTTCATTTTCTTTTTATTCACTTTTTCTATAACTCATAACTCATACTTTCAAATTTCATAGGCCAAGAATTTTCATTGAAAAAATTACCAAACATTATTATTCGTGCATTAGGGATTGCCGAATTTGAAAGCATGGATGACAGTGGGTGATAGAAAAAGTGATCTTGAATAGAAAATGAAGAATAACTTTTTTCGAAAAAAAAAATCGTTTCCAAATTATACATTATTTGATATTTAATAGTTTTGTAATTTTTTAATGAAAATTCTTGGCCTATGAAATTTGAAAGAATAGATGACGTTGGGTTGAGAAACAGTGAATTCAAATGGAAAATAAAGAATGACATTATTTCGAAATGCAATTCGCTTAAAAGTTATTAATTATTTAATATTTGAAAAATATAATTTTAGGGTTCTAAATTTATGGCAGATAAAAAATCATAAATCAAAATATCTTTAAATTTTGGATATAGGGGTTCTAAAGCATGCTGATCAATAACATTACATTAGTCTTTCAATAAAAAAGAACAGGCCCGCATTACACATACAGGTGACCAGGGCCGGCCTTAGTCCCTCATGCGAAATTTCAAAAGGCGCCCCTTTTTCTGGTCAAGTCAGAAAATAACATTTTTTTCACCCTCATCTTAAAATTAATGTGGGGGGAGGGGTAAAATCCAAAAATTTTTTGTCCTCATCTCAAAATTGATGAGCGGGGTAGATAAAATCCAAAACAAAATTGTTTCGTCCTCATAAATTTTACCCGAAAAAAAATGTATAATAAGCCTCTGCGGTACGACCCCTTCGTGCGGGTCACGCCCCCCTCCCCCTCCAAAGGCCGGCACTGGAGGTGACTAGCCTCTGCCTGGGAACGTTTCGTAGCCTCCCTGCATTGGGGTCATTTCTATTACGAGTAACTGGCAAAATAAAAATATACATATTTTTTTATTGTTACATTACCCAAGGAACAAAAGTCATTACTTGAGGAGGTTTTAAGAAAGGTTTGTCAGGGTTAGGAAATAGTCATGTGCTTTATTGATGTTGTAGTTAAGGCCTTCTAGGCTTCAAGTATACTTGCTCTTAATAGTAAGTTTTAAAGCATTCTGTAAGACCTAATTATAAAGCTAATTTGCTTCTAGGATAATATGTATTTGTAATGGATTTATCATAACCTACATAAAACTCTACATAAATCTAATTAGTTTTATGAACGTCTTAAATTCCATTTAGATTTAAAGAGGCTTTAAATTATTCTTTATGGTTTTAACATATTTGCAATAAATGCATTTTAAATCCATTTTAAAGCTAGACATTTTCAATGCCTATTAGTACTTATTAAAGGCCATTACAAAACTAGACTCTTAAAACATCCTTGATAAATGTTGTGATGAAACCGTTATGAAGAAAAAAGGCCTCTATAAATCTAAAAGACAAATTTTAATTCCATAAAACACTTTCCAAAACATCAATAAAACATTTATTATAAAAATAATAAACAATATGTCTGCCTGAATTGTCGTTGATGCATGTGTGTGTGTGTGTGTGTGTGTGTTAATTAAAAGCATTTCACGACTTACTGATGTGTAATTAAGTCTTTTTTGGAAAGGTGGAAGAAAATAAAAAAGAGTGGCCATTTTAAAAGGACTGTTAAAACACACACATACAAATTATTTTGAGGTTAAGTTTTAAGTTTTTTGTATCAAATGTCAACGTCCCAAACGTTTTATTACAGCTTTTATCAAGTCCATGTGATCTTCGCCAAGTGCATTTGCATTTTTGTTAGGAAGGGATTATTTGTAATAGTATACAAAAAGACTAAAAGGGCTTCAATTAGAGTAAATGTTCTAGGTCATTACCATTATTAGAATATATAGTTTAATGAGAGGATCAGTGTTGCCAGATCAAAATTTTAAAAGCTATCAGACGACGCTTTAAAAAGTTACTAAATCTTACTAAAATTTCACTAGATTTGAAATTAAAGCTCTCATCTTTAATTTTCAAAAGTTGCAGTGTCTGTAGGACACGTAATTTTCTTGAGCTCTCTGAGCACAGCATAGCTTTGAGCGTCTTCTATCTGATTATTTCGTTGCCAGACTTCGTACTCTGTATTGTATTAAATTGTTTGTAACTAGAAAGTACTGTTTGTCTACGAGACGCTAGAGGGCAACGAGCCCAGGCTATTCGATTGTAGCGATTCACGGTCAATAAACTATACGGTTACCTCAATTAGCAGCTTTTAGACGAGAGAGACGCGCGGAGCGGGGAATCGAATGAAAGATTCTGTTAGGGTCTACAGCCTACGTCAGCTGTAGACACTACAGGCATCTTTTTCTGTGTCTTTTGCACGGAAATCAGATATGTCTGTCTCTTTCATTCGATTCCCTGCTCCACGCGTTTCTCTCGTCTAAGAGCTGCTGATCGAGGTAACCGTAGAGTTTACTGACCGTGGTAGCGATTAACGTGAACAGTTCTGTATTAAATGGATCACAACTCGAGTTTAATGTTTGTTCAGTAGAGGGCAATAAATTGGATGATTAAAAAATCATTAAAAATGGGCATTTTCATAAAAGTTTTCACTAAATCACTAGATTTTAAAAAAATCGCCAGATCTAGTGAAATTTCACTAGACCTGGCAACACTGGAGAGGACTGTAAAATGACAATTAGGTTCTTAGTTGGCCGGCCATGTTTTTCTTGTTATATAAAAATATTCAAGGTCAATCTCACAATTATAATTATCAATAATTATCACTTTTTCGTTAGCAAATTAAGGTAGAATTACAAGAAACGTGGGAACCGAGAAGCAGCCCACTTTTTTAAATTTGCTGATTACGTGTGTCTATGCAAATTCTGTATGGATATTAAAATCATTATTATTTCTGAGGGGCTCTTGTTTTTTGGGCCTTTATTATGTAGTTTCAACGATAAACTGCAGTTGGTTTTAATTTTTTTGTCATACCTGATGGCTTTTTATTACCTTTTAAATGGGCCTTAGAGAGGTTATAGTGCTCTACGCTTTATACATTTCAAATTCCATTTTATCTTCAATAAGTCTGATGGTGTGTTTGCTTAAATCAGTTTAGAAAAAATAAATGCAATAATAAAATTATATGGATTCCTTCGTGGACATTCTTATAGCTTCTCAGTTCTAATATGGTTTTAAAAACCAGTTTTAAGGTAGCCTTCTAGGTGTTTTCTAGAAATGCAGGAAGCTAATAGAAAAGCTTCTGACAGCTTTAAAATAGGTTTTAAGAAAGGTTTTAAAACGGCCCGAACAAGGTTTTCAAGAGCAGCACTATGCCTCACTAAGGAGTTTTATGATGGAATTTAAAAAGGCCTTAACAACCTACATAAGGGTGGGCCCTTTTAATCTACAAGTCGCTTTATGATGGTATTAAGGATATTGTTACAGCAAAATAGATTTTTCAAGGCATTTTATAAATAGTTTTATAGCACCCTTGTATAAATTTAAGAAACTAAAATTGTTCCTTGGGTAGTGTATAATACCGATAAATCTATTATTTCCAATTGAGACTGGGGGAACTGGATGAAATATTATTTAGTAATTTTTAGTGGCGTTTTTTTCTAAGTCGGTTTAATTTATTTCATTTTTTTTTTAATGAAGTGAATGTTTAAGCTGTCGAAACCTTCCCATAACATATTTAACCTCTGGGTTTTAATCCTGCAATTTAAATTGGTTTCTTTTCTATTTTCCACTGCCTTTTTATAATTTATGAAACTGAATAAAACAGGAAAATGTATCTAGACTTTGATTTGAATTATAGTTAAATATTTAACCATTATTATCAAATATGTGCTGAGTAAAAGAGTACATATGTCATTTTATTTTTACTTGGATTATTCTTAATTTAGTTATTTACAACTGTATGGAATGCGGCGTATATAACGTTATTCATATGTTTACATTTTTTGTTTAAATTACTAATCCAGCAATGTGCAACTATACTGTTAAATTAGGAAATGAGTTAAACTCGTAAAAATTGTCATATAGGCATTATATGCTCATAAATTGTATGGTTTCTTGCAAAAGTTTGGTGAAGTCCCTTTGTATTTACCTAAAGGCAATAAAAATACATTTTTGGATGAAATTAGTTCCTCATATGACTAGCAAAATTTAAAGTGAGTGTAATTAGTTTATAAAATATCTACAGTAATAAAGTCTATATAAAAATATAAGGCTCAGTCGGTAATTGTTTCTGATTCTAATCTCTATGCAAAAAAATGGATGAAAAAGGTTAGATGAAAGTAATACGAGTAGTCCTGAAGGAAGGAAAATATAAATGGCGCCTTATTTGATTATATTGGAGAAAACATATAATAATAGGTGACGTTTTAAGGAGATTTATTGCTACTCATGGGATATCCGTTCTTAATCCCGATGTCGGTTTTACAGATAATGTCAAAACGAGACCGAGGGTAGCCCCATTGACCTGCTTTAAAAGTATATTCTGAAATATACTAAAATATACTATCCTAAAAGATACATCCATTTTTGTATTTATTTTATTTTAATTTGTCATCCCATGTCCCGTCCCCTCCCCTTTTATTAGACTTGGCATTGACACTATTGACGGCAAAGCTGGAGAGGGTAGAAATGACTTCTTGGTTTTAATCAAATCACACTACAAAAATAGCAAAATAAATCGAAAAGGCATTGACCCTATGCTAGTGAACTCTAAAACAACAAGCAGATACAAGAGATATTTACTTAAACCCGTCGATAACACACAAACAGCAAACTTCGGCGGTATTTTGTACCTGCCGGTGTCCTGACTGTTTAACCGGAAGCAAAAAACGCGGCACATTCGGGCATATGTTCTTTCCTCAGCCACAAACAAGTAGCAGTAGCATATCTTTGCAAATTTTAATGCAATAAAAATTACTAAATTACCTCGGACCACTCTAAAATTTTGCAGGGACTTTCCAACATGGAAGTACACCATTTTATTTTCCGCATGTCGTAGTAAATTATTTACAGTAGTTACGCGAGCTGGGAAAAATGAATCTCTCGCATTTCCAAATATTTTCTGATATAGTCCGAAGTAGTGAACATACTGCATGAAGTCCTCTTACTAATGCTTCTAATATGATCAAAGAAGGATCAATAAAAATTAGAAGAAATTGAGATATCCTTCAGACAACATATTTGTATCTAAAGTATAAAATATTGGAAGATCGAGAAAAAAATGAAGCAATCTTATCTGGTACACGAATAGAATAATGCAATCACGTGCTATTATTTGTTGACATTTTACATATCTGTACTATCTAATCTATTAGGTTGCATCATTTGGATTACTGTCTTGTAAGCAGTGACCTTTTAGCTATTTTTTCATTATTTATTACAGCATGTTTCATATTTACTTAGGTACCACTGGTATGTTTGTAAGTTGTTAAAAATTTCAGTCATGACAGGCAAGCAAAATTTATAAAAATTGTTTTCATGCGAAAATTTGTAATACTGTTCACAAATTCATATATTCTAGAAATAGTAAAAGCGGTACTGAATTTCGATGAAAAATAGTAACTCCTTTATACTGGAAATACCAGAAAATATACTTAATTATTAAGAGACGTCATTAAAAAGTAAATTAGGTGTTATGAAGAAATTCTTACACAAAAACCTTTATTTAGAAAATACTTAAATACTTATCTATAAATATTTTGTGAATATTCACAAAAGCTTATTTAGACTTGGTATATTTCAAAAACCTTTTGATATTAAAATTAAAACAAGCTAAAAACGTACTCTTCGCCGATTTACTGAACTTTTTATATAATTGTTACACATTCTATAGGATACTGTCCGCAGTTTTCTTGTAAATAATGTTAGTTTTTGGACATCCTAAATTTTGTGAAAAAAAATATATGACAACAAATGAAAAAAAGAAACATCCAACCTGTCTGGGATTCGAACCCAGGATCTTTGTATTGAAAGGCAAAACTTTAGCCACTAGACCATCACACATGACTACAGAAATTGAATGTCTGTGTTATATATCCTTCGAGTATCATATTTCAACGCATTAAATATATTACCTATTGTGAAATATATATTAGTATAGTGTATAAACAAAAAAATATATATTATAGAGATAACATTTTGCAAGATTTTTGTTTAAGTACAAGCGACAAAAATTAAGAAAATATTTTTTTAAATTAAATGATTTACTGATTGATTTTCTTCAAAAATAATAGGGTTCTTCCTCTAGCTAACACTAACTTACTTTCCAAGTTTCAATACAATCAGACTTTTCTTTCTTAAGTTATCGTGATTACAAGAAACGTGACGGACGGACGGACAGACAGACGGACGGACAGACTGACATTTTGAAAGTTGTTCAGACTTCGTTCACTAACAAAATGATATGAAAATTTTTTTCTCTGCGAGCGATATTTACGGTTTTAGAAATGTGCCAATCAAATACAATATACTCTTGGTTTTTGCGAAGAGTATAATAGTACAGTACCTAGAGGTAAAAAACAAAAAAGATAAGATAGAGTGGAAGGCTAGCGTACACATGCCATCTATCGAGTTCTAGGCAGCAACTTCATATTTACAGGCATCGGCATCAATGAAAGAGATTGTCGTCTATACTATTGCATCGAGCAATATCGCGTATATAATCAACAGGTGCGTTGTTTTGCTACAATTTTGACACCGGAATATCAAATCTTGTCGTTTTTTGCTCGCCATTCTGATTTCACACACATGAATGTCGATGCCATTATTCGTTATTTAAGAATCCTAAGAAATTTGTCACCTCCCACCTAGGAATTTCAGTTTTGTCGTTTTATTGGTAAATATCATTCTGGAATTTCTAACGCTACCGGTCGTGGACAAAAAAACGCACCTAACCTTACAATCATGCAATGGTAATCAATGGTGATCATAATAAAATGTCACACGTAGAAAAAGCAAATGAGTAAAATGTGTAAAAAAATTATAGTTTTGATTATAGTTATAAAGTATATAATGGTTGTGGCCTGCAATTTTCCAAACTGCCGTAGAAGAAACGATAAAGATAAAGGGCATGGGTTTTTATGGTCCCTAAGAACCCGAAATGTGAGTAAGATCCCAGATGCCAGTTTTATTTGAAATTGTTATGAAAATATGCTACCAGCTTGCTACCCTCCGTGTTATACAAATTTCTAGTTATAAGTTATTATACAGTGTCATTTGTAGAATATTTTATAAATTATTTATACTATTTACATTCACTTATTACTAGTAATATTTGTTTTGTTAAGGGTGCAATGGCTATTTCTTAAAATAAAGTAATTTTTTTCACGTTTATCGCTTTTTTCCTTAATTTTTAAGAAATTCAATGGTACGAGTGCGGTGCCTCGAGAGTTTAAATTTTCAGGTAATGGCGGTAGTGGGCAGTGGGGGATTTAGTTACGCATCTGACCTGCAGAGGGCGCCGGCTCGATACTTCCGAATTTAAATTTCCCGCTAAAAATTGAAGGCAGAAAGTTCCTTTACGAGCCCGACCCGCGCAGGGTGCATGGATTGAGGACCTTGAGTTTCAGTTTCCCGCTATGTGTGGCAGTGGGGGGATTTCATGCTGCCTAGGACTCGCCCAGGTGGCGCAGGAAAACCTTGTACGGAAAAATATATTGTGGCCACATGGAACCTTCCACTCTATCTTATCCTTTTTGGTAAAAAATATGTAAAACTTCGGAATAATGTCATATTGAACGGATTTCGTTCATTTTCGGAAGTATAATAGTAAATGCTTCACAGAAAAGTTTCTATATTGTGCGGGGGCTTGCTAATTTATAGGGGGTGGATGCCACCCCTTCTCAGGGGGTGGTGCTTAAAAAAATATATATTTATTGGAGCTGAAGTAAAACCAGATTTTAAGAAGAAAAGGTGCTATGCAATTTTTCACATAAATTGGTAGTTTTTAAGTTATTACTTCAAAATTGCGATTTTAGCTTTAAAAAAATAATATATTATATTACTAGGAGTAGAACGCCCAGTTTGCGGCTTCGGCTTCGCCTCAGCCACAAATCCTGGGCTCAACACAAAAAAAGGCGTTCTACTCCGTGTAATATATACTATTTTTTCTTCAAGCGTATTAAAATGCAAAAATTCATTTATTTATCATAAATGTACAAATATTCAAACTACAGTCTTACATGTTGACACAATATGACAAGTGGCTAGTGGATAGCGCGCCACCGGTGTCTTTCAGTATTAACATGTTACTAGTAAAACAATGTCCACTACGGTGGCGTTCGGTACTAACATTTTGTTACTAGTAAAACAATGTCCTACTTCTATTTCTGTTTTTGGTGACATAATTTAAACATTTTAATACGCTTGAAGAAAAAAGGTATTTCCAAACGGCATTCGTCAAGTATCTGGAAAAGTATTACTTTATCGAAATGTTACAGACCAATTACAGAAAGTACATACTGAGAGTTAATTATATTTTTTGTTTATTGATGTAGGATTAATAATTTCGGGATATTTAAGTTTACATTTGGCATCCAAGTGTTCATAAGACAATTATTTAGAGTGAGAGTTAAAATCTCAGAAACTGTGACACCTACGTCAAGGATGCTAATAGGAAGAATAATAGGTTATTAATTAAGTTTTCAACTGTTTTTCTGTTTGTTTCTGTAGCATAAAAAACAAAGAAGTTATGACCGAAGCAATGTGAGTCTACACATTTTTTTATTAACAACGTCGCCATTTTGTTACTGTAATTAGCCAGAAATTAAAAAAAAGGAAGTTCAAACACTGTTTCTCATTAATATATAGCATGGTCTAGATGCTCAAATTTTTTGGTTTGTATACAGCACTTGCTTTAGAAAAAAATACAGTTTAAACAATAAAGGTATTTTCGATAAAACGTAATTTTTTTTCCTCTTCCATATATCTCAATAAATATTAGTTTTATTGAAAAATAAAGCTTATAAACTGATAATGAATTTCGATTTTTATTTATTTACATAGATTTAATAGTGTCGGAGATATGAAAGTTTACAAATGGCGTCCGATCGTCTATAAAATGAAAAATGCAGTTTAAATGTTAAATATATGAGAAATTGTGACACCTACGTCACGCATGCTAAGAAATGAAATTAAAAACAATTAATTGCGCTTTCAAATAATCTTTTACTCGTTCCTGTAGGATAAGAAATAAAGAAGTTATGATGGAAAAATATGTGTATTTATATTTTTTATATAAAAAGGTCGCCATTTTTACTCTAATTAGCCGGTAATTTAAAAAAATTATCTCAAATACAATTTTTCGTTAAGATGTAGCATTACCTAGATGCTCAAATTTTTTTGCTGATTTAAAGCACTTGCTTTAGAAAAAAATGCATTTTTAACTTTAAAGGTAATTTCGAAATACTTGGATATCAAGTATAAACTTAAATGTCTCCCAAATTATTAATCCTGCATCAATAAACAAAAAATGTAATTAATTCCCAGTTTGTACTTTCTGTAATTGGTCTTTAACATTTTTTCGATAAAGTAATACTTTTCGAGATACTTGACGAAAGCCGTTTGGAAATACCTTTTTGTAAATTAAAATCGCAATTTTGAAGTCGTTATAACGTAAAAACTATCAATTTATGTGAAAAATTGCATAGAACCTTTTCTTCTTAAAATTTTATTCTATTTCAGCTCCAATAAATATATATATATTTTTTAAGTGCCACCCTCTGAGAGGGGGTGGCATCCACCCCCTATAAATTAGCAAGCCCCCGTACGATATAAAAACTTTTCTGTGAAGCATTTACTATTATACTGCCAAAAATGAACGAAATCCGTTCAATATGACATTATTCCGAAGTTAAAACCGCTAGTTACTGTACATCTACCTAATTTTAATTTGAAAATTTGCAACTATTTCACAGTGATTGTGTATTATCTTTTCTGATCTAAAAAAATCTAAAACCTGACTCACAGCACAGAAGGGCAGCTCCAAATGATTCTTATTTGTTTTGGGCTATACAATGAAATCGCAAAATAGTTTCATTATTTTATTATAATAGTTGTTTACAATATTAAAGTGTATAAAGCTTATTAAAATTAACAGAAATAACAAAAATTTGATATACGATCGTCGTAACGTCGTTGTAGCGATTCACTCACTCCGGTGAAGAAAATGCGACTCACTATCTACTAGAGATTTAAAATCGTAACCATGAAGAAGGAAGAAACAAAAATTGTCCGTCTATAAACGATCGGAACATAAGGACGAAGTTTAGGGCGGGAAACGTCACACCACATAAACTTGTCAGAATATGGAATTTTAATTTTCTTTAAATGAAAAGTTCTCTTCATGGTTATGATTTTGAATCTCTAGTAGATAGTGAGTCGCATCTTCTTCACTGGAGTGAGTGAATCGCTACACCCTTATATACACAGCGCCGGCGTGGTGCAGCGCGTCGGCCACGATAATTAAAAAACTCCTCGTTTTAAAACGAAAATTGCTTGGTCTCATATCAAATTCCAGCAGATACAGCTCCTTCAGAGTCCTGCACGCCCCACAGTGTGACAAAACGGTCAGAAATCACTGTGAGAGTCAACTTTTCAGCTATCAACGTTTTTTTTTTAAATACTTGGAAAGGAGTCTGAAATAGTGAGTCACTGCCGCTTTGACGAATTTTACTTCCACATCCATGTAGTGGAGTGAAAGCGTAATAACGCAAAAAAAATTTTTTTTGTTGTTTTCTTTTTTTTGTTGAAATAGGCTTAGAATGTCATGAATCGTCGAGATTTTAAGTTTGAGCAAAAACAAAAATTTGTCTGCCTGTTTGTCGGTCTGTCTATAACTTTTTTTGTGCGCACGTTTACTCTGCAAGGGTTTATTATATTGACTTGAAATTTGGTACACCCATGTATTATAACGACATCTGGAACTAGATTATTACTTGATCAAATTACGTTGAAGGCTTCGGGGGTAAATGGGGGTAAATAAGGGTAAATGAGGATAAATAAGTAAAACAAGCAAGTAGGAGTCTATAAAATTTGGATTTAGAGCATGCACGAGAAGCTAAGGTCTCAGATTTTTTTTTGACATCAGCCACCCCCACTATCATCCCCCTCACTATTATTAAAAGCGGTAAAAAAAAAATAAAATTTGTTGAAGCGGTAGTGACTCACTATTCCAAACCCCTTTGCAAATATTTAAAAAAAGAAGAAAACGTTGATAGCTCAAAAGTTGACTCTCAGAGAGATTTTTGTCCATTTTGCCACACTGTGCACCCATTGTAACGACATCGTACCACTAGCGGATTACATCAAACCATATGACAAAAATTGTATCAGTTTAAATTAGATGATAGTCCGCTAACAAGCAACATTATACGAATAACATGGCATAATGCGCCGTTTTGGATTAAGCACAAATTACCATACCAGGAGCTGCCCATTTTTCAGCAGCCCTTATAGCCTTTGTAGCCCTTCTTTTATTAAGACTAAACTTATTATCCAACCTTCACCACTTTTCTCAACTCTCTTTCTTCTTTTCTCTATGTAATTACGTCCACATCGAGTGGAAGTATAGTAACAAGATTTTTTTTTTAATTTTAATTTTTCAAATAAGCCTAGAATGTCTTGAAACGTCGAGATTTTAAGTTTGAGCGAAAAAAAAAATTTCTGTCTGTCGGTCTCTCTGTAACTTCTTTTGTGCGCACGTTTACTCTGGAACCGTTTGAGATATTGACTTGAAATGTGGTACACATATGTACTTTAATGAGATCTAGAACTAGATTATATTTTCATCTTGTTCCGTCGAAGGGTTTGTTGGGTAAATTGGGGTAAATTTAAGGTAAATAGGTAAATTAAGCAGGCAAGAGTCCATAAAATTGATATTTAGTATATACAAGAGAAGCTAAGGTCTCAAAAAAAATTTTAGCATTAGCCATTCCCATTACCACCCCCACCCCATTGTTAAACGGGAAGAAAACAAATGTAATTTAGTGTGTGTACAAGAACCAGAAACCTCAAAATATTTTTTTTACTTCATCCACCTCCACTACCACCCTTTATCACCACCCCCACCCCTCTACCGATGTGGGGTATATCGTTTTATGGGTTTTTGAGGTAGAGGATTTCGAATATTATATTATTAAAGTCCCATAAACAATTATTTCCACATACAAAATTTTTTCGTTGTGAGTGACTTAGATAGAAAATTTGGATGTTTAAGTAGTGATTCTTTGGGCAGCGGTTTTTGGTTTTTATTAGTTTTCTAAATTATTAAACTGAATCTGAAAACAATTATAATTATTTACAAATTCAAAAACCTTTGGTATACCTTTACGTGTGTTCAAACTTTGTTGTGTATTCTGTATTGATTAACACCATCCACTTCTCTAATATTATAAAAACGTAGTTTTTTATATGCTGTGAATTTCTGCAGTGGTTTAGTTCTTGCTTGTATTTGTATTTATATAGTTGTTTTTAATACATATAATTGTTAATTATTCGACGGTGTAATTCATGTTAATTTAACAACCTCAAATTAATACAGAATATGTGGCCAGTAAGTTGTGTACAGACTCAGTGCAGTGGTTAACTTTCGTACAATAAAATTAAGTGTTTAACAAGAAGTGCGAAGAAAATGTTTAATGCATAAAACACTAGCAACTAGTTTACGTGGTAAATGGCATTACTTGGTAAGTCAGCGATTTTTTAATATAAAAAAATTTCAATTTTTTCAAAATTCTTAAAATTTTAATTAAAAATAATGTAAAACTTGCTCAAAATTATTTGACATGCTATGCAATCGGAAATTTTATTACACTGTGCCTTGAGGTTTCGTAGAACCGTATTGCTGTCGCTCGTGCGATCTTCCGTCCGTCTGTCACCACCTCGTTCTAACTTTAAACTATAAAAATGTTAAATAAGTGAAGTTTGCACAAATTATGTAAAACAATGATCCAAAGCAGCTATAAATAATTCGTCCTTTTTCTCAGTATATTCAAAAGTTAGAGGTCAGATTTTTGAGTAGAGCTGATTACATTTGATTCTAATTTTATATACTCTTGTAGTGCAAAAATTTGAAAAAAATCATAATAGACTAATATACTTTATGAGCTTGGCCATAACACTTTCTCATATTTACACATATTAGTCCATATCAAAGTTGAAAAAGAAGGGTAGCGACCAAACATGGCAACCCCCCCCACCCCATTTTCGAAGGCGGTCAACAAGATTGGTCATAGTCGCGTGGTCCCTAACCCGCCCTCGAATTACCTCCAAATGGAAAATACCACCTCTTTTCCCCATTTTTTGTTGTCAGGCATGCGAGGACTTGTTGGGTCGTGTTTTTCTTCTAGGAAGCTAAATATGTCCTGTAAAATTTCGCAACTAGACATCCTAACAACACCCGGGGGTTGAAACCAACCCCTTCCTTAGTATCGAAACATGCAAAAACATCCAAACGTGTTGAAAATTGTTTTCTACACATTTTCAAAGGCAGGGAACATGATGCTGATATTATTTAGCCTCTTACCCCTAACCAACCCCCCCCCCTCCCCCTAAATGCTAATACCGGCGAGCGTGCTTAAAATCCAGATCTATCAATAATGGTACTATTGATGATATTCAAAAGCTGATCCCGGAAATTTTAATATAGAATGATAAGGTTAGTGACGATGAGACTGTAAACTGTAAACGACAAAGAATAAATTAACATTTAATAGTAATCAGATATGATGCATGCCTAGCATAAGAATAAAAATCATGTACATAATACGAAAATAAATATTCAGTGTGTCCCAGGATAGATGTAACAAGAGGTGTAATGGACCAAAAATTTTGGAATTTTGGAATGGTATTTGGGGATTGAGTCCTGCTTGTTGTAAAACTAAAGCATACCAAAAATGACTTGATTTGGTGTTCTACAAGGTGTTTTATAAGCAAAGTTGTAAAAATCACCACTAATAATAAAATACCTTTATTTTTCAAAATATGAAAAAATTCCACTAAGAAAAGTTATTTAGAATGTAATTTTATACTTCTATACCAAAGTTCAGGAATATAAAATTATTTTTTTGAAACTTCCCATTTTTTCAATAAATTAGTATTTTATTTTGAACCATTCAATTAAAACTGCATAGAAATTATTTTTTGTGAATTAATATTTAAAGTTATGTAAATATGTTATGTTAAAGTAAAAGTAGGCTATGAGAAAAGCAGTGGATACACATTTATGATTAACATTTGCTCCTACACAACTTTAAATATGAATTCAACTCTTAATTCGCAAAAAATGGGAAGTTTCAAAAAAATAATTTATATTCCTGAAATTTGGTATAGAAGTATAAAATTGCATTCTAAATAACTTTTCTTAGTGGAATTTTTTCATATTTTGAAAAATAAAGGTACTTTATTAGTGGTGATTTTTACAACTTTGCTTATAAAACACCCTGTAGAACACCAAATCAAGTCATTCTTGGTATACTTAAGTTTTACAATAAGCAGGACTCAATCCCCAAATATCATTCCAAAATTCCAAAATTTTTGGTCCATTACACCTCTTGTTACATCTATCCTGGGACACACTGTATAATTGAAAAGTTGATTATGCACATAAACGACTATATATACATCCGCATAACTCGTCTTATCAAACTCCTCTCAAGCTGCAATAAAAAAATTATCTCCCTAGAAAATCTGATCTAATGACTCGCGATAAGAAAAACCGATGGTTTTGGGCATGCAGGGGTAGTTTTTGAGGACTAAGAGAAAAAATGATTCCAGGATCGTGTTCCCCACCTTTGAAAATGGGGATACCTTCTATAAAAGTTTCTCTTTGGGGGACATTTCAATGCTGAGGGAGTGGGTGGTTTCAACCCCGGGGGGGCGTTAAGATGTCTGGTTGTTAAATTTTACAGAACTTATTGAGTTTCCTCAAAAAAAATTTCGATCCAAAAAAGTCTCGCATACCTGATAACGAAAAATGAGAAAAATTGGTGATTTTATGCATTTAGGGGTAATTGGTTGGGGATGGAAGGCTAAATAATATCAGCATCGTATTCCCCACCCTTGAAAATGTGTAGAAAGCAATTTTCAGCATGCTTGAATGTTTTTTGCATGTTTCGGTGTTGAGGGAGTCGGTGGCTTCAACCCCCGGGGGTAGTTAGGACATCGGGTTGTGAAATTTTATGAGATAAATTGAGTTTCCTCCAAAAAAAGTCCTCGCATGCCTGACAACGAAAAATGGGAAAAAGGGGTAATTTTTTGCGTTTAGAGGTAGTTCGATGGGACCGAGAGACTTATCATCATCGTATTGGCTGCCCTCGAAAACTGGGAGGTAGCCATGTTTGGTCGCTACCCTTACACTTTTGGGGTTTTTGCAACTTTGCTTTGGCATGGACTACATTACACGTATAACTTTTCGTTGGAAAGAACTCTGAATATAATTTGTCATATTTTACTTCCACATTCATGTAGCGCAGTGGAAGTTATAGTAATCGTAGAAAAATTTCTGTTTGTCAGTCTGTCGGTTTTTAATTTTTTTGTGCGCGCGATTACTCTGGACCGGTCTATGATATTGGCTTGAAATTTGGTACATCTATGTTATAACGAGATCTGGAACTAGATTATATTTTTATCTTATTCCGTTGGAGGGTTGAAGGGTTAGGGAGTAAGTAGGTAAAGTAAGCAAATAAGAGTCTATAATATTGGAATTTAGTATATACACTAGAAGTCAAAGTGTCAAAAAAGTTTTTGACATCAGTTATCCCCACTATCTCCCACCATTACCACCCCCACCTCTTTATTAAAGAGGATACAAAATAAAATTGTGTGTTAGTGTGTGTACAAGAATAAAAGGCCTCAATTTTTTTTGGCCTTGGCCACCCCCACTACCAATGAGATGTCATATTTTAATTCCACACTTCCATGTAGTGGGGTGACAGTAAACAAAAAGAAACATTTCTTTAAACGTCGAAATTTTAAGTTTGAGTAAGAAAAACTTTTTTTTCTGTCTGTCTGTAATTTTATACGCGCGATTACTCTGGGACGGTTTATGACCGGAAATTTGGTACATAAGAGACTTGAAACTAGGTTATATTTTGATCTTATTCCGTTAAAAGGTAAATGATAGTAAATAGGCAAATCAAGCAAGTGTTCATAAAATTGGTATTTAATGTATATACGAGAAGTCAAGGTCTCAAAAATTTTTTTTGGCATCAACCACCTCCACTACCATTCTCTTTAATAATGGGGTGGCAGTGGTATTGGGGATATTGGATAGGAAGTCTTGATGTGGAAGTAGTGATAAAATTAATACTGGTAATTATTTTATTCAGTATTTTTGCTTGTTATACTAACTTTTAAGTGATCACCTGCTAAAATTTGATTATCACTATGATTATGAACAGTGATTGACATATTCCACTGGAGTTAAAATTAAAAATGCATTAAATACTGATTAAGAGCGTCACATAAACGTTGTGTCCAAGTTTTCATATTCATAATTCGACATCTGTGATATTTGCTAATGATATTTTGTAAATGCTAAAGTTTAGAAACTCTACAATTTTGTGTCGTTTTTGGTGATATTATGTGGAACAAACCTGTAACAACTTGTTATCAAGTGCTCTGTTAGAACTAGTTTAAAATTGCTTTTCTCAACTGTACGTAGAAATCATCAATGATTAGTATTTTAGTTGTGTATTAAAATGTGAATGTGTTGGAAGGTATATACAACTTTGCAAGTGACTTCGACTTAAAAATTCTGTTGCAAATTTCCAAGGATTGGTGTACCAGATGCAAGATACAGTAAGCTACTTATTTTATCCTAGTCTTTTCATTTCTAAAATCAGCCCATAACATAACATTGGTCATTGATTCTATGTTCCACTAATAAATTCGTTTCACAATTACATGTGAAAATGTTAAAATCGTTCTATCACTTTCTTCATAATAACTATTATGAAACATAGTTGAAGAAGCATCGCTTGCACTGTCATCTCTGTCAGATTCAGAAGTGCATTTAATGCCTGTTTATTTAATTTTAGAGGAAAAACCATGTAGGACATTTAATCCCGTTTGATAGTTAAACATTATTTGGTAAATGTTATTCATTTATAATTTACTGTTTACGCAGCTGCCGGTATGCATGTGGTAAAACATTAATCAAACAAAAAGTTAATTGGATTGAATATAACATGCAAAGCATAAAATTCATTATGAATAAAAAACAAAATTCTTTATTTAGACACTATTGTATTAATTAGCAGGGCTGGCTCCAGGTATTTTACCGCCCCGGTCACAGTTTCATTTTGCCGCCCCTCTCTTATATAAATAACATTAGGGTCGGGCGGGCTAAAAATGAGACAGAATGACATCTTTCAATTCGAGCCATATTTAATGAACGATTAACGGTATCATATGTAAAAATTACAGGAAAAACTATATTTCTATGTATTTTTTTACAAAAAAGTATCGTTAACTGATAAACAAAAATAAACAGTGTCTCATTTTTACCCTCCAAGTGGGGTAAAAAAAAACAGTGGGGGGCAAAAGAAAGACACGTGATTTATTCCTATTCTTATTGACGTTGTGCAAATGGAAGTGCAAAAATAAGACAGAGGAGGGTTTTTTCTTTTATATGTAATTTATTCAGATTTTTTACCCAAGAAGGGGCTTACAGAAGGGCTAGCTTCTACTAAATTAGGAAGCTGAAATGTGCCTGCTTCAGTCTGCCTATTTGGTTTCCGGTTTCATAGGTGCATATTAAACCAAAGTTTAACTAGAAGTTTAAACCGAAGTTTTACTGGAGGTTTAAACTTTAGATTTTAGTGTTCGCTAAAATGCCGTTTTATAGGTGCTTGTCAAGATCGTCAGTTCTATCGCCATTTTGTTAGTTGGTAGCATAGTAACAAATTGGCGATTGATGTCATTTTCATTACTGTTACTTTGACTTTTCGCGATGAGTTACAAATTATCTTTAAATTTCAACGACAGTGAAATCAAACTATTGATTGAATTAGTTAAAAAGCGTAAAGATGTAATCGAATGCAAGAGAAGTGATTCGGTTACTTGGAAGGATAAAGTAAATGCTTGGATTGCACTTGGGAAAGATTTTAATAACGCAAGTGATTCTAATATACTATATGCACACATTCTTTAGATATTCGAAATCGATCTATAAATTCTTTGTTATTCCATATCTATAAATAATCAGGTCTCTCTCAGAATTTTCGTACACGAGGAGGTGCTTCTATTATATTTATAACACCATCTTCATCGCTTGATAAAATGTCCTCCAAAATATCGAAAATGTCCATTTTCTATAACTGTTATTTTTACAGAATATATAATAGGGAATTATTTCTAGGTTAAGTTGAAATTTGAAGTTTGCATTGAGTGCAACATCCTTCAAAATATTGCTAATTAATCAACGTAAGCCTGTACAAACCTAAGTTTGGCGTTTAAACTTACGATTGGCAGTTACTGGCAGATTTAAAACGTACTTTTGTTAACTATCAGATCTAAGTTAAACGGAACCTATAAAATCGGCCTTTAGCATCTTTTATACTCTTTTTTCGTTAAAATCAAATTTTTGATGATTTAAAACTAGCAGATTAATAAACTTGATCACAAAATGTGAAGTATGACACTTCTAGTTGACGTCTTCCAAATGCGGACAATGCAAATAGAGAAACCATAAAATCCCCAAAAAAGTATTAAGGTGCGTTCAAAAATTTTTTAAAAGTGAATTAAAGAGTTTACTGAATAATATTTTTTCCCGCATTAACAGTAGGCATAGGACCTGATTGGATAACATAAAACAGTTCTGAATGTACAAAACAAACTTAAATAAAAAAAAACCGCTGCCCAAGGAATCACTACTTCCACATCCAGATTCTCTATCCAAGTCACTCACAACGAAAAAACTTTGTATGTGAAAATAATTGTTTATGGAACTTTAATAATATAATATTTGAAATCCTCTACCCCAAAAACCCATAAAACGATACCCCACATCGGTAGTGGGGTGGGGGTGATGATAGGGGGGTGGTAGTGGGGGGTGGATGAAGTAAAAAATATTTTGAGGTTTCTGGTTCCTGTACATAAACTAAATCACATTTTTTTTTCATCCCCTTTAATAAGGAGGTGGGGGTGGTAATGGGGGTGGCTAATGCCAAACATTTTTTTGAGACCTTAGCTTCTCTTGTATATACTAAATACCAATTTCATGGACTCTTACCTGCTTGATTTACCAATTTATCCCAAATTTACCCCAATTTACCCCCCAACCTTTCGACGGAACAAGATGAAAATATAATCTAGTTCTAGATCTCGTTAAAGTACATATGTGCACCAAATTTCAAGTCAATTTCTTAAACGGTTCCAGAGTAAACGTGCGCACAAAAAAAAGTTACAGACAGACAGACCGACAGACAGACAGACCGACAGACAGACAGAAATTTTTTTTTCGCTCAAACTTAAAATCTCGACGTTTCATGACATTTTAAGCCTATTTGGACAATAAAAATTTTTTAAAAATTTTTTGTCGTTACTATACTTCCACTGGACGTGGAAGTAATTAAGTTTAATTTATTTCAATCTGGGTTGGATATCACCTTGTCATTTATTTGCCCCCCTACCTGTCTGTCTTATTTTTACCCCTCCTGACTTTATCTTTTCAGTCCGTTATTTTTTATAACATTTTAAGGGTCACCTACTAAACATTCTTGATGGTTTTTTTTACTTCCACATCCAGTGGATTACTTCCACATCCAGTGGAAGTATAGTAACGACAACATTTTTTTTTTAATTTTTATTGTTCAAATAGGCTTAGAATGTCATGAAACGTCGAGATTTCAAGTTTGAGCGAAAAAAAAATCTGTCTGTCTGTCGGTCTGTCGGTCTGTAACTTTTTTTGTGCGCACGTTTACTCTGGAACCGTTTGAGATATTGACTTGAAATTTGGTACACATATGTACTTTAACGAGATCTAGAACTAGATTATATTTTCATCTTGTTCCGTCGAAGGGTTGGGGGGTAAATTGGGGTAAATTTGGAGTAAATAGGTAAATCAAGCAGGTAAGAGTTCATAAAATTGATATTTAGTATAGACAAGAGAAGCTAAGGTCTCAAAAAAAATTTTGGCATTAGCCACCCCCATTACCACCCCCCACCCCATTATTAAAGGGGATGAAAAAAAAATGTGATTTAGTATGTGTACAAGAACCAGAAACCTCAAAATATTTTTTTACTTTATCCACCTCCCACTCCCACCCCCTGTCACCACCCCCACCCCACTACCGATGTGGGGTATCGTTTTATGGATTTTTGGGGTAGAGGATTTCAAATATTATATTATTAAAGTTCCATAAACAATTATTTCCTGGTACAAAATTTTTTCGTTGTGACTTGGATAGAAAATCCGGATGTGGAAGTAGTGATTCCTTGGGCAGCGGTTTTTTCAGTAGTTATAAGGTTTACAGCAATTTTTGGATTTTCAGAAAGATGATTACTGTATTTAAAAGGGTAAAATAAAATAATTGAAAAAATTAACCGTATTGAAAGTTAAAAAAACTTGATTTACCTATTTACCCCAAATTTACCTCAATTTACCCCCCAACCCTTCGACGGAACAAGATGAACATATAATCTAGTTCTAGATCTCGTTAAAGTACATGTGTGTACCAAATTTCAAGTCAATATCTCAAACGGTTCCAGAGTAAACGTGCGCACAAAAAAAAGTTACAGACAGACAGACAGACAGAAATTTTTTTTTCGCTCAAACTTAAAATCTCGACGTTTCATGACATTCTAAGCCTATTTGAACAATAAAAATTTTTAAAAATTTTTTTGTCGTTACTATACTTCCACTGAATGTGGAAGTAAAAAATACCACACCACAGAAATTAGACAAGAAATAAAATCACATATAAGAAACAGAATGTATGTATGTAACCTACTTTATACACAAAAAAAACTAATAATAACAAATTGTTTATATAAAGTTAACATTATTAATTACTGTATTAGTGAAACAATTGTTTCCTAGCTTTTTTATATTTTTTGGTAACTGTGGATTTGAAGAATTTGCCGCCCCTAGAATTTTGCCGCACCGGGGAGCCGCCCGCTTCGCCCCCCCCTAGAGCCAGCCCTGTTAATTAGAATAATTGTTGTTATCGCATAAAATTGTTGAAGATTATAAATCGGTCATATTATTATACCCGTATCCTATGCCAAATTGGTTAGTTCACGTAAATCGCTTGTAAGAAATTAAATAATGCAAACTTGTTACTAAGGCAACTAATAAAACTTATAAATTCTGAGGTGCTAATAACTTCTTATTTCTCATTTTTTCAGTCACATATCATATAGTTTAATTTTATGCGGTAGCTTAACCCAAGCTATATAAATATTTATTTATTTTGCAAAAATAAGCTCTGAGAATAATTAATATCAGATGCAGGATTCAGAGACCATTGAAAAACCTTATTAAAAAAACTAGGCATTATGCACCCGTCACTATGTTTTTCAATTTATTTTAGAAATTCACAAAAATAAATCTTCTTTCAAGACAAATTCTGATTCAGATAATTATAATACTAGATATGCTAACTTGCTAACCAATAAGTATTGGTTGTTTACATTACTTGATGCGAAAGTTTACTTTTAGGTGTGAGGTGATTTTACTTCCACATCCAGTGGAAGATAGTAACGACAAAAATATTTTAAAAAATTTTAATTGTTCAAATAGGCTTAGAATGTCACGAAACGTCGAGATTTTAAGTTTGAGCGAAAAAAAATTTTCTGTCTGTCGGTCTGTCTGGCTGTCTAACTTTTTGTGCACACGTTTACTCTGGAACCGTTTGAGATATTGACTTGAAATTTGGTACACATATGTACTTTGACGGGATCTAGAACTACATTATATTTTCATCTTGTTCCGTCGAAGGGTTGGGAGGTAAATTGGGGTAAATTTGGGGAAAATAGGTAAATCAAGCAGGTAAGAGTCCATAAAATTGGTATTTAGTATATACAAGAGAAGCTAAGGTCTCAAAAAAAATTTTGGCATTAGCCACCCCCATTACCACCCCCGACCCCCTTATTAAAGGGGATGAAAAAAAATTGTGATTTAGTGTGTGTACAAGAACCAGAAATCTCAAAATGTTTTTTTACTTCATCCACCCACACTACCACCCCCCATCACCACCCCCACCCGCTACCGATGTGGGGTATCGTTTTATGGGTTTTTGGGGTAGAGGATTTCAAATATTATATTATTAAAGTTCCATAAGCAATTATTTCCACATGCAAAATTTTTTCGTTGTGAGTGACTTGGATAAAAAATCTGGATGTGGAAGTAGTGATTCCTTGGGCAGCGGTTTTTGAATGGTCGAGGCGAAGCCGAGACCTTTCAAAAAACACCGAACACCTAAAAGGGCTTTCGAATCGTGTAATATATTATATTCTTTCTGCTGCCGAAAGATATTATGAAATTATTTGACGTTTTTAATAAATTCTATAGTTTAGGAAACTGTCTGTGAAAATTGTTTCCATGCCAACGAATCGTTTACTGTCTCTCATCGAGATTTATGTTAAACATTTTAATTTCTGGTGGTTTCAAACTAAAATAATGTTTGGTGGCGATGAAAATGGAAAATAGTTTTTTAATAATAAATTAATATTCCATACAAGTAGAGAATGTATATACAGGAAGCAGCCAATATTGCTTGTGCCTCGCATTACCTCAAGAAATCCAAAGCAACGTATATGCAAACTTATGAAGCGTTAACATTTGTTTTTTTTTTAATTTTTCTGTCCTAGCCTTAGCAACCGGGCTACTCGAATGTTTACTTTCGTTGTCGCGCGTGTTGACAGGGTTGTAAAGGTCACTTATATAGGCGGTAGTAGAAAAAATATATTGGCTAAGTCATAGAACAATTCTGTATACATTAGTTTTTACAATCATCTACCAAACAATGTTAAACAACTGAATTTTTACCAGTATCTTAACATTTTTTACTTTTTCATCGTTTTCAGTCGGCTGTTGAATTTATGGACACTCCTCTTAACTTATCATAGTATTATTTTAATTATCTGCAAAGTAGTTCATAAATAAAGTCTTACTCACTATATTAGGTGATTGAGAAATTTTAGTCTCATTTTTTTTCTTTAAAATTTATTTATTTAAATTTTCATACTTTAATATTCTCTATGTTTGTTATATAACATAACAATTTTATCTAGTAACTAATAATCTTAGAGTATTTAATGTTTTGTAAAATCTGGTACGTACTAGTATACACATGTATTTATTAATCTGTAAGAAAACATATATTGTGTTTAATTTACTTACCAGAGATGTATTGCATTTTTAATCGGTTTTTAGTTTTATATTCATTATATTCATTATATAGGGTGTTTCATTAATAATTGGTCCTACGCTAACTGAAAAATCCTTAGTCCAAAATATGAAGATTTAACCTGAAACACTTAGATAAAATGTGCCTCCTTATTGAGATACCGGGTTTCAAATTTGTATTTTTTTTCTTTTTTTTTTGCAATATCTCAACTACCTCTTGACCGATCTTCCCCCAACTTGGTAAGGAAACATTATTTAAGCTAAGAAACAACAATTTATGTGTTACATCACGCTAGCCCGTAGAGGGCGCAGCTCATGAGCTATAGCTGATGATGAATATTTTTTCTTTTTTTTACGAAACGTAGTGGCACTTTTGACTAGAAAATCTCATGCAGGAGTCATTTCTACGTACAAAAAGATACACTTGATAGAACTTGATAGTTCTAACCCTTTTCGAGAAAACTGCCGTATAGATCTCCAAAATTCTTTGAAAACAAACCCAATTTGAAAAGGAAAAATTGTATTTATTGAAGAGTGTGCTTAGTTCTGTCAAAAACAATTTAGAAAGTTAAAATTACAGTTCCAGAACTCCCTAAACGCTATGTTTAGTTCCAAAACCCTCTATAGTAATTTATTTTTGTGTCATCTTTTTTGTTTCCAACATTTAATTTTCACTTATTGTCACTTCAGTACCCATTTTTTAAATTTAATAATAATACAAAAAATTGGAATACCAAGCTCCACTATTTATCGAGTTACAAACAAGTTTTTTCTCAAAATCGTTTATATGACACATAGGGGGTTCTGGAAATGGACGACTCATTTGTACTTCACTATGTGGAAGTAATTGTTCATAGAACTTTAATAATTTAATATTCGAAATCGTCTACTCCAAAAACCCATAAAATGATATTCCACACAGTACTGGGAGTGGTAGAGGGAGAGGCTGTTGCCAAAAAAATGTTGAAGGCCTTTGGTTCTTGTACATACAATAAATCACAATTTTATTTTTATTCGAATGTGTCAAAAAATGACGTTTCTCGGTTCGAAAATAAAAGCGAAAGGTAGAACTTTTCTATCTACTTCAAGTAAGCGGTCGGAAAAGTGACAGACAAAAAGATTAAGCGTTTTTAGTTACCTACTTTTTAAAATGCTGGCTCTTCTTTTCTATTGTAAAATGGTAATGCACATGCAAATATAATTTCAATTCAGGCAATTTTAATTGAATAAAATAAGAGATTTCTAAATTTTAATTGAATAAGAAACTCAGGATTGTTAAACGTTGTCAATTAATTGTTATAATGACTAGTAAGTATAATATTTACATGTTGTAAAACGAATAGAAATAACTGCGTATGTTCTCACCTTTTTACGTTCGAGTTTGCATAGTGGCAAAGCATAAAATTGCACAGAAAAATATTAAATGAAGTAAAGACTTCATTTAAGGTTCAGAGAAAATGTAGTCATATATAAGTACATTTATGTAAATTAAAGTAAGTTTAAAAATAAAGTTTTGTTGTTGTACGTTGTACTGTTTTTTAGGTTAAATTAAAGTACGTTGTACTGTTTTTTAGGTTAAATTCTTTAATTTAACCTAAAAAACAGTACAACGTACAACAACAAAACTTTATTTTTAAACTTACTTTAATTTACATAAATGTACTTATATATGACTACATTTTCTCTGAACCTTTTATGTTAATAGTAAAATTGGAACAATTTTGTATAATTATCGGTCAGTTCAAACTTTCTAAGTCTAGTGCAACATTTTCAGTTAAAGTGGATTGGGGTGCGATAATTGTCTGAGTTTTATGTGTGTTTAGTGTGTTATATTCTGTTTGAGTAATAGTAGTGGTCAAGTCTGTGTCTAAAGTACTTTTTTCTTGTGAATGTTGTGATGTTATTGTGTTTCGAACCGTAGAAGTGTGGGGTAAGTGATTCAATATTTTGTTACCTATTTCAAGTTTGTTATTTATTGACTCATCCACATAGCCCTCAGCTACAGTGGAATATTTCCATCATCCGTGGCGTTTAAGTAAGGTTATGTCTGCTCCTGCATCAGCCAGCAACGTATCCGACTTTCTTCGGAAGCAGTGCCCCGTATATTCTTTGGCATTCGCAAGCTTCAAATGAGATGCAATTTCAAAAGGAATTGCCCCGATTTTATGAATTGCCACATTTTGTTTGCAACACTTGCCATTTCTATAACCCAAGAAAAATCGGCCATTTCCTTCAAAATTTGGTGGTCGCAGCAAAGAATATTTCTGATGATATCTTAAATATTCCCTTGTTACAGTAAATGAACGACGTCTATTTGTTTTATTATCGGGAATTTTTATTAATAGAGCTGTTCCTAAATCCTCTATTTGTGACACTTTTAAAAATGCCAATTCTTCACGGCGACAGGCACCTGCTACGCCTAATATATATACCACCTACAAATAATATGATGTTAACGGTAGGTAGGTACTTAGTTTTAAAAAATTACCTTATGCATTAAATATTTGTCATCTGCCGCTTCTGTTAAAAATTTTTCAAATTGTTCCCGTGTTAACGTTTTCGATTTTTTTGGTACATAGTCAACATTTTTCTTTTTTAGAAAGGCCCTTAATTTCATATATTTTGAAATGTCAACGTTTCTCCTAATTTTCACCATACAATTTAACATTGAATGAGCTGACCATAAAGTTGATGATTTATAATTTTCTGCAGGTTTAGCCATATATGCAAGTAATACATTTTCGGAAATCATGTTTATATGGTTTTGCTTCAAATATTTTTCAAATTTATAATAGCTTTTTCATAAATAATTTTTGATTTTTCTCGAATTAAATCCATCGAAGCCAAATTTGCTAACTCTCTTACTTCTGGGGGTGTTCTCGTAACAAATTCTTCACTATTCATTTTGTTGTATTTATTTTATGTAGTATATTTTCGATTAAATTCGATATTAAAATAGATAAATTGAATGAATTCGATACTAATTTCAAACAAACTGATATGACAGCAGTTGTGCAGTTGTTATTTATTATATCTGGCCTTAGTTCACAGCCGTCTGTTACATGAAAACTTGAAAATTGTATCATTTGCGGGGTAGCAAGTAAATCTTAAGAACATAATATTTTAATTTTCCCTATCATTTTAATAACCATAAGCACATTCGAATAAGAAATATTGTATGACACACAGACGAAAAACTGTTTTTCGGACTCCTACGAATTACCAGCCGAGACGCAGTCGAGGCTGGCAATATTTCGTAGTCGCCCGAAAAACTAGATTTTTCGTCCTTGTGACATAAACTACTATTTTTACTTCCTTTAATAATGGGGTGGCTAATGCCAAAAAACTGTTTGGGGTCTTTGGTTCTTGTATACACACTAAATTGGACTTTTATTTTTTTAACCCTTTAATAATAGGGTGAGAGTGGCACAGGTGGTGGCTGATGCCAAAAAAAAAAAAAAATTGGAGAGCTTTGGTTTTTGTACACTCACTAAATCACAATTTTATTTTCTTTACCCATTTCAGTAGTGGAGTGAGGTGGTAGAGGGGTGAGTAATGCTAAAAAAAATGAAGCCTTTAGATCTTGTATACACACTAAATAAAAATATTAGTTTTCTTACCATCTTCATTAAGAGGCAGGGGGGAGGGGGTGGTGTACAGGGATGGCTAATGCTAGAAAAAAAATGAGGGTCTTTAGTTTTGTATACACATGAAATCACAATTTTATTTTCATTACCCCCTTCAATAATGAGGTGGGAGTGGCTAATGCTTATGGTTCTTATATACACACTAAATAACAATTTTACTATGTTGAAGGAAGCAGCAACAATGCTTCAATAGATAGTACAAATGTTGCTTCTTTAATTCATTCATTTTATTATTATTACTTTTGGATGGATAATTTACGTAATGAAAATATCTTTTGTCAATGAATTGTAAAGCTATACTTTAGAATTGATTGATTTATTATAATTATTGTCAAAATTAAACACACCAAATTTTAAGCAATTCTCGTCAAAATGAGATCCTTATCACAAAATATGGTAAAGTACCAGTTTTAGTAGATCGTGATAATATTGAATCGTTCTTCCTCTTCTTATTTTTTCACCGATAAAAAATCAATATTGCTATATTATGTTCTACAAATAAGATTAAATAGCTGTTATCTTTAGATATTAGATAACATCAGAAGTAAATTTAAATGGGTAAAGGCGTTACAAAATATCTAACCTTGACGCCTGATGTACGTACACTCATAAGACAATAATTTGAACATCTTCAGGTTCAAAAAAATGTTGAAAATAAGGAACAACATATGTATGTATCATGTGCGCAGAATATATAAATTTAAAAAAATGTTTCAGGAACTATTTAGAAATGTTTTTATTAATTTAATCTCACTTTAAATGTATGGAACAATTATTTTGAAATATTGATAAAATATAAAATTTTATGGTTTATCGTAAATGACTAAATTGTTGTCGTATTGTTCGATAAATAATTAGTGTTTCTAATTCGGAACGGAGAGTTACCCCACTAGATTACACTAGTTAGACGTACCTTCTAAATGTCTTCCTAATTGCTTCTTAAGAATATAATACATTTTCATTTATATACATACAATACTCATCCATATGTTACAAATCACTACTTAATACTATAAGTATCCCAGAAGGCAACTATTTAATGCAGTTAAGAATAGAACTATTTATTTACATTACAACTTTAATGTATTTATATACAGTTCTATGCAGAGTGTAATTGAGAGATGTTCTAATATGAACAGATCCATGCTATTAATTATAGGTGAAATTCCATAGGCGAGAATAATAGTCAGAGATCAAGTTAAAATAACAGTAAACATCTATGATAACGCGGAAATGTTGTGGTATGTTTTATGAAGGTTTATAAAAATTTATTTCATAGATTACACAGGTACACAAAAAAAAATTATTTTATTTTCCAAAGGTGAAAGACACATATCCCCATGTTGAGTCGCTGATTCCAAATATCACGTCAAAAATATATGTTTCACTGCTCAATTTTTCGCAAATTTACATTTCATCTCTAAATTCGAGGTTAAATGGCTATTAGAAGGCTATTAGAACAGAACGAAACGCCTTGAAATGAAACTTCTGAATCGTTTAAAATGGCTCCAGTCATATACTTCCAACGTTCTATCGTACAACGGAAATAAATGTGGTATACTTTTTCTCTCAAAAAAACTGTTCTGATTTTTCCGTAATACGCTTATGAGATCGACGTTATTACAGGGAATATTGATAAGTCGGTAATCTTTTGACCAGGAGACGCCAAAACAACCCCCGGGGGTTGGAACCACCCCCTCCCTGAACGACAAAACATTCCGAAAATACTGCGAAAGGGCTAAAGAACGGTTTCCTCCAGTTTTCGAGGGCAAGTAACACTATATTTGCAAAATTTCACCCCACTCTTCTGGAACTACCCCCAAATGAAAAAAACTACTCCTTGTTCTGATTTTTCCGTACTATGCTTGTGCGGACTTGACAGATCGTGGTTATTGCGGTGATATTGATAAATCGAACATTTTTTAACCAGAAGATTCCAAAACAACCCCGGGGACATATACGTAATCTGCAGACACATAAGGCATAGCTGGGGTTTTTAAGAATAATTGGACCAATGAAAACGAGAGTAAAGTGCAGACGTGGTTATCCTAGTAGGTACGTCTGCAGTTTACTACATTTTCAGGCGAGGGGCTGTGTGTTTATTTTATTTTGCAACAGTTTTATACACCACTAGATTTTTTACTTTTAGAGATAAAAATATGAATTAAAATACTATTCTTATAAAATTTCATGTGTTTGTTACATTTACGTAATTGGAAAAAAAATAAGCTATAAAACTATCAGTTAATTGCAGACGCTTGAGGTTTTTCTGTGCACATTCTACGACCCCAATTTACCAATAAGCAGTGAGACATACAGTGTGCCCCAGGATAGATGTAACAAGAGGTGTAATAGACCAAAAATTTTGGAATTTTGGAATGGTATTTGGGGATTGAGTCCTGCTTGTTGTAAAACTAAAGTGTACCAAAAATGACTTGATTTGGTGTTCTACAGGATGTTTTATAAGCAAAGTTGTAAAAATCACCACTAATAAAGTACCTTTATTTTTCAAAATATGAAAGAATTCCACTAAGAAAAGTTATTTAGAATGCAATTTAATACCTCTATACCAAATTTCAGGAATATAAAATAATTTTTTTTAAACTTCCCATTTTTTCAACAAATTAGTATTTTATTTTGAACCATTCAATTAAAACTGCATAGAAATTATTTTTTGTGAATTAATATTTAAAGTTATGTATAAGCTAAAAGTAGGCTATGAGAAAAGCAGTGGATACACATTTATCATTTATTATTGACATATCTGTCAAACGTAGTCAATATTATCTTTAATTTCTTTTTCAAATTAACGAACCAAGCATAAAAAATTAAGTGAAAATGGTACTCATAGTGCGTGAAAAAATTTATATTGTGCAATGCTACGGAATTGGCGGTGAAAACTCGCTAAGAGAAGTGGTAAGCCAATTTAATTTGAAATTTCCAAACACTGCTTTGTCACGTACTCAGGCTATGAGAATAATTAAAAAGTTTCTGGCTACTGGTAGTGTTCTTAACATGAAAAGAAAAATAAAAGCATATGATGAAGACAATGTTGGGGTTATTATAGCTCATGCCTCTGTTATAGAAAATCCTAGGATCCACTTAGAGAGAGATCAGCTCTTATTAATATTAGCAAGTCTGAACTCCAAAGAATTTACAAGGCAAAGAAAATTAGGGCATATAAAGCAAATTATAAACATACGCTTTAAGAGGGAGATGACGGCCGTAGGTTGGATTTTTGTTTGACCACTGGAGAGAAAATCATAGAAGAGAGATTTTTTCATCATTTCATAATTTTCTCAGATGAATCCACATTCACAACCAATGGTGTTGTTTCATCTCAGAATTGTCGGTTTTGGGCTTCTGAAAATCCAAATTTTAGAATTCATTGTAGAAGACAATATTATAAAAAAGTGAATGTGTGGTGTGCCGTTTCTTATCACGTTGGAGTTATTGGACCTTATTTCATTCGGGGAAGGTTAAACCAGCACACTTATTTACAGCTTCTTGAAAGATTTTCTGAAGAACGTTTAAATATTTTAAGAGATATGCCTTTAGTTCATTTTCAACATGATGGTTGTCCTGGCCACTCCACAGAAATGGTTAATCGGTGGTTGAACTTAAATTTTGGAGAAAATTGGATTGCCAGGAATGGACCGATCAAGTGGCCGGCGAGATACCCAGACCTATCAATATTGGATTTCTTTTTATGGGGTCGCCTCAAGCAGTTGGTTTACGCTGAACCACTTCCTAACGATGTAGCAGTATTGAAGCAGAGAATTACAAATGCCGTAAACTCCATAGCGTTACATCATATTCGAAACAGTTTTAAGGACTTCAGGCGAAGGATCGAAATGTGTGTGGATGTGGGTGGTAGCTACGTCGAATAATAAAGAAATTGTAAATATTGTTTTGTATTGGTCAATAATTAATTTGTTTGTGAATCTGTTATGTTTTTGACATTTATTACTTGTTATAATTTTTAAACCTCATTAATCTTCTGTTAGTAATTGTTTCTTGTTTTACAATTACTGTTCGATTAACATTATATCTTCTTACATCTCGTATATTCAATTTTTTATTTACCAATAGCCTACTTTTTGAGATGATTAACATTTGCTCCTATACAACTTTAAATATGAATTCAACTCTTAATTCGCAAAAAATGGGAAGTTTCAAAAAAATAATTTTATATTCCTGAAATTTGGTATAGAGGTATAAAATTGCATTCTAAATAACTTTTCTTAGTGGAATTTTTTCATATTTTGAAAAATAAAGGTACTTTATTAGTGGTGATTTTTACAACTTTGCTTATAAAACACCCTGTAGAACACCAAATCAACTCATTTTTGGCATACTTTAGTTTTACACCAAGCAGGACTCAATCCCCAAATACCAATCCAAAATTCCAAAATTTTTGGTCCATTACACCTCTTGTTACACACACACACGCTGTATAAGTGTATAAGCCGGTGACGATTATGTCCGAATATTACCGAATCATTTTGGCTATGCCTTATGCGTCTGCAGATTACGTTTATGCACCCCGGGGGTTGTAACCACTCCCTCCCTGAATGACAAAACATTCGGAAAATACCGCGAAAGGGCTGAAGAATGGTTTCCCCCCGTTATCGAGGCGAGGAGCACAATGGTTGCAAGAGACGCCAAAGCAACTCCCGGAGGTTGAAACCACCCCCTCCCTCAATGACAAAACATTCCGAAAATACTGCAAAAGGACGGCCTCCTCTCGTTTTCGAGGGCGAGGAACACGATAGTTGCAGTGCGTTTTACCCACCCTTCTGGGAGTACCTCTAAATGGAAAAAGTCTACTCTTTGTTCTGATTTTTTCGTACTATGCTTATGAGGACTTGACAGATCAAGGTTATTCCAGAAAATACTAATAAACCGAGTACCTTTTGACCAGAAAACGCCAAAACAACTCCAGGGGGTTGGAACCAACCCCTCCCTGAATGACAAAACATTCCGAAAATACTGCGGATATTCCAAGCATCGCTACCTTTACTATTCACTTAGTAAGTATGAAACCTGGCTCAAATAATTATAGTTTTCCACTAGTTTTTTCAAGTTTTTTTCTAGTTTAATGATTCATGGGTGTGACGCAAAATATAATGTGCACCGCGGATCGTACAGTACAATTTTCTTGGTCTCGAATACTTGCAAACCTCGGCCTTACGGGCCTCCGCTTGCAAACTGTCTTCTCGACCAAAAAAAGTGCATTTACGACCTTTGGTACATAAATAACTATTTACGCACCAAAAATAATGAAAAAAAGTACAACTTTTTTAACAGTCGTAGAAAAATAACTCAAAATCGTCAACGAACGCTAAAAAGACCACTTTTAATATTGTTTGTAGAAAAATATTATTATATTAACCATCAGTCAAAATGGTCAACACATAAAACTCTGTATAACGAATATGCAAATTTTTTGACATGTCCATGTATTTTATGACAAAAAGATTTAATCAAATGGAAGTCTTATCGAAACATAACGAGCTCCTGTTAAGAATTTTCTGATTTATTTATTGAAAATTGAAAGCAATCATTAAATTTTAATGAAACTTGCAGGTCTATTATATTATGATATTACATGTATATCAGAATTTAAAGGCAAACACGGGCTCATGTTAATATGATTGCTGCTGCTAGTATCCGCTTTTAGCAGAATTATAAACGGAAACTTTATCTCTCTTTTTTTATTTTATGACCTATTTTCAAACCTTCACTGCACGATAAAAAAAGTTACGATATTAAGTAGATTTGCTATATGTAAGAATTATATATTATCTATTTTAATTTCTAAATATATAAGCGAAATGCCTTAACACCGTTTGACAAGATTAATAATTTTCACAAAATGCGTTCTGACGGGTCCAAAGATAACGTCGTTTTTTCGTACTGTGGCGTGAGAAAAATACATACGTCAAAGAATGTATGGTGAAGTAGACCCAAATCATTTTTATCGATTATACTTATTATCAATGAAATATTTATACTGGCAGATGAAGATGATGCACAATTTTTGGGTATTGCTCTTTTCCACAAATATAGACGAAAATTAATAGGCTTTTCTCAAATAACTGCTCTTTACCATGTTAACCAACACCACAAAATTTAAAAATCGAAGAGGCTTTCAATTCAACCATATGCATGTATACAGTGTGTGTTATTTAATACCACCACTATTATTTTGGAACGCGTTGGAAAATTTTTTATTTATTTTTTTTTGAGGTATAGTGCTCGATGAGTTTTAATTCACTGTTTTGAAAATTTTGCAATTTTCATATATTCAAGGCCTACTAAGCTCCTCAAAAGGTCGAAATTTCGAAATCTACTATTATGCAATTTTTTATCGGCAAATTGGATGTCATATTTGATTCGCAATTATCTCAAATGTCTCTATACAAAATTTTAGCTCAATGCCTCATATACGTGTTTGTTATTCAATAGCCAAATTTAACATTTCTCACTCACATTTGTATAAAAGTCGGTTAGGTTTACCAAAAAGGTAATGTAGTCATTCGACTTAAGGAACATCAGACACTAAGTGAGGAAGAAAAAAGAAAGGTTATTCTTTAAATAAATAGTGCTTCTGATTATTATTATTATTATTATAAGTGACCTAAACGTAAAAACTAACATATCTCAGCTCCAAATGCAAGTAGGGCATTATTTTTTTTCTTTAGGTTGGCTTTTTTAATTTACTTTCATTACTCCTTTACCGTTTTTTATTTCATAAAAAAACAAGAAAGTTATTTGAATTTGTTTATAACTACAATTTCGAAAATTATAAACAACTGCAATAAAAATGGTTTAAATTTTGCAAAACAAATTCCCTCTCTTAAAGTACTTATAAAAAGCTACAATTTAAACTATCGTACACATTTCTTGGTTTTGATGGCAGGCTTTCACAAGTGTGCAAAGTTTTATTTAGCATTTAGTTTTTGTATATTTGAGCGTTTTAATAATTATTTTGATTTGAAATTATAAGTGACAATTGTACTTTATAAGAGCTATATTTCTCCAAAATTTCGGTGAATATTATCCATTATTTTTGAAAGAACAGTGATTTGTTTAGAAACGCATAATTTTGAAATATTATTATTTTTTGAGTAATAATAACAATTGGAATGAATTATAGTTTCGGTATCTTATTATACAGCTCATAACTAACATTTTCTTTCTTTTTGTTGTTTTCCATAGAACTTATAGATTTGGAGATATTCAAAGAAAACCGATGGAAAATACGGTCTCAAAAATTAAATTGTTTAAATAAATAATACGCCGACCTCGCAGAAACTGCAAAACTGAACTGTGAACTTAAGTTGATCCACCGAACACGTTAAAACAAAAAAATTGCCCTGACTAGAAAATTCACAATAAAATCCTAAGTTGACTCCACTATAAGGCAAGTTTAGCTAAATCACAATATTTTAATGTCAGAAATCCACTGTGGCTCCATGGGCCATCAACTACGAACTACCCTGTATGTATACAATACTTATTGTCGCAGTAATCAAGAATAAAGAACAGAAAACGAAAAGAAACAGTCCATTTCTAAGAACAACCATCATTTAACATTTTATCTGCCTTCCCAGATCTATTTTACGAAGAAACTCTAAATTTTCGAATTCCTAGATAAGAATTATCAATTTTGAAACATGTCTCGCTACCGATACAGGCAATCACCGAGGACATCCAAATTAGGGTACAATAAAGATCAAAGGCGCCGCGTTAAAAATATCCCACCGATCGCAAATCAAACGATAAAAATTCGTAATGACTATTTTCACTCCGAAACTATCAGTAAAAAAATTGTGCAACCTCAAAACAATCCCGTCTCATAGATTTGCTTCGATTATTGCAACAGACGGCGCAATGTTTAATAATAATAAATGCGATCGTCAGTTGTCGCTGTCGATAGTCCTGACTAATTGGACTCAGTGTAGGCTAATGTTGGGTATTGATGGATCGACGCCGAGCAGGCCATGCAATAGATGTAAAGCAATGATGGATGAGCTGGTCCGTACGTGGATATGGGCATACTTTGAACGTATCGTGAAATGGCGGCGGATTTATATGCATTTTTAACTTATATCTGGGGGCAAGCGTAGATGCGTCTTCACTCGATACTCCAGTGAAGCAAAGTGCAGCGTGGTTAATAACACGGCCCCACAAAAAAAAAAGTTCAAAGCAGCGAACCAGACCCGTGTATTCCTATGCATTTTCGGTCGCTGAATCCGAATCCGGGGTAAAAAAAAAACGTACACCCCCCAAAATCATTAGTTAGAGCCAAAAAACACCCCTGAAATGGAATAAAAAGAATATTAAGCCACGAGAATAGTTGTTACTTCTTAACTAATCGAATTATACAAATTAAGGTTAAAACAGCAGCGTACGTACAATAGATATGAAACACACCCCCAGAGAGGGGCGAAAACTAGCCCCCATATATAAAAAAATCGATCCAAAACAGCAATGACTGCTGAAAAAGCTCGAAATGTCTAGGTTTTGTTAAAGTGTTAAGAAACTACATCAGATCCGACGTAATCACCATAAACTGCCCCTATAGGGTTGAGAAAAACCACCTTTAAGTTCAAAGGACACGAGAAAAACAAGAAAAAACGTAAAATCCAACAGGATTTCTATTTTCATGGATGCTATGATTGGCTGAAATTGCGTAGTACTCTAAAATAGAACCAGAAACTTACGTATCATCAACATCCTACACTGTCAACCCTCAGAGGGTGTGAAAACTACCCCCTATGTAAGATTTAACTATAAAAAATTTCAGTGACTTCTATAAAAATTCGAAACGCCTGCGTTATGTGGAAGAGAGAAGAAACTAGACTATATTCGACGATGTGCTTGAAAACCACCCCCACGGGGTTGCGAGATACTACCCCTCTATCTGTAGGATGCTGGAAAAACAGAGAGACACTAACCGGATTTACATTTTTATGGATGCTATGATTGGCAAAAATCGTGTTGTACACTTAGAGTTTGAAACTCATGTCCTATAAATATTATTAAGTAACACCCCCAGAAAGGATGTAAACTACCGTAATTCAAGATGTAACGAAAAAGCTATAGGGGTGGCGTCTCTCAACCCCGTGGGGGTGGTTTTCAAGCACAGCGTCGAACATAGTCTAGTTTCTTCTCTCTACCACACAACGCAGGTGTTTCAAATTTTTATAGAAGTCACTGGAACTTTTTACAGTCAAACCTTACATAGGGGGTAGTTTTCACATCCTCTGAGGGTTGACACTGTAGAATGTCGATGGTACGTAAGTTTCTAGTTCTATTTTAGAGTACTACGCAATTTCAGCCAATCATAGCATCCATGAAAATAGAAATCCTGTTGCATTTTACGTTTTTTCTTGTTTTTCTCGTGTCCTTTAAACTTGGAGGTGGTTGTTCTCAACTCTATAGGGGCAGTTTATGAAGATTACGTCGGACCTGATGCAGTTTCTTATCACTTTAACAAAACTTAGACATTTTGAGCTTTTTCAGCAGTCATTGCTGTTTTGGATCGATTTTTTTTATATATGGGGGCTAGTTTTCGCCCCTCCCTGGGGGTGTGTTTCATATCTATTGTATGTACGCTGCTGTTTAACCTTAATTTGTATAATTTGACTGATTAAGATGTAAAAACTATTCTCGTAGCTCAATATTCTTTTTACCCCATTTCAGGGGTGTTTTTTGGCGCTTTGATTTTGGGGGTGTACGATTTTTTTTTGCCCCGGATTCGGATTCAGCGACCGAAAATACATAGGAATACATGGGTCTGGTTCGCTGCTTTGAACTCTTTTTTCTTTTTGTGGGGCTGTGTAATACTTGGATGGGTGAAATTCATCTTGGAAAACACAGCGATCTCGTTCCACCTTCTAGCGGCTTGTATCAGTGTATACGCGGATGCTATGTAATTTCAAGTCGAGGATTACGTAGTGGATATACCATCCTTCGGAGGGGATGTAAAGCAGGCGGTCCCTTGTCTATTCATTGTTAGGCAAGTACAGGATCCTTACTCTTTTCACGAGAAGAGGTTCGGCAAAATTTCCAGGTTGAGGTAGCTCGTCTCCTGGCGTCGGTGATAGCCCTGGTAGCGGAAATAGGCCCACCCCTTTTGTCCCCTAAAAAAGGGCAGAAGAAAAAGGTCTTGTCCGAAATGATCTAACTTTTGTGAAGTATTTTGACGCGCTGAAGCCAATTTTGAAAAAAAAAATTTCTATCAGCTTAGTTTTCCTCTACCACCTTCTTCGTACCCTAATTACTTCCACGTCCAGTGGAAGTAGAGTAACGATAAAAGAATTTTTATTGTTCAAATAGTCTTAGAATGTCATGAAACGTCGAGATTTTAAGTTTGAGCTTATGGGACGTTTACTCTGGAACCGTTTGAGATATTGACTTGAAATTTGGTATACATATGTAATTTAATGATATCTAGAACTAGATTACATTTTCATCTTGTTCCGTCGAAGGGTTGGGAGGGGTAAATGGGGGTAAATTTGAGGTAAATATGTAAATCAAGCAGGTAAGAGTCCATAAAGTTGGTATTCAGTATATACGAGAAAAGCTAAGGTCTCAAAAAAAATTTTGGCATTAGCCACCCCCATTACCACCCTCACCCCATTATTAAAGGGGATGAAAAAAAATTGTGGTTTAGTGTGTGTACAAGAACAAGAAACCTCAAAATATTTTTTTACTTCATCCACCCCCACCCCACTACCGATATGGGATATCGTTTTATGGGTTTTTGGGGTAGATGATTACAAATATTACATTATTAAAGTTCCATAAACAATGATTTCCACATATAAAATTTTTTCGTTGTGAGTGACTTGGATAGAAAATCTGGATGTGGAAGTAGTGATTCCTTAAGTAGCTGTTTTTTTTTGTCCACAGTTAGTTTCAGCGCGTCAAATTACTTCAGAAAGGTTATATGAGATCATTAGGACAAGACCTTCTTTTTGCCCTCTTTAGAGGTTGAAGGGGGTGGTAGAAAAGTTGGATTAGAACCTTAGGACAAGACTTTTTTTTTGTAAACCTGTGTTATTCTTCAAGTAATGTACATAGGCATTTCAAACATCAAGATATGTGAGAACCTTTTTTATTCCAAATAATAATAATAATAATAATAATTTGATGATTTCTCGTGGGACGGATATAACCGGTAATGACATGATCTTCTTCTTTTCTTTTTCTTCTAGCGGGGCGACGAAGGGTCGCTGCACCCAAGCCTTGTGGCCCATTGTGCTACCGCTACGAATTTAGGGAATTCCCCCATTCAGGCCTGATTCTAACCCAAAAGCCAAAATCCTTTCTATGGGGGTATTCCTAATAACATGATAGTCTGTCATATGTCAAAATGAAGGTGGTTACCACGATTTATGAAAAAACATAAAAAATGACTCCTCACTTAAATTATTTCATTGAACTTGAATTTTCAAAGTTTCCCTCTTCCCACCCTCAATAAAACCATGTTCCACCCCTTAACCCTCTTCAGGTCATTACTTCTACTGCTAACACAAAGCTATAACCGAAATTTCATGACTGGACAATTTTTTTCTTCACATAGAATTTTTTAAAATAAGCAGATTTTATGAAAGCATTACTTTTTACCAAAAACCCAAAAAAACTTAACAAGTGTAGTTAAGTCCATCCGTAAATACATTGTATAAACCATACTTAGATCATGGATAAACCGGGCTTCTTCAAGCAGTTTAAAGTTTAACGAAAGAAGAAAAATATTACAAAAATAACACAAATAATTAAATGATGAATGGTTGCATATTACAAGTAAAAATATAAAGCAAATATTGTTTTTCTACAGTTATCTGATCGCAATTGTAATCTGACAACATCTAAAAGGCAGGTAGATATATTTGCAATATTTTTTCATAGAAATAATTATTAGTTGTTAATACTGGATTTTGAGACATAAATAGCTTAGTAGAATGATATTTGGTTTTTCGATTGATTAGATAAGCGCACTGATGTGAAGGTAATATTTGTTTTATATATTTTTTAAAAGTGTCGTACGTAGTACAGCTTTTTCTTTTACTGAGATTACTTATGCACTGAGAAAAACCGTTCCATAACTTACAGTGTAAAAGAACTTAACAGTTACCTACTGTTTATGGATGATGATTTGGAAATTTAAAAATAACAAAATAGCAATAACAAGCTGTAATGTAGCAGAGTGTGAGGTAAAAGCTGATTTCCACTTTCAAATCGGTTACGATTTAAAAAAATTGTATGTATCATGCATAAACAAAAATCTCACACCATTAACCTTGATGCTAAAATTTTAACACCATACTTACAGTGGATATCAGCCCCCCGACCTATATTATTAATTATCATTAAAACTAGGTGTTCCTTCTCCTGAATGGAAAATATCTTGTATTAAATCTGTACCTAAAAAAAACCCTGAACAAATTGGACATCTACGACCTATTAGCTTGCTTTCGGTACCTCTAAAAATTAGAGAATCAGCTGTATACAAACAACTTTCTGAATACGTCTTTCAAAACTCAATAATTTTTTTCACTAGACATCGCTTACCAAATGATCCTAATTTATGTCTTGCAGGGTTTAGTATCCCAGTTTGCAATCAATATACTTATTCAGGAATAACTGTTGATACTAAACTGACTTGGGATCAACACATATCTAAATATTTAATTAAATGTGAAAAAAGTTTAAACATATTAAAAGCGATCAACAGGTACTCATGGGGCTCTGACCTTAAAATAAAAAATAAACCTTATATTTTACAGGGCATACACTAGATCCATTCTAGATTACGGTTGTGTTTTTTATGGCTCTGCTGTAAAATCACGGTTAATTAAATTAGACAGACTTCAGTACAAGGCACTGAGATTAGTCCTTGGTGCCATGAAATCTACGCCTACTTCCGCTCTACTGGCTGAATGTAATGAACCACCATTACATCTTAGGCGCCAATTTCTGACTCAAAAATTCCTGTTGAAATATAATAACTTTTCGGAGAGTAGTCTTCTTCCCAAACTTGACCAGTTAACGAACCACTCAAGATTTGACAAATCCGTATTAGCAGAATAAATCATCCCCCACCCTGGCAGATGCATTTACTAAGGTGGCTGAATACGATTTTAGCAGTAAAATAACTAATTTGCCCTTCTTTAGTTCTAAATACAACATTTACTTTTTTCAATCTATGGTGATAATACCCAAATATAATGCAACTGGAAATAACTTAATTTTGAAGGAAACTATATCTGGATTCCATAACTCTTGTAAAATTTTCACTGACGGTTCCAAATCCTGTAGTGGTGTTGGTTGTGCCGTGTACATTCAAAACACCCAAGATTCGTTTAAGTATAGATTAAACAATATGTGCTCTATATATACTGCTGAATCTATCGGAATAAGCAGAGCCTTAGATTGGGCCATGTGTAACAACAATAATTTCGTAAACTTTCTAATTATGACAGACTCAGTTTTGACCGCTATTTCTAATCCACCAAATCACATATATTCCAATTCAATTATTGTAGAAATTATGGAAAAGCAAGCCAGGTTAAAAGATCTCAATAAAAATGTTATATTTATTTGGGCCAAAGGACACTCTGATATAAGAGGGAATATTATAGCAGATAAATTAGCCAAGTCTTCATGTATTGACGGAGACCCTATCGATAATTTACCTCACTCTGACATAATACCAGCTTTGAAAACAAATATGAAACAACTATGGGAAGAGGAGTGGACTAAAGTTTGTAATAACAACAACTATATATATTGTAAAATTAACGACAAATTACCTAGTTCTTCTTTGGCTAGTAGAAGTCATCCAAATAGAAATAATAACATCAAATATGTTAGATGTTTATTTGGGCATGTAGCTGTCAACTCTCATTTATTTAAAATGAAACTTTCGGAAACACCCCCTTGTGAATGCAATGGAAACTGGGATGACATCAATCACTGGATCTTTCAGTGTCATCGTAATTCACGTGCAACCACCTTATTAATGCAAGAACTAATAAAAAACAATATTCCGTTGCCACAATGTAGCACATCACTTTGCTTCCTTATAGTCAGAAATTATCAGTTAAGAATAACGTTTTATAATTTTCTAAAACATACTGAGCCTAAAATTTGATAAGGGAATTTAGCTTAGCTGTTGTCTCCTTATGTGGACATCCTTTGTGGGTTAACCCATTTACCGTTGCCTACCTTATTTTGTCTAGAAAAAAGAGTCGCCATGAACGGCACCTTGGCGTGAAGTGTGTGTCCCTGTTTATTATCCTTTGTCATTGTTTTTTTTTGGGTCTCATGTTAGATAGGATACAATAATAAATTTTCGTGACTGGATGGGCGCAGCTCAAAGCCAACTAATTGGAGGAAAAAAAAAACTCAATAAACGCTTCTAATCAGTCTGGATTTTCAAAAGGCTCAGTACTTCTGCACTACTAAGTAATATAACTGAGATTACTTAATACGGCTGAAGCTTTTGAATATCTAGATGTTAATTGCTAAATTGTCATTTAAGTGGTGTTAATACAGGAAACTTGGATACATACATTACAAAATAGATCAGTCATATCCGGTGTTCCGCAAGGATCTCTCCTTGGACCTTTTCTATTTAATATATTTATTGCAGATGTATTGAGACTTGCGCTACTTTCAAAGTTATACATGTATGCTGACAATATTCACCTAATATATGTATAGTTTTTCTCCTTTAGAATTTCAAATGTCAATATTTTAAATAAATAATAATTTAAATTTTATACAGTGTTTCAGGTTGAGGGTATATGCACTGACATTTCAGTTAATATGAGAGATAGAGAAACGATTAAATGGGAATATGTTTGAAAAATTTTATTACCGTTTCAATGACCTTAAATTTAATCTAGCTATTCCGTTTTCGAGATGTTTTGAAAAAAACTGAAAAAATGTATTTTCAAAAACTTCACGTATCTGTCTAATTTGATGACTGTACATTTTTAAGATGTTTCCGTTGACGTTACTAGAAAATCTCTATAGTCACTTGGTTATGACTTTATGCGGCTACCTTTGGTCTTTTTCATGACGCCGTATTGGATTTTTTTATGGTACAGTAGTGCTATTAATTCCCTATTCAACGATATATCGCGTTATTAGAAAAAAATTAGTTACTGTTATAAAATATGAAAAAATTTTGTTCTCTAAGTGGGCTATGATATCTTATCAGATTACTCTGTATACGGACGCTTCTAAGTCTCATTTAGGCACAGGATGTGCCCACAAGAAAATACCCAAGCCTTGTATAAACTTCCTCCGGATATGTCGATTTTTTCTGCAGAAGCCTTTGCTATACTACAGGGCATAAAATATATTATGTCTAAAAATATACCGTTTTCCATCATCCTCTCCGACTCATTCTCCGTTCTAACAGTCACCAAAAATAGCTATAGCCTAAGCACTATTTTAGACCCATTTATTAGAAAAATTAAATTACTGTTGGCCAAATGAAAAGCAAATGGTGGGCTTATCTCGTTTGTATGGACTAAAGGGCACAATGGTTTACAATATAATGAACTAGTTGACACATTAGCTAAAAATAGTATCTAATTTGGAACCGACATAACCGATGATATAAGTCTGATTAATGTTTTTAAGAAAAATATGAAAAAAAATGGGCTCACCTCTGGCGACAGTTTTGCTTTACATCTCCTACAAGATATTCATTTATTCATCCGGAAATACCGATAAAGTTTTGGCATGACGATCTAAATATTCCCCGTAAGTACATAAGCATTATAAATAGATTAAAATTTGGACATGGATGTTATCCAGTACACCTTGCCAGACTTAATTTAATTCCATCCAGTTTATGTGAATATTGTAATACCGAGGGTAACTTAGATCATTTAATGTTTGACTGCCAAAAGTATAAGCCAAATGAAAAGGTTTTTTTTTTTGTATGTCCCCAAAAAAATAGTCGAATGAAGTGCGGGTAGAAGATCTGGCCGTATAAGTGTTGAAAATAGAATTTTTCACACGAGTGTGACAGTTTGACAGGAACCGTAAGCGAGTGTCATAAGTCACACGAGTACGAAAAGTGCTTTTTATACGTGTTGACCACTATACCCTTTTCTCCGACTGCATCAAATTTACAGTATGTCCAGGCAACAACTAAAACATTTTTCTTTAATTGATTTCTGAAAAAAAAAATCTCGATATAAGCTAGTGCTTCATGTCAAACCTATTTTGGACACATCACATTTGATTGAGCTTATGAAGTTCAGGGTGCGAGAAAATTAAGAAATTTTTTGTTCAGAAAATCAAGAATTTAGGAATATCAATAAAACTCGCAGTACAAGAAACTCGTCAATATTTAATAATTTTGCATTAACATACCATCATATCAGTGAGTTTTTGTAGATATAAATTTTTGAGAACAAATTTCAAAATACCAAAACATTAATATCGCATTATTTTGTTTTTTATTTAAGGACATTAAACAACTTAAACATATCATTTTACATTTTTAATGATGGGATGATTTTCAACAAACTGGGTGGTAGTGGGGTTGGATGAAATAAAAAAAATTCTGAGGCCTTTAGTTTTTGTACACACACTAAATTACAATTTTATTCTTTTCACCCCCTTTAAAAATGGGGTGGGGGTAATGGAAGTGGCTAATACCAAAAAATTTTTTGAGACCGTAACTTCTCTTATATATACTAGATACCGATTTTATGGACTCTTACTTGCTTAATTTACCTCTTTACCCCCCAACCCTTCAACGGAATAAAATCAAAAATCTAGTTGCAGATCTCGTTACAATACATAAGTTTACCAAATTTCAAGGCAATATCTTAAAATATTTTAGAGTAATCGTACGCACAAAAAAGTTACAGACCGACAGTCAGAAAGTTTTTTTTAGCTCGTTTCAACATTCTAAGCCCATTTGAACAAAAAAAAAATTTCTTTAAGTTACTATACTTCCACTTGAAGTGGAAGTAAATGAAAAGTAAAAGCTACACAAGTTGACAAATAAACAGCGGATTTTCATTGGCAATTTTAGAATTTTTCTTTTTTCTTTCACCAAATTTGGTACAAACCCATTTGAGGCCAAATCCAGTGGAGTACTCAGATTTGACTTAAAAAAAATCGCTAATAAGATTTCTTCATTTTAGTAGGCCGAGCTTTAACATTTTACAAAATTATAGCTCGTTTCATTAATTTGTAAAGCAATAATAGGGTCATTTAGTGATATGGCAGTTTCCTACTTTTTCTTCCTCATTTTAAAGTATAACAAACCAATAGCCTGAGAAAAAAATTTCAGCTCAATTGAATCAATAGCCACAGAGATATTCGCATTTGAATAGAAACACGCTCGGCCGGCCAACAGTCCGTAGAGTGACGTCACTTGGCGTGCGCCGATACCTATATTAGAGCAGCGATTTCGTAAGTCTATCGTGTCGTTTTTTTTTTTTTTTGCGTAAAACCAGGTCAGACATGTTAGGTTCCTTTGAGTATATCACCGGGCATATGAAATCATATTTTACGACATTTTTTTGTGGTCTCGAACTTTTTAAATCAATAAAAAGTGAAAAAAACGTATTTTTAAATAAAATTGTTTTTTTTTGTTTCCACCGCCATATTTTTAAAACTATTAAAGGTACCGAACTTTGTTTTGTGTCAAATTAAAGCACACACTGTAACGCTTTTACCAATATAAACGGTTTGGGCACAATTCGCACTTTCATTTCTCTAAAAATCAGATAAACTAAAAATATATATTTTATGTATTAAAATTTTTCTCTATTCTTATTGGGATGCTCTGCCACATGTATTCTTCTAAACAATGTCTGAAATCTACAAAATAATACAATTAACCAGTATTTTACTGGAAAATAACCTCTACACCTGTGACTTTTACGTCAAAGGATCAGTTAGAGGGTGGTTTTGACAAATAATGAATAAGAACAAAAATATAAAAATGACGTATTTTGCTGACGTTTCGGAAAACGAATCTGTTTCCTTTCTCAAAGCGTATTATAATGTTTGTGGGTTGTGTATATTAAATACGTCATTTTTATATTTTTGTTCTTATTCATTATTTGTCAAAACCACCCTCTAACTGATCCTTTGACGTAAAAGTCACAGGCGTAGAGGTTATTTTCCAGTAAAATACTGGTTAATTGTATTATTTTGTAGATTTCAGACATTGTTTAGAAGAATACATGTGGCAGAGCATCCCAATAAGAATAGAGAAAAATTAAGAAAATGCCACAACCAACGTTTAGACAATATGTATTGAAATCTTCACCAATCGATAAACTTTTTTATTTTTGAAAATATTTACATACATGCAGAGAAGAAAATAAAGCCTAATAATCACAAAAGTTTTTGAAACAATATATTTTTTCCTAAAATGTACCGTGTAGCAACAGCGATTTTTTTTATCAGCGCTAAATGCGACATTGGGACGCAATTAATACACCTCGCATGCAGGGTTGGTCAGATTAGTCGCGTTGAAGTGGCGGTTGTCGAAAATCATTAAGCATTCATTGTTCGGATAAAAATTGTGACAATCGAAAATGTGCTTGTTTTAAGGAAGGCCTAAAATGTTGCAACGAGTGCAAATGTCGTTCCTGTAACAACATTATTAAAGATTTCGATGCAGATATGAGCGAATTAGAATGCTATTAATGTAGGGCCTACATAAACTACATACTACATATTTATCTATCCAAATAGAAAATTTATTTCAACAATAAAACTCATTTTATGCGTACGTTTTTACTTTCATTCATTTAAAAATGTCTAATAAACTTACTAATTAGGTGGGTAGTTAGTAACACTGATTAATATTTATAGATTAGGTATTTATATCTACCTACCTGTCTTTTTATTATTAAAAGGAGACTATTTTATATTTATTGTACAATTTCTTAATATAATCAATACTACTGTACAATATATGAAATATTGAACAATAATATTGATCCCCTAGATGCTTTTGATCACTACTGGTTTTGTATCTATTGATATAAGTTAAACTACTACATACACCCCGACCGGGACCGTCAGGTCGTTGCAGTCGGCAGGCTTGCTACAGCCGAGCGCGCAAGAATATGACTTTGGCCCGTTAAAAAAAATCGCTGACTCAATACTATGAACGGGACATGAAAAATTTTTATCCTAAAAACTTTTTTCAACTATTGGCTTCAATTTGTACGCAGCATGTATATACAAATTTTTATAAATAAATTTTTTTCTCGATTGTCTAAAATTACGCTACTGAAAATAACAAGTTTGAGTTTCCTATTATTTTTCCAACTTGAAAAGAAATAAATCGGGTTGACGTGGGACGTTGTTCGAAGCGCTATTGTGTCTACTTTAATCTAAAAAAAAAAAATAGCTTAATAGCACAAATATTTTCAGAGATATAGCGGTGGAGACTTTAAAAAACATATTTCGTTAAAAATCTATTTTTTGAGTTTTTCCGAAATAAAAAAAGTTCTCGACCACCAAAAAATATAAAAAATGATTTCGTGTACACAATTATCTTACTAAAGAATCCCACTAAATCTGGTTTGGTTCTACGCCGTTTTTTTTCTCGAAAACTAAGCGACTTTACTTCCAGATTTTACTCTACTAACTTGCATTCACAGCCGTGTTCACTGGGCGGTTCAGCCATCTGACGTCACAACTCGACTACATGGTTATCCCGAGCGTTTTTAAGCGCGCCGACTTTAATCATTTTTTTATACATGAAGGCTACGTCAGAAAATTCTAATTTTTGGCATACTTACTATACTCACCAAGCTCTTTCAGAATATGAAATAATAAAAAAATGTTAAATGACCCTATTAGTAAGCTCTTGGATTAAATAGAAATATACCCAAACTATACACTAGTGGCACCTAGAAATCTCTATAACAAGATAGAGTGAAATATAAATAGCAAAATAATGTACGTGAAAGAAAGCGATATATTAACATTGATGGTAGGCACTTCAAGCATCTAAAAGTAGCTAAAAAAAAGTGGCAACAGCCTAGGTTAAATCTATTTATTTTCAGCATATTATTTGTCCATTTCTCTTCTCTTCTACCTTACATTGACAAGGACTCAATATTTTAAAATGTCACTACTGTATATAATCTTCTACAGTTTCACGAGTGAAAATAATCCAGTGACGTATTCTGTTAAGCACAATTCTATTCAATGTCGGTCATACCTCTTAAGACACCATCCGTATTTAGTTGCATATTTGTCCGCGCTATATCTGTAAGTCCATTGCCACTAGTTCCACTCTTTATAGATATTTTGTACTAGAAAAACCTATAAAAGGACAAAGGAATGCACGAGATCATTTAAAATAGTTTAATTAAAAAGTGATAAATATTTCCCCATTAGGAATTAACAAACTGGTACATTTTCACGTACAGTTATCGAGATTTCTACTCTGTGTGATAATTTTTCTTTGAATCAACTCGCCGAAACTTAAATTAGATTTGTATTAATTATATGCCCATAAATTTTATTAGAAAGGACCGTGATAGAGGATCGGCGCTAATGATTTTTAAAGGACTCAATAATTTTCTGCAATTAATAATGTTGTAAGCTATTAGACGTTTTGTAAATTTAATCAATAAATGCATGCTTACCTTGCGTGGCACTCGTACATGTGTGAACATAAAATATAAATTACATGCAAAGGATTGTGCACGACATTGTAAAAAGTTAATTTCATATTAAAATATATCTAAAAAGTTCTATGTAAGATTTCCCAATTGCAAATAAAGTACCAAATCGTCGTGAGCTGATAATCAAACGATTCCAACACTGAAATAAAAATGGCAAAAATGTCCATAAATATACCTAATTAAAAACCATATTGTCCAAAAGACCCCGCACGAAACCAATGGAGAAAGCAAATCTGTCAAATAGTTTCAAACTCCGGGAAAAGGTAGATCATATGATGCTGAACAAAATTCTCATGGGCACAAAAAATGAGTACGTTAACATAATTTTCCCTATTTAACTGCAGTACTTACTAGGAAACTACCTGATCCATCGAAATGATAAGTTTAAGATAAGTTATCTTGTTTACAAAAAACAGCCTACACACGTACATAAACACATATATACAGATTTTTTTCAGTTTCTTTCTTCGATATTTGAATTCAGAAGATTATTAAACGGATTTCTCTACAATTTTTGACTCTATGACTATTCAAATGTTTTGTCCGCTTAGTCCGGTGATATTAGGAAAATGTGTCGGAAAGTTTTGGGACAAGCCAAAAATTAGTCTACCCCCTACAGAATTTCCTCAGGAATCCGAAAAAAATAGTGTTGACCACTCAAAATGGCGGCTTTAATGGTTATTTAACAAACTGAATTTTACAACTTACTTGTTTGCTTATATCTTCGCTTGTAAAGGTCGTAGAAAAACGTTCGACCCGTCAATTTCTTCGTCATGGGTTCCCCTATAAGTTTGGTGTATGCAAAAAACGAGTTTTTGATTGTTAATAACATTTCATGATAAGAAACTGAAAATATTGAATTTCTCGATCGTCGAACTTTGAAGTACTGTAGAAATAAATATAAAATCTGCATGTTAACGATATTATGAGAAATAGTACATATTTTTACCCTTAATGAAATACACTTTGTCCCGTTGCAAAATATTAATTATTTTTTTTGCAATTAATTTATAAAAAAAAAATTCAAACTGTTATACTGAAAGATCATATTAATATTTTACAGTTCTGTTTCGGTAAGAACATTGTATTTGACGTACATTTACATAAACAAAAAGAATATTGCAAACAAATTTTAATTTGCGACTTTTTTACGCAAAAAATCAATTTTGCAACTTAAACAAATGTAAATATCTCAGTGGATTTTGCGTCAAATTTATTGCAACTAACGACATTTTAATTGTCATAAAAAAACACGAATAAAAAAGGAAAATTTTGCTCCGATGCTTTGGAGCCAAGTTATGAAGAATTCACGTTTTTTGCTATTACGGCGAAATTTGGACATATTTTTACTTGAAAATTTAACTGAATATACCTCAGAGTGTGTGTTGTCACTTACAAAAAGTGCCATGTCTATATATCTAGATGGGCCATGGAAAAAAAATCGAGAAATTTGCATCCTTGGCGTTCGCGCTCACGCTAGACGCCAGATCCCCCTCCCTCTTTACTGCTATTTTCGTACTTGGACAGTTTTACCGCGGCGGCAGCTTTATTTATCTTTTTCTCGGCTTCAGGAGTGGCTAGATGACTTTTTTTTTAATTCAACTTATTTATTTCTCAGCTTTCCGATTATTCGATTATTTTTCAATCATTCAATTACGTTGCTTCATAAAATAAATATGTAAAGATTACATACAATTTATTTGATAAGACATTGATGAGTGAATAGTTTTTACTCTTATTGGGGATAAAAAAGGTATACATTTTGTATTTAAAAATTAATTTATTGAATAGACAAAATAAAGTTTATTTTTCTGTCCTCGTTTTTTTAGGTTGATTTCCAGTGTTGGACTCGCTGTCCGTTTCGTCTCGCATTTCTGCGTACAGACAATCATTTTCATCATCGTCATTATTTATATCAACATTTTCAATAACTTCCTCATTTTCTTGCATTTCATTTAATTTAAACTGACAGACATCAATATTGATTTAATTTTTTTAAACAGCGAAATAAACATCTAATTCATAACATAACAATAATGCGTGATTGCTTAATTTATAGGATGTTTGTAAAATTGTAAAAGAAAACGCTGCCCAAGGAATCACTACTTCCACGTCCAGATTTTCTATCCAAGTCTCTCACCACGAAAAAAAAAAACAATAAAACGATAATTCACATCGGTAGTGGGGGTGGGAATGGTGGTAGTGGGGGGTGGATAAAGTAAAAAACAAAATTGAGGCCTTTGCTTCTTGTATACACACTAAATCACAATTTTATTTTTATCACCCCTTTAATAGTGGGGGTGGTAATTCGTTCTTTGCATATACCGACCTTATAGGGGAACGCATGACAAAGAAATTGGCAGGTCGAACGTTTTTCTACGACCTTTAGAAGCGAAGATAGCAAACAAGTAAGTTACAAAATTTTTTTTGTTTACAAAAAGTTAAATAACCATTAAAGCTGCCTTTTTTTCGGATTCCTGAGGAAATTCTGTGGGAGGTCGACTAATTTTTGGCTTGTACTAAAACTTTCCGAGAAATCGTTATTTTTCAATCTAAAATCACCGGACAAATAAATAAAATATGCCTTTTAGTTCAGTCAATAGAGTAGCTGTAGAGTGCGTGAGCATTCCTTTAGTTGTTCAGGGTGCTTAGGGAGTAAACATACTGACGTCTAGGAGGTGAGCCGGAGGGGGGGGACACAAAGAAAGTCCCACTTTTGTTTTTTTCGCTTATATCTCTAAAATGGTGCGTCGTAGGGAAAATGAAAGCTCATGAAATTCTCTACAACTTTCATTTTATATACTTTTTTCGAATTCGCAATCGTTTTCCAGCTACACTTTTCGAAAAACAGATTTTTACCTGAAAAATAGAAAATTGTATTTTAAAGAGATAAAAAAAAAGTCACATATAAGGTAAGTAATTTTATTTGATTGTTATGTTCACTCCCTAAACATCCTGAACAACTTTCTAAAGTAATCGCTTAGGTCCCTGCTCACGCACTCTACACCACCCTTTAGGTCATTCGTTCACTGGACTATTTGAATTAACTCAAATAGGTATACTAGGGTGGTCCTGAGCTATACTTAACGATATTTTTTTCTTACAATTTTTTCGGCCCCACCCCCTAAAGTGGTTTCAATTATTTAAAAAATGAAGTATACACAATTTTAACTCGATGGGATAATGCTAACCCGTGCCCCAAGGCAACTAAAATTCGTCATCAGACGCAATTTTCATCTATTTTCAATAGTATCGTGAACTGTTGATTACGTCGAAATGTTGTACATACATAATTGGAAGAAAATTTACTTTTATAAAATGTCATTTCTTTGCATTTTTCTCATTCATTTAGTAGTTGAATAAGAATAATGAAGCTTTGGTTGGCATAAACAGGCACCAGAACATTCATGTCCTCGTTGAAATGCCAGGATACACGTTTTGTGTCCCATGAATTAATCGAATTAGCTTCCCCTTATTGTAAGGGATGTCTTATAGCAACACGGTATCTGTCGCGGTTGTCTGCTAGGCGTAAGACTTCAACAAACTATGTTTCATCGGTCGTTTTTTAACAACTATTACAATCTGCTGCAGCTGAGGCTCGAACTCAGTAAAGATAACAGCGACTAACCATGTTGTTTCACTCAATCGCGGTCTAGACCATTACTACAGTTTCGTTAACTCGCTAAAAATGGCACTAACCATCCATACTCTAGCCATAAACCCTTGAACCAGGAAACCCGTGGTCTCAATGCTAACACGTAAGCACTGAACCACAGAGTCGGTAAAGTTTCTCTTACTATTTACCATCTGCTTTTCCATGAACCATTAACCGGTTTTTTGTTTTCCTTTTCGGTTGATGTGGTCAAAATCATCATAGGATGGAAAGTTCTCGTCAGTACGGAGATATAGCGGACCTCCGATCGGCTTCAATCGTTCGCAATTATGGTCACATATTACTGAATTCACCGCACAGTGTGGAATTTTATCTAGGCAGACAAAATACCATTTTGGCAAGTGTATAATATTTTAATAAACATCTTAATTTTTGAAAGTAAAATGATCAAACTTCATAATGAATATATATATTTTTTTATCAGCAACATTCAAAACATCCAAACAGTCGTAACTGTCGTGTTACCTTGTTCACGCTATACCAAGTAGGGATAAACTCAATTGACACGCTTCAACTTTTAAGAACAAGTGTTCCTGCGGTTTACATATGTTTTAGTTACAATATTATTTTAATGATATTTGAAGGTCATATAATTTTTTTTTTTTTGAAAAATTATTCTATAAGACTAAAAAAGAAGATAAAAGTTTGAGCTTGAGATAACATGGAAAAATTATATTTTATAAATAAACAACTAAAGTTTTAACTCATACCTCCGCAGACTACCCTCAACTTCTTATATTCAAAAGAAAGCTTAGAGTGTGTACTTCTAATATCAGAAAGAAAAAGTTGCGCGAGCTTGCGCTCTCACTAGTTTTTTCTTAATTTCAAAATGAGTGTCGAAATTTCTCGGAGGTCAATTTTTGAAATATGGGTCTCCAATCTCAGGCAAAGCAAGTCAGATGCCATAATGTCTTATATTTTACAAAAGTTACTCATTCACAAATAGTATTCTGAGCACCATTCGTAAGTCAGTAGGCCTTGTTTGCAGTAAGAAAGGGCTAGTCGGATAGACATCAAGAGCGATTTTTAAAATATAATGGTTCTTGGCTTGATGGTAGTTTGTTTCTGCCTGACATTGCTTCCTTGGCCTTTTTTTACTAATGTGCCCTGCTTTGCTGGGGCACCAGAGAGTTCTTTAACTATCGACGCTGAATCCCTTTACCTACTATTTTATGCAATTTTATTGCACTTACATGCGATAGTTCTTCGTGAGAAACAGAATTAACGAGATGAAGAATTTTACGTTTCTTACTTTTGTAGCTGAACTCTTCAAATATTTTTGGGGCCTACCGCGTGAAGTAGAGGGTATAGCTTGGTAAACAATATCAGACAACAACCATCAAGTCAAGAACGATTATGTTTTAAAAATCGCTCGTTGATGTCTATCCGACTTAGCCCATGTTTGCGCTATTATGCTGCAAACAAGGTTTACTGACTTGCGAATGCTGCTCAGAATACTATTTGGGAATGAGTGGTTACCTAACTTTTGTAAAATATAAGACATTATGGCATCTGATTTGCTTTGCCTGGGATTGGAGACCTATATTTAAAAAATTGACCTCCGAGAAATTTCGAACTTAATAAAAAACTAGCGAGAGCGCAAGCTCGCGCAATTTTTTCTTTCTGATATTAGAAGTACACAAACTAACTTTTTTTTTGAATATAAGAAGTTGAGGGTAGTCTGCGGAGGTATGAGTTAAAAGTTTAGTTATTTATTTATAAAATATAATTTTTCCATGTTATCTCAAGCTCAAACTTTTATCTTCTTTTTCAGTCTTATAGAATAATTTTTCAAAAAAAAAAAAAAAAATTAATTATGCGGCCACTTACCTTCAAATACCATTAAAATAATATTGTCACTAAAACATAAGTAAACCGCAGGAACATTTGTACTTAACTAAAAAGTTGAAGCGTTTCCATTCAGTTTATCCCTACTTGGTATAGCGTGAACAAGGAAACATGACAGTTTACGATACTTGTTTGGATGTTTTAAATATTGCTGATAAAAAAAATATATATGTCGTAGTCATTTGATGAAATCCGTCATTTCGTGAAAAGCCTAGGCAGTACATGAACTGCCGGCATATCATGTAAATTTTTGACGTTGCACAATCTGCCTAGGCATTTCGTGAAACGCCGTGGTTGTCTCGGCACATGATGTTTCTACACGATCTGCCGCAAATTAGATGTTGACTGTTCATGAAGTGACTGATACCCGGCAGATTGTGTTGTGTTGTGCGTTTGAGATTAGGTTAGTTGCCGTTTCGGTCGATTTGTTTGCTCGGAAGCCATGTTGTGCTGTTTGTTTTGCTTATTGTGGAAACTCAGAGTGAGAAAGACTTGTTCAGTGATCTACAAAGAGGGAAAGATGGGGGATGTAATTAATTTTGAGGTTAGCTTCAGATTTATTTGGTACATATCAGGTTTTGGAGTTCTAACGAAACTACGAATTACGCATATAATAACTTAACCTAACCTATACGGTCATTTATTGGGCTTTGCTCCATAATACTATTTGTAATGATCATTCTTTTCACTCTTACTTTCCGTAATATACAAAACAAAAAGGCTCAAGTAATAGAACACAATCTGCCAGTCTAATTTGCGGCAGATCATGTAGAATGACTTTAAACGTCAAGTGTCGAGACGACCACGGCGTTTCATGAAATGCCTAGGCAGATCGTGCAATCTCAAGAATTTGCATGATATGCCGGCAGTTCATGTACTACCTAGGCTTTTCACGAAATGACGGATTTCATATGCTTATGAAGTTTGATCATTTTACTTTCAGAAATTAAGATGTTTATTAAAATATCATACACTTGCCAAAATGGTATTTTGTCCGCCTAGATTATGAAAATTCCGCACTGTGCACCGGATACGAGTCTTCACGACGCGACGCTGCTAAAATCTGTCTATTTAGAGATTTTACTAATCAAATTATCGGCAGTAAATTGCCATTTAGCAGACAAGTTTTAAGTGAATTTGTTTTAATTTTAGAGAAGCTAAAATGACAATTTGTAAAAGCGTTTTGCATATTTTGTCAAAAAGTCTGGATATTAACGTGTAATAAGCAGCATTGTTCGAAATAGAAATATCTATAAAAAAGCCTTTGAAACTACAGCTAAAAAAGAAGAGAACTTTTCAGAAAAATTAGATACTCTTATTTTTTGATGACATCAACCAAAGAGTGGACAATATAAAACAGTTGATATTTCAAGAAAACTAGATAGCAAAAAGCGGAGAGGCCGATCTGCTGAACGTTGTGCTGATATCAGCAAGGAGCTGATGGAAAAAGCTTTCGAAAGGAAAGGTTATGCGGCACTGACAATGCCAGTGGGTTTGGATTTCGGGGTACAATATTACAAATTTACCAAGATCACTTTGAGGTCGCTTGGATACGACGAAGAAAATGAGCAAATAACGCTTAAAGCCAAAATTACACCACGAAAATTTGAGAGGCCCATTTTATATGACCAGTAGTGTACAAAATTTCGATTGTAAGGTATTATTGAGAAGCCAATTCGAATAATTCATGGGACTTAAAACATCTATCTGCTAAGACGTCAATAGCGAAAATATGAATGTTCTAGTACCTGTTTACGCCAATCAAGACTCCATTATTTCGAGAAGTATTAATTGTACGAGAAAAATACAAATAAACGGAGTTTTAAATAATAAAATTTTCATTCGATTAATAATGTAGAAAATTTCGATATGATCCACCGGTAACGAGATACTTTTGAAGATTGCGTATTTTAGTGACTTTTAATGGCCTTGGGGCACGGGTTAGCGTTATCCGATCGAGTTGAAATTTTGTGAGTTCATTTTTTAAATAATCGGAACCACTTTCGGGGGCGAGACCGAAAAAAATTCAATGCCGCAAAAAAAGGACTACCCTAAGAGGTATACGACAGAAGAGTGTAATCTGTCATGTTTATGTAAAACGTGCTTTATTATAATTTTAGAGTAAGATGTTACTTAAATTTTTAATTAACAACGCAATAATGGGAAGTTATATAGAAACTGCAGTCTTTCTTATATTAATCTAATAAGGATTTACAGCCGGCCAGACCGATTTCAACTTCTATTCGTTAAAAGTTAAGCGTAGTTATTTGATATTTTCTGTTTTATTTACATTTTTTAAGCTGAGCTTCGAATCACACTTCACGGTGACACCTGGCAGACATGTGAGCAAGAATAGTCTAATTCAGTCTTTAAATATTTAAGAAGTAAATGTACAGGTATCAGTGGGGTTGTTGGGGTTATGAATAAATGAAAAAGTATTGATATTTCAGCCTGGCTTTTGTATTCTGGTCGTGAAACTCAAAAGACATGCCTGAAAAATATACTTCAACTAAAGGTAAATTGTAGAATAATATATTTCTATATTTAATATAAAATCTTGAGTTTTAGTTCATTCAAACACTATTATTATACTGACAAATTGAATCATGCCCTAACTTTTTTATTTAATTATTGATTTTATTTTTGGGTATGGCCCAGACAATATTTGAATAAACTTAAGATGTTAAGTCCATTCGGACCTGGCTTTCTTCTGAATGAGAGGAAAAATTTGTATTTCAAATATTTGATGTAATAAATAAACTCAAAAAACATGATTTTTTTACCATATGCTTGACATATACTCTTAAGTAGCAAATAATTCTTATTGTCAAGTAAACAAAGAAGCACATACACGTACAAAACTCTTAATAGTTGCTGACACTGCAAAACAACTCCTATAATTGACCAACTTTAATGTATGTATGTATTGGCATTTTATGAAAAAATCTTGGGACCATTCAGTTTTATAGCCCACAGTTTTTCTGGATTATAATGCAAAAAAAATGAGCAACTAGGTGATACTATATATTAATGAAAAACAGCGTTTTTGAAAAATGAATTACTGGATAATTACGACAACAAAATGGCGACATTTTGTTTAAAAAGAAATGTGAAAATGCACATTGTTTCGGCCATAACTCCCTTATTTTTTATGATACAGAAATTAGTACAGTACCTAGAGGTAAAAACTATGCAAAGCTTCGGAATAATGTCATATTGAACGGATTTTCCTCATTTTTGGCAGTATAATAGAAAATGCTTCACAGAAAAGTTTCTATAGTGTGCGGGGACTTGCTAATTTATAGGGGGTGGATGCCACCCCCTCTCCGTAGTTTTTAAGTTATAACGACTTCAAAATTGCGATTTTAGCTTAAGAAAAAAGGTATTTCCAAACGGTTTTCGTCAAGTATCTCGAAAAGTATTACTTTATCGGAAAAATGTTACAGACCAATTGCAGAAAGTACAAACTGGAAATTAATTATATTTTTTGTTTATTGATGTAGGATTAATAATTTCGGAGATATTTAAGTTTACATTTGGCATCCAAGTGTTCATAAGATAATTATTTAGAGTGAGAGTCAAATATCTCAGAAACTGTGACAGCTACGACAAGGATGCTAATAGGTAGAATAATAGGTTATTAATTAAGCTTTCAATTATTTTTTTATTTGTTTCTGTAGCATAAAAAACAAAGAAGTTATGACCGAAGCATTTTTTTAATAACAACGTCGCCATTTTGTTACTGTAATTAGCCAATAATTAAAAAAAAGGAATTACACTGTTTCTCATTAATATATAGCATGACGTAGATGCTCAAATTTTTTGGTTTGTATACAGCACTTGCTTTAGAAAAACATACAGTTTAAACTATAAAGATATTTTCGATAAAACGTAATTTTTTTTTCCTTTTCCAAATATCTCAATAAATATTAGTTTTATTTAAAACTGGGTAGAGACCAAAAATAAAGCTTCTAAACTGATAATGAATTTCGATTGTTTACTTATTTACATAGATTTAATAGTTTCGGAGATATGAAAGTTTACAAATGGCGTCCGAACGTTTATAAGACGAAAAATGCAATTTAAATGTTAAATATCTCAGAAATTGTAACATCTTCGTCACGCATGCTAAGAAATGCAATTAAAGACAATTAATTGCGCTTTTAAATTATTTTTTACTCGTTCCGGTAGCGTAAAGAATAAAGAAGTTATGACGGAAAAATATGCGTATTTATATTTTTTTATATAAAAAGGTCGCCATTTTGTTACTCTAATTAGCCAGTAATTTAAAAAAATTATCTCAAACACAGTTTTTCGTTAAGATGTAGCATTACTTAGATGCTCAAATTTTTTGGCTCATTTAAAGAAATTGCTTTAGAAAAAAATGCATTTTAAACTTTAAAGTTAATTTCGAAACACTTGGATACCAAATATAAACTTAAATATTTCCGAAATTATTAGTCCTACATCAATAAACAAAAAACATAATTAATTCCCAGTTTATACTTTGTGTAATTGGTCTGTAACATTTTTTCGATAAAGTAATACTTTTCGAGATACTTGATGAAAGCCGTTTGGAAATACCTTTTTTTTTAAGCTAAAATCGCAATTTTAAGTCGTTGTAACTTAAAAACTATCAATTTATGTGAAAAATTGCATAGAACCTTTTCTTCTTAAAATTTGATTCTATTTCAGCTCCAATAAATATATATTAAGTGCCACCCCCTATAAATTAGCAAGCCCCCGCACAATATAGAAACTTTTCTGTGAGGCATTTACTATTATACTTAGGGTGACCATATGTACTTATTTTAGTAGGACAGTACTCTTTTTTCGAGTAATGTCCTACTGTCCTTAAAAAGTTCATTAAGTACACATAAATGTACTTCTTTTTTCTTGAGGTACACAAAAATTCTAAATAAATATTTTCATTTATTTTTACTTCCACGTCCAGTGGAAGTATAGTAACGACAAAAAAATTATTAAAAATTTTTATTGTCCAAATAGGCTTAAAATGTCATGAAACGTCGAGATTTTAAGTTTGAGCGAAAAAAAAATTTCTGTCTGTCTGTCGGTCTGTCTGTCTGTCGGTCTGTCTGTCTGTCGGTCTGTCTGTCTGTCGGTCTGTCTGTCTGTAACTTTTTTTTGTGCGCACGTTTACTCTGGAACCGTTTAAGATTCTGACTTGAAATTTGGTACACATATGTACTTTAACGAGATCTAGAACTAGATTATATTTTCATCTTGTTCCGTCGAAGGGTTGGGGTGTAAATTGGGGTAAATTTGGGGTAAATGGGTAAATCAAGCAGGTAAGAGTCCACGAAATTGGTACTTAGTATGTACAAGAGAAGCTAAGGTTTCAAAAAAAATTTTGGCATTAGCCACCCCCATTACCACCCCCACCCCCTTATTAAAGGGGATGAAAAAATTGTGATTTAGAGTATGTACAGAAACCAGAAACCTCAAAATATTTTTTTACTTCATCCACCCCCCCACTACTACCCCCCTATCACCACCTCCACCCCCTAGCGATGTGGGGTATCGTTTTATGGGTTTTTGGGGTAGAAGATTTCAAATATTATATTATTAAAGTTCCATAATCAATTATTTTCATATACAAAGTTTTTTCGTTGTGAATGACTTGGATAGAGAATCTGGATGTGGAAGTAGTGATTCCTTGGGCAGCGGTTTTTATTTTTATAATAAGTACATATAAAATAAAACGTACCGAACGAAACGAAATCAAGTGTTTCTGGCTCAAGAATAGTACATCTTAGTGTACTGTAGTGATGGGCGATATTTTACTGCCGGTGATTAAATCACCGTGATTAGAAAATCACCGATAGCAACAGTGACGAAGGAAACAAAGTCACGGCGATTAGTGATTTTAATAGCGCATGATATACTCTTCTAGTCTTCTATACACTGGCATGATAGAATTAAATAGCATTTACGAAAATGGTGATTATGGATCGGACGTAATAGTAACATTTCGTAGATATGATCATTCAACTCAAGTTCTAATACTTTTGACTCATAAGCTTAAAATATTTATTTATTCATATGTTTAGTATTTATATATTTATTTACTTAAGTTTTATTATACAAGTTGTTGCTATAAACAGTAAAATGTATTCACGTTTATTTCTGTTTCCTATTATTTATGCAGAGCAGCGTTATATGTCAAATCACGGCAAACTTATATCAAGCTCGCAGATTGCGTTCACTTTCAGTCTAAACCACGATCGTAGTCATCACTGTTTTAAACCTTGTGCAGATATGTAATGTAAGCATGTCACGGCAAACATAACAGTTTACAGATTTTTGGGCTAAACCGCGATCGCAGTCACTGTTAAAAATCACCGTGATTCAAAAATAGCAGTCACTGATCACGGAGTGATTGAAAAATCGCGATATCGCTCATCACTAGTGTACTGTTCTTGTTTCTGGCTCACGTATATCAACCGATTGCGATGCCACGGTGACGCTACGTGAGTCTAGCATCGACTGTCGAATGTGTCACTTATCTCGTTATCTCGCTCTTTCATTTTACTGCAGATCAAAAGCGCTTAGGTCGGCTGCAACGTAGTTCTTAGCTTAGGATTTACAGACGAATGTCAATACTAGTTTAGAGTAGATACTGTGACTAAGTAGAGTACGATATTTTTTACCTGATATAAATATATTTGGCATTTTATATTTTTAAATCTTGCGCACACGAGACCTACATTTTGAAGACAATATAATTTTTAATCAAATATCTAACTTTTAATTTAAGGCCGTTTGACCTTGAAAAATTCAAAATTTTCGCCTGCGGCGCATTTTTAATAACCGTACCCTCACTTTTAAATAAGTACTTTTTTCTAGAAAAAAATATGGTCACCCTAATTATACTGCCAATAATGAACGAAATCCGTTCAGTATGACATTATTCCGAAGTTAAAACCTCTAGTTACTGTACTAAATGAGCATAAAATCACTTAAAGATTGATGAATTGTCTTTAATTTTGTTCCTTAGAATTTTTTATACAAGGGTCATAGTTTCTAAGTTATTCCATATTTAAAATAAATACTTCATCCTATAAACGTTCGGATACCATATATAAATATATTTCCGAAACTATTAATCTGAAGGGCCGAGGTTTGCAAGTATTCGAGACCAAAAATTCGCACTGTACGACCCGCGGTGCATATTTTTTTTTTTTGTCATACTCATGTACCATTAAACTAGAAAAAAAACTTGTGGAAAGCTATAATTATGTGAGTAAGATTTCATATTTGCTAAGCAAGCAGTAAAGGTAGAGATGCTTGGAATATCCATGGCAACCGTCAATAAATTAAGGACGCGGCTTCTATTCAAATGACAATACTGTCAAGATAAATTAAATCATATTATTATAATAACTCTGAACATTTTTGAAAATAATGTCGGAAATTGAAGATATCCCAAGTAAGCTTGTTTAAATTTCACTTCAAAAAAGTTAAAACATTTAATTTAATACTTGTTATATAAAAGAGAAAATGTTCCCAAAACTTTATTTCCCTAGGGACGTTATGAAGAATAACGATCCATTACCAATGGCAACAAGTACTTGGTACATAAAGCGTCATTTACGATCGACAATACAATGGAATTACTTACAAAGGAGGTATAACGGAAACCTATTTGGCGACTTTCGGATCTCTAACATAATCGCTAAAAACCCGACCTTCAGACCTACATATACTATCTTTCAACAATTGTGGTTCTGGATTATTTTCAACTAGCTAAGACAAAAACACAAGTATTGAAGAATAATCAGTTCAGACTTTAAGAAAAAATATCAATTTAATTTATAAGCGACTGAGACGCAAAAACTGACGTATCTTGGCCCCAAATGCACGTGGATCATTATATTTTTTAGAAAAATGTTAGTTAGATATTTCATCTATTTTCATAGTACGCTTGATGTTTTTGATGTTTTTGCTGATTTTAATCTTAAAAAGTATAAACAATAAACGGTTTAAATGAAGATTTTTTTTCTTAGTACTATTGCAAAATACATGTATTTACCGACATTTGAAAAAAATATCTTTCTACGAGTCGATGCACTTAAACAGTAAGCGTTTGATATTTCGAAATCTTTTTTATTTTTAGCCGTTTAATAATTATTTTGCGCTAAAATTTGACACGAAGGTTTTGTTCAATAAAGGGCATAGTTTCACCAAATTTCGTTAAAATTTATGCATTATTACGTTATATTTCTTAAACTGTCAAAACAATTTTTTGGTGGTTTCCATTTTTTTTTTACAAATTAACAAATTATCAAAATCTTTTTCAAATGCCGACTCTTATTCAAAATTATTTTTATTTTCGCGATGCACTTATTAGGATCGGAGATAAGGTGGAAAACAGCAGACACTTTAAAATATTTTTACAGTGGCAAAATACCCAACAAACATAAGAAATCATGAATATGCTACAAATAATAAATTATAAACAATAGTTGAAACAAGAATTGTTTAAATTTTACAAGAAGCAATGGACTGATTTAATTCAAAACTTATCAGAGCACTTGTTATTATATCTACAACAAATTAAAACAATAAAATTAATTCAGCAGAAAATTCCTTATTCGCCTATTTGGATGCTTAATTTGACTCCAGTACAAACACCAGATATTGGGAAAAAACAAATTTTACTAAAAAAGAAGAAATTAATATTACAATTATTGACAAAAATAAAATTTATTGCTCTGAGAAGTGTATCAAAGAAGATAAAACAGAATTTTATGAAGAACAAATAGATGCATTATATACTATCATTAACGAAATGAGACAAGAACTAGATGCCAGAGATTTATTCATAAGTAAGTTAAGGAGAAAGTCGCAAGTATTTGAAGCAGATGCATATGATATAGAACAAAGTTATACAACGGAAATTGAAAACCAGAAAATTGAACTAAAAAATTTACAACAGAAATTGGATTTTGAAATGATGAAAAATATTACTAAAGATACTAAAAACCAAGAGGTACAGACAGTAAAAAAGTTAACATTTGACAAATGTACGCAAATTATAGGAACCAAAGAAACTGTAACTAAAGGAGTGCAAACGCAAGAAACAAATACACAAACTACAAAAACACACCGAGCAGCAGTAGATCACAAATCTACATGCCAACTACATGAAACACTTTATAGTGAATTTCAAAAACTTGGAGACGATGAAAATATGAAAAAAACAACATCCAGGAGAAAGTGCGAAAAGAAAGAAGAAACTACAAATCCGGAAACAAAAAGGAAACCCAAAGTATTAATATTAGCTGATAACAATGGGAGAAACTGCTCTAATATTTTAAAATCAATTATGGATCGTGACAGTGTAGATAGGTACGATATAAATTGCATTTTTAAACCAAATGCTTTGCTTAAGGACATTATTTGGGACTATGAATCTCTTTTTAAATATTTTGATAAAAATGACTATGCTATTATATTTTCCACCGCGTTAAATGCTGTTAAAAACAAGAATATAAACGTCGACTTTTTGAAAAACTGTCTGAAATACCTTGAAAAAACGAACGTTATAGTTGTAGGTGCTCCTTACAACCACAATAGAAATGTTTTAAATAAAATTATTTATGACAATAATATAAAAATAAAAAATATTGTGGACAGCTGTGAAAATACAAATGTATGCTATTTTGACATAAATTCCTTGTTAGGGGATTATAATATATCAAATACCAAATTTTTAAATAAATTAGCAAAATTTAAAATATTTACGTACATAAAACAAAAACTAGTTGCAAATACTGAAAGTAAGCATAGTAAAACATTAACCAGTTTTGCCTCTGTTTTCGGTCATGACACTTCCTTGTCTCATTACCATGAACCTGATATTACTAGTATTATGAAAAATACAAATTTTTTTATACAAAGCCAACAAGCAAAATGTTATATATAGTACATCAAAATGTCCAGTGCTTAGGCAACAAAATACTAGACTTGGAAATATTCTTACAGAACGAAAATTGTGATGTATTTTGCGTATCTGAACACTGGGCACGTACTGATCAGATGCAGTCGCTTAATATTAGTGGCTATTATATTGGTAATTCTTATTGTAGAAATGTAGTAAAGAATGGTGGTGTAGCGATATATCTAAAAAATAATATTCATTCCGAAAAGCTGGATTTTGTTAATACCCTATCAGTAGAGAAACATTATGAATGTACACTAGTTAAATGTTTCATTGACAGTAATAATTATATAATTGTTATGACATTATATAGAAGTCCAGATGGTGATTTTGATACTTTTATTGAGAACTTAAATACTTCTTTAGAAATGATAACTAATAAATACAGATATGTAAAAGTTGTGGTGTGTGGTGACTTTAATATAAATTTTTTAAAAGCAAGTAGAGAACTGAATGACCTTCTGGATGTTCTATCATCGTATTGTATCACACCTACTATAGAAGAACCAACTAGATATCATAATTGCATTGATAACATTTGTGTAAACGTAAATTGCTCTGAATACGAAAGCAAAGTTATAAAATATCCTATATCTGACCATGAAGCTCAAAAGTTATCATTACGCATAGATAATTACGATCAGGGTACATCCAAAATAAAACATAGGGGATTAAAGAACAAAAATAACATAAATTACTTTTGTTCATTGCTCGAGGGGGAAAAATGGGAAATTGTATTTAATATGAATAATATGGATGTAAATGAGAAATATAATAATTTTATTGATATATTTTTACATTACTTTAATGATGCCTTTCCGGAAAAAAATTTAGTTGTCAAAAATAGAGTTAACCATAATCGTTGGATAACAAATGGTTTAAAAATATCTTCAAGGAAATTGAAGGATCTATACTTGCTAACACTAACAACAGCAGATAATCAGCTAATTTTATACTATAAAAGGTATAAAAGTATTTACAGACAGCTCATTTACAAAGCAAAAAAAATGCACAATAACTCGCTCTTAAGTAATGCCAAAAATAAGTCCAAAGTGGCATGGAATATTATAAAGCCAAATAAGAAAAATGTCGCAAATGATATCAAATTAAACATTGACAATAAAATTATATCTGATCCCACTATGGTTAGTAATGCTTTTAACACACATTTCGATGATAAACCCAATAAGTTGCTCGAAACCATTCCTGAAAGTAACGCAATTCCGGCTAATAATATACGTATGAATCACTTCTCGTTTTTCTTTGAACCCGCGATTGAAGATGATATAATTGAAATTGTACGTAATCTTAAAGTTTCAAACTCGGCATGTATGGACGAAATTAGTTCAAACTTATTAAAAAAATGTATGAAGCATATTGTGAAACCGTTTACTCATATTTTAAATTGTTCCTTAAATGAGGGCATCTTTCCAGATAAACTTAAAATATCTAAAATAATACCTTTGTTTAAGACTGGAGACGAAACAGATATTGATAATTACAGACCCATTGCGATCCTAAGTACTTTTTCCAAAATTTTTGAAAAATTTGTTTCCAAGAAGATTGTAAATTTTTTTACGAAATTTAACTTATTTAATGGCAATCAATTTGGCTTTCGTGAGGGACTATCAACATCGAACTGTGTAAATAAGTTCTTAAATATATTGCACGATAAATTAGACAATCACCATCAAGGCATTGGTATATTTCTTGATTTGAGTAAAGCGTTTGACTTAGTAAACCATGATATACTCTTAAATAAAATGTATAGATACGGTGTTAGAGGACAGGCGTTAAAGTGGTTTCAAAGTTATTTGGGAAATCGGTCTCATTATGTTAATATTGGTCATGTAAACTCCGAATCCCTTATCACACAAATAGGCGTACCTCAGGGATCCGTTTTAGGGCCTTTATTATTTATTATTTATATTAACGACCTCAATGCAGATAACATTTTAATGTTCGCAGATGATACGTCGATTATTATTGGCAACAAAGACCTTGAAACCAGTGTAGGTTACTGTAATAAACAATTGCAAGATATTTACACTTGGCTTATTGATAACAAGCTAATACTAAACACTAATAAATCAGTTTTCATCAGATTTAACTATTCTTCTGCAAACTATGATCGAAGTTTATACATAAGCACTTCAAAAGGTACTTTAAAACAAGTACAGTCCACGAAATTTTTGGGTATTTATATATCTGAAGACTGTAAATGGACTACACATATCGATATGATTTGTAGAAGAATAGCTCCTGTGTGTTATTGTTTAAAACAGTTAAGACTTACAGTGGATACAGATGTTCTAAAAATATATTACTTTGCCCATTTTCATTCAATGATTTCGTATGGCATTACTGCATGGGGTTCTTCTAGTGAATGTACACGGATCTTCAGACTTCAAAAAAAAGCGATCAGATATATAGTGGGTGCAAATGCCAGAGAAAATTGCAAAGAATACTTTAAGAGCCTAAATATTCTAACATTACCTTGTATCTTTATAATGAGTCTAGTAATCTATGCAAAAAATAATAACTTTCAGATGATAAACCACTATCATTCATACTCTACAAGAAATTCTAATTTATTAGAGGTACCACTTCATCGAACAGCAACATTTGAGCGTAGTCCAAAGTTTTTAGCTATTAAAGCATTCAATAAACTTCCCGCTGAATACAAAACTTTAAATTTAAATTTATTTAAAAAACGCGTTAAAGAATTTTTAATTACCAAATGTTATTATTCTTTAAATGAATATCTTGATGATAGAATATAAAATTTGCAGTCTACTTATTCATTGACTTGCTCTGTATGTTATTTTTATTTCAGTCATCCATAGCCTGATTTTTGCTTTTTGTATTTTGTTTCAATCAATGCTAAATTTCCGTATCACTTCTAATTACTATGTATATTAATTACACACACCATGTTTAATGTTCCTTATTTTAACAAATTTTGATTGTATGTATGTATGTATGTGTATATATGTGTGTATTTATGTTTATATGCGTATGTGTGTATATATATATATATGTAATATATATATTTTTTATGTCTCATGTATGTTACTTATACTCGTATGTTTTTTTTTTATTATTTTACAGTTTTATGACTTATCCTATATTATTTGTAATAATCTACTGGATGAATAAACATTATTATTATTATTATTATTATTATTCCCCAGTTTTGAGTATAGTTAATATAAAGTAAATATCAATTTATATTAATGTCTTGATATATTGACTTATCAGTTTAAGAATCTTCAACGTCTTATAACATGCTCGACGTTATGATACCAATGATAAGATCTTATTATCAATTAATAACCTGTAGAAAGGTGACGACTAGCAGACTTCGATTACCAATTAAATACTCTTATGGTTTTATTACCTTGAAACACGTCACATTCTTGAAGGACTCAACAAAAACATGTTTTGACAATTGTAGACACAAAAATTAATGAAGTATTGACAAGTTAGCTAATAACAACATGAAGTGAACAGGACTCGCATTATTAAAGTTTGATATAAATAAGAAAACAACAAATATTATTGTACTAATTTAAAATAGTAATTGTTCTTGAGAATTATGTCAGAATAAGAACAAAACTAGAACAGCGTCTAGGTAGCATGCATTAGATGTGGGTACTGGGTATGGAACGGGAGAGCCCTCTTCGCGATGCAGGTCTTAATCCAAATATGTTTGGATCAACAAGATGTTTATGCCTGCTTTATCGACTATGAGAAAGCGTTTGACACCGTCAAACATGACAAACTTATAGAACTATTAAAACTTTCGGGAATTGATACTAAAGACATTCAAATTATAAAAAATCTTTATTGGAATCAAACAGCAGTCGTCAAGCATGAAAGCATCACGGGTCAGAATATTATAATTGCTAAGGGAGTTAGGCAGGGTTGCATTCTTTCGCCACTGCTGTTCAATTTACACTCTGAAGAAATCATTGTAGAGGCACTGGAAGAACACAATAAAGAAATCACAACTAATGGGGTACTAATTAGTAATCTCCGCTATGCACAGGGCCGGTTTTCTGAGTAGGCCTCATAGGCTCGGGCCTAGAAGCGCCACTCTACGGGGGGCGCATTTGCCTTTCGTCTTAGTGGTTAGTGCCCATAAACCGATAGCAAACATAGAGATTATAATACAAGACATTTAACTTGTTCCTATTCCGAGGGGGGGGGGCGCAAAATTGACCTGGGCCTAGGGGCAATTAATATCTAAAACCGGCACTGGCTATGCAGGTGACACTGTTTTGCTGACGGATAATATCGAGGATTTACAGATGATACTCAATAGGGTAACTACAATAAGCAACCAATTTGGACTTAATATCAACAGAAATAAAACCAAATTTATGGTAATTAGTAAAAGGAACATCCAAACTATCAATCTGCAAATAGGAACCGAATCCATCGAAAGAGTACACCGCTACAAATATTTAGGATACACAGTAAATGATGAATGGGACCCGATTTAGAGATTAAGATCAGAATAGAGATTAAAAGCAAAAACAACAACAATAATGAAAAAACTAGAAGCTTTTGAAATGTGGCTGTATAGACGCATACTAAGAATACCTTGGAGTGAAAGAGTGACCAATATTGAGGAAGAGAAGAGAAGAATGGATAAAGATATGGAACTACTTACAATTGTAAAAAAAAGAAAAGCATCCTACCTGGACTATGTGTTTCGGAATGACAAGTATGGTCTATTGCAACTTATCATGGAGGTCAAGATAGACTAGGCAGAAAGAAACAATCCTGGATAAAAAACTTATGTGATTGGTTCCAAATACCAGAAGCTTCAACTGTAATTCATATGGCGCATATACCATGTATAATCTAACTATGTATTATTTGTAAGCTTACTAGTTCTCCAAAATAAAGTTGGAGTGTCAGTTCTAAGAGATAGTTTGTAATAGGATAATTTCAGTGATTATTAATAGACATTTATGTCCCACTTAATATGCATTTTAAGAAATGTATTAGATTATAAAAAGTAAGACAAGTATTTTTGTCCTTCCTAAAAATTAAAATATGCGATAAAATATACTGCGTCAAAATCTAGCCGACACGGAAAAGTTCTGTATCTAACATACCTGACTGATAGATTTAAATCTTAAACTACTTTACGTGGTACAAATTTTATTTAATTTTTATTAAATTATGCAAAACAATAACATATGCCTTGTTATTACGTTATCTTATCTCCAATATAAATAAAACAAAATAAAAAGGAATTTTATACACATTACATTCGTGTTAAAAATAGAAGGTGTGCTCACCCACGTCTTTTGTTATGTATAATTAAGGTGTCTCGGGAAAAGAGAATATTTTATTTGATTTGTTAATCTCACGAGAATTGTTTCCTCTTCAGTAATTTATACTTTTAACTCAGAGTAAAGACTTGTTTCAAATATTTTTAGAACAAAAAATAATTCAATGTCCTAGAATCATTGATCCTTAAAACTTATTAGTACAGGAAAAGATTGAAAAAATCACCGTAACTCGAAAAAAATTGTGCAGGCTTTAAACTTTGGTTATAATTTTAAAATAGGCCAAAGTTCACAAAACAAAAAAGTTTAGGAGTTTTACGGATCCGCGGGAATCTATAAGGGGCAAAGAAGAGTATTTTTAATTAAAAAAAATCGATTATTCTCTATTTTCTCGGGAGATATGACTTAAATCTATCAATTTATATAAAAGTTGCATACAACATTTTCTTCTTAAAATTTAATTTTCTCTCAGCTCCAATTTTTTTTTAGGTGCCTGAAACTATAAAATTAAAGACAATTTTGTCAGAAACAACATTTATTTGAACTATTTTTTTGTAAATGCCATATTTCCCTAGAAAATAGAGAAAAATCGATCTTTTAATTAAAAATACCTCTTTCACTCCCTCCGCGAATCCTAAACTTTGGCCCATTTTGTACCTATTATCAAAGTTTAAGATCTGCACAATTTTTTTTCGAGTTGAAGTAAAATTTTCTTGTATAGAGAAATATATTTTATTTGAAATCGAATTTTTTACATGTAGAAAAATCTATACTTACCTCTTAAATCAATTTAGCAGGTTAAAAAAACGTTGCTCTGCAGGCAGAGTTGGGTAAAGTGCTTCAATTACCAAGCACGAAGCCCTGAGCCAGAATGCTCTAAAGTAACAAGTACTACCTTTTATTTAAAAACGTGCTTTATTTACCAAGTACAGTACAGTTTGAAAAAGTAAAATATGAAGTATGAAGCTCTCAGAAATATAAATCTCAAGGACAAACTACTATTTGTACAGTACTTGAAACCCTTAAAGTACTTCAAATACTTTGAGTTGCTATAAAAGCTCTTCAAAAAAGCAACTTCGAACTGTTTATTATTCAATTCATGAAATTTCGTTTATTAAAACAGGGAATATGATACTTATGTGTAAGTGGAAATATAAGATTAAAACAAAAACAATCATAATGTCACACCTTTAGGATATGATGATCATGAAAAATTCTTTAAAAGGTAATTATTTATGTATTTATTATAGGCTATTGACTATGTATACAAAAAAAAGAGGAAGTAAGTAATAATTGCGTTAAAAGGGTTTTATCCATTTATTGGTCACGTAAATATGATAAAATCACAAAATGTTATTAAATTTAGGGGTGTCTTTTTGAGAATGGAGTGAAAAGGGTGGTTTTTTGTTTTTTTTTTCAATATCACTCAAAAACTAAGCGGAATTAAAAAAAGAAGCTTTTTTGGAGATTTTTTGCGATTTTATTTTAGATTTTCGCTTTTAACTGTTTTCTGAGCAGAGATGGGTATAGGAATTGCTTCAGAGAGAAGAAAGTAGAGATTCCGTAAAAACGAAAAATGAAAAAGGCTCTATGATGAAAATTGACTGAGATACTGCCGTTCAAAGTTGGCTGTTTTTGTCGTTTTTTACCGCTTTTGCTTATACGGGGTGGACCATTAATAGTAGGCCATAGTTTAAGGGTAGATTCTTTGGATCAAAATATGAGGATATAACCAAACATGCTTTAGTAAATTGTTGCTGTGTAAAAAGATAAAGGGTGTCAGCATTGTATTTATTATCTTTTAACCCCCCCCCCCCCCCACTATAAAATTGTGGGAGGTTACTACAATTAGTCTAAAATCGAAAATTGAGATAACATCAAATCTTTACGTTTTGAGGCCCCAGGAACGCAAAAAAGTTGTTTTTGAAAAATGTCTGTGTGTGTGTGTATGTATGTTAGCACAATAGCGGCGAAGCTACTAAACGGATCTGGATGAAACTTTGCATGAGGGTTTCTTTAGTGCTCCAGAAGATCTGAAAAGGTTTTGGTTGAGGTCGGATTACGTTTGGTGCCGTTTTGGCACAACAAATTGTTTATTTTATGATTACTTACAATTTGTAATCGAACCATTGAAAAGCAGTAAAAATTCCGATTTCAACGATATATCATATCTGCACTCTTTCGATTTGGTTTCTGTGAAAAAAATTAAAAAACCAAATAACACGCTTCTTGTGTAAGATATATTTTATAGTCTAACCACAGAGTACAGTAACTACACAGAGGCGAAGGCTTTGATGGTTCCTTTGAGTTTTGATGGCTCGTTTTCTGTGACCTTGCGTACCAGTTGCGTCTACGCTGAGAGAAATATGTTGTTAATTTATTTCTTTTAATAATGTGTTTTATTTTATTGTGAAAAACTAGTTAAAACTTTATAAACATTACATTGAACTAGATTTTGGTCGAAAGTATGGGAACCAGGCAGAAATTTTCATAATAGCTACGTAATACTTTTGAATTTTAATCTAATCGGCGCCTATTTTCATTTGTTGCTGCAAAAGAAAATAAATAAATAAGTAACACATAACTTTCGACCATTTTTTTTTTCAGTTATTGAGATTATTTCGACTTTGAACAGTTTTTCCATTTCTACGTTATATTACTGGTTTTCTACCTAAAATGAGTTTGTAAGGTTGTTGGGTATTAAATGCTCCATTTTTTGCAAAGAATGCACAGGAGTCAACTACGAAAACGCAAATGAACGTATCTGAAGAGGACGTCGATGCAAACATCGTTGAAGAAATTGATTTTCAAGTCGACAATTGTAATTTTGTTGGTGAGACATCAGCTTAACTCTTATATACAAAAAATTGAAAAAAGTCATATATTTTTTTTATTGATAATTATTGTAAAGAATAGGGTATATAATATAAGCAAAAGCGATAAGAAATAGCCAACTTTAAACGACAATATTTGAGCCAATTTTCATCGTAGAACCTTTTTTCACAGCTTTTAATTTTTTATTCTCTTAAACAATTCCCATACCTATATCTCTGCTCAGAAAAAGTTAAAAGCAAAAATGAAAAAAAAAGGAAAATCTCGATTTTTTGCATTTTTTGCAAATTTGTTTTTGCTTACATTTAGTATAAAAAATAGTTTATTCGAGGTTGCAAAAAGTAAATTTCCTACAAAAAAGTACTCTTGTAATTTTTTTAATTCCACTTAGTTTTTGAGTAATGAAAAATCAAAAAAACCACCCCATATTATTAGATTTAAACCATTGTCACATCAGTCACAGCTGAGATTAAGCATATATATAATACAACTGTTGGGAAGCATTACGGAATACTTTTTTGACATAGATAATAAAAAGAAAGGCCCCAAAACTGTGCCCTGGAGTACCCCGCGTATAATTGAACTATAATCGGAAAAATCTTTTTATACATATACAGTTTGTTTTTTATTTAGCAAACATGATCTATAAAATGTTTTACCTTCTAATTTCACAGGATACTTTAATTTTTCTCCATGAGAAAATTGCCAAGCAAGGTAAAACGGAAACTCAATTCTCGTGTTTTGGAAAAGATATCTCTAGTGCAGTATCTAACAAAAATGAAAAAAAAAAACTGCCACTATCGGTAAACCTGTCTTATTCAACCCTGAGTGACACTAATAGTAATTACAATTAATACAACTTTTTTCTGCTCTAGGTTAAAGATACAGTTCCGTTTTTTTTAATTATCGAGTTTTAGAAAAAACTTTTCGTATAAATTTGTGCTGATTGTTTGGTGATTCCAAGAAACCAACTCGTTGTCAAATACTCAGATCTGCCAGATGAATTTTGAAGGATTTTTTTCACCCCTTTTCTACGATTTGTCTCTCAAAATATTTTTCCCATAAATATGTATATATAGATTCTCTTGCTAGATTCTGAATTATAACCAGATTATCAGCTACTGACGTGCACATGTGTAAAAATTATTTTTTCACCATAGTCAAGGCTATATCTGTGTATCTCTTTGTCTTTTGATATATAATCCACTGCATTTAGTGAAAAATGAGCCGCATCTTCAGACCAATTCATACAAAAGCAAATGTTGGTTTTCCAGGTAGGTTCTGATGTCCTTAATAAGGTCTCAAAAGTCCCCGAAGCGGGAGTATAAGGATAAAATTTGGCAACGCCGTAAAGGGCTAAAATCGTGCTCGTAAACGAATTTTTCGAGATATCTCGGTTTTCATTGCCTCTACGACAAAAATACATTAGGCCAAAAAGAAAGCTATGGAAATTCTCTATAAAAAAGATAGAGGATCTTTTTTCGTATACGCAATAGTTTTCTTGAAAAATTCCAGTAAGTCATACCTAAAATCAAAAAATTTATTTGTGGCAGTTTTTATTGCACAGAGGGTTAAAACATAAAAAAAATCCTGGTTTGCTGTATCCTTGAAACCTATTGTTTCATTTGTGGAAACGAGGCTGACGAAGAAAAAGAGAAAAGAAAAGCGAAAGACCAACGTAAAACAATCTGCCATGTGTCAACCATCAGTTTTAAAGATACCATTATGGTACTGGCCGAAAAAGCAACAGTGTGAAGGCTATGGAGCAGCTTCGCCGGTCCTCAAAAGTTTCATCTGCTGACATTTACTTTGATGAGCAGATGGTTGCAGCTGTAAGCCAAGAGAAGCTCCTTTCCAATAATAAAAATAAAACCAGATTGATTTCGATATTGACAGAAAAGTTTGAGGCAAATAATTATATTGTTAGACATGCTGAAGATGATGCTGACATTTTGATAGTCGAAACAGCGTTTGAGGAATCATGTAAAAATACTACGGTTGTGGTTGGGGAAGATGTGGATCTTCTTATAATTTTAACTGCTCGTACACCAATTAATAAAGAAATTTTTCTCCTCAAACCACACAGAGGGAAGGTCCAACAAAAAATGTATTCTTCATGAAGCTTTGATCACCATAAAGATATTCGAGATCACATATTGTTTCTGCACGCATTCTCTGGGTGTGACACTACATCTGCTGTATTAAATAAAGGCAACACTGCAGCTTTGAAAGTTATGAAAACACGGCAGGACTTGAAACTTGTAGCTGAAGTTTTCAGCAAGACTGGTACTTCTCTTGGCATAGTTACTTCGAGTGGGATAAAATTTTTCCTCGCAATCTATAACGCTCCAGTTAAAGAAGTTTCCATCGATAACTATCGGTATTCCTGCTTTAATAAAGCTGTGAGCAAAAGCAAAGTGAAATTGAATTCATTACCACCCACTCATGACGCAGCTCAACGGTATATATTTAGTGTTTATTTTCAAGTACAGAAATGGTTCGGTAATGTATTGGATCCTAAAGAGTGGGGATGGATGTTGAAAGATACCATATTGTGGCCAAAAACAACATCCCAACTTCCTGCGCCTGATTGCCTTCTGTAGATGATTTTCTGCAACTGTACGAAAGGTTGTGGACCATTGTGTGGCTGTCGGAGGTTGGGACTTAATTGTTCACCAGTTCGCGGCAACTGCCATGGAAAATCTTGCTTGAATGCTGAACCGATTGAAAACTCGTCAGAAATAGATGCCGTTACTGAAGCAGAGACTGAAAGTTTTCAGATTGACTCGGATTTCCTCGAACGAATCGATGAATTTATAGAAGGAGAAAACGGACAAGAAGGAAATTATTAATTTGACAACATTTCAATAAGTATGACAGTCGTGGATTAGGCCTACCGGAGAAACCACATAAAAAGAAACGCGCCTAGTACTCAACCTCAAGGGTGGTGTGGAATAGAGTACTTAAATTATCCATAATATCTCATAAGTTCAAATTCAATGCAAGATTTTCAAGAAAACTATTGCGTATACGAAAAAAAGACCCTTTATCTTTTTTATAGAGAATCTCCATAGCTTTCTTTTTGGCCTAATGTATTTTTGTTGTAGAAGCAATGAAAACCGAGATATCTCGAAAAATTCGTTTACGAGCACGATTTTAGCCCTTTACAGCGTTGCCAAATTTTATCCTTACACTCCCACTTCGGGGACTTTTGAGACCTTATTAAGGACACCAGAACCTACCTGGAAAACCAACATTTGCTTTTGTATGAATTGGTCCGAAGAAAAATCCTAAATGCAGTGAACTAATTGGATTGTTGACTGATATTACACAAATTGAATCGGAATAATTGTATATATTGAGAACTCATAAAAATATTGACATTGATGAAAAATTGTGGTTGCTAACAACATGTTTTTTTTTATTATTATTATTGTTACTGTTACCAAATTTAATTATTACTGTTTGAACATCTGAAATTAAATCATAATACTTTCGAGTGCTTTACATTCATCTGGTTCTTCGTTTTCGATTGCAAATTCTATTTCAAATTGAATTTTATTGAATTCATCTAACACTGACTTAAATTTTGCTATATTCCTAATGACCATATTACTATAAAGCTCATGTCATTAAAACAAATCTATTGTAAATTTATCTGTGGCAATACACACCCACAAAAGTTAAAGCGTCAATGAGTTAAGAGGGAAGTACATCACTCCTTAGAGTTCCTGTAATATAAATTTCATCATTCATTAATTTGTTGAAACAAAATTTATGATTGTCCTTATCGTATTATCTTTATTACAATTGTCAAATCTATATATAAACAAGTAACATTAAAACATGAATTAAATAATTTAAATAGAAATGATTTATGTATGAAAATTATTTAATGCGTATACTATTAAATGACAAAGAATTAAGGAAGAAACAGGTAAAACTGGTATAAAAATGTATAGAACTTTTTTATTGCACAAATATTTATATCACAACTATTAAAATCTTTTTCGAGCTTATCACTAAACCATATACAAATTTAACAATTCCCGGGGATTAAGGGCCATTTAAATAATTCAAACTATATTTAATTTTACTTGTTTATATATACAGAGCGTCATTCACAGACTGATGTGCGATGTAAAGAATTTTTTTATTATTAAGGATAGGATTTTGCAGAGTGAGATAGAAATTTGCGTTTATTATAAATGCTTAAAAAGTTATAAATGGTAAAATCTTTAAAATAGTTTCAGATATTGCTCTAAGGAATACAGTCATATATAGTTTTTATCGACAATTATTTATATAGTTAAATTCCATGTTCTAATAATTAAATTAGGAACTATTTCCATTGACAAACTGCAATACTCAAGTGCAACAGAACTCTACAAAAAAAACCGCTGCCCAAGGAATCACTACTAAAAAATTTTGTATGTGGAAATAATTGTTTATGGAACTTTAATAATATAATATTTGAAATCCTCTACCCCAAAAACCTATGAAACGATACCCCACATCGGTAGTGGGGTGGTAGTGGGTAGTGGATGTGGATGAAGTAAAAAAATATTTTGAGGTTTCTGGTTCTTGTACATACACTAATTCACAATTTTTTTTCATCCTCTTTAATAAGGGGGTGGGAATGGTAATGGGCTAATGCCAAAAATTTTTTTGAGACCTTAGCTTCTCTTGTATATACTAAATACCAATTTTATGGACTCTTACCTGCTTGATTTACCCATTTAAAACAAATTAACCCCAATTTACCCCCCAACCCTTCGTCGGAACAACATGAAAATATAATCTAGTTCCAGATCTCGTTAAAGTACATACGTGTACCAAATTTCAATTCAATATCTTAAACGGTTCCAGAGTAAACGTGCGCACAAAAAAGTTACAGACAGATAGACATTTTTTTCTCGCTCAAACTTAAAATCTCTACGTTTCATGACATTTTAAGCCTATTTGTACAATAAAAATTTTTAAAAATTGTTTTGTCGTTACTATACTTCCACTGGATGTGGAAGTAATATACATAGTTGTATTCGTTAGAACACTAGCAAGCATCTAAAACTGTTTTAGAAATTATACTATGTTTGGTTTTTTAAATATTTATAATAAACCGAAAATAAACGCGTATTTCCCGCTCACTCTGCAGAATCCTATCCTTAACAGAAAAAGACAATCCTTAGTTTTGTTATTTGTGTGTGTATTTTTTTATGATTTACACATAACTTTAAGGTCCTTACAGGCAGTTGGTAGCTGGCATTCTGAAAGTTGCAGTTTTCTCCATTGATTATTGATTTTTAGGTTATAATATGCATAAAGGGTGGACCATTGAATATGAAACAACTCCAAAGATTATAAATGTCATAATAGAGAGAGTGAGAGCTTACTTGGAAGTCGTTCCTCCCTTGAATACCACACAACAAAAATTTTCAAATTCTATCGATTCGTTTTCAAGCTCCGATCAAAGAATTATAAATACATAATGTGTATTGGTTTGTTTGTTGCTAGTCACAGTCTAAGACACTTCAGTTGCAAACATCCCATAAGTTCTTGATAGGCTAGTCGATCTATTCATAATGTTTCGGACGCGATCGGTTAAGATCGCTTATTGTAATCTCCGTTTGACGTGTCCGCCACCAAAAGAGTTTGAAAAAAGTAAATCGATCGTTTCATATCATAAGTAAGTATAAACTTCATAGTCGTAACATGATGGGGTTCTGTTTACAGTTGTAATAATGTGAATAACAATTAAATTTTAACGTGTACTTTCTACCTATTATATTTGTTAATCCGCGGTTATGTACCTAGAGGATCTGAAAATTTAACTGACAATTATTTCATAAAATAGGTACAATATTGTCGTTATTTTAATAAATACATGTCTATTTTCTTGAATAAACATCAATGCATGGAAATTACACAAAAACAAAAATGTGTGCGCGCTATGTTAATTTCATTGCTATTACTTCCAACAACAACAAGCATTTATTAATGTTACATGATACAATATGCGCCATTCCGGAGTCCGGTCCGGAGCCAGCCATCGTCGAGGTGTGAGGCTGGACGGGGAGGGTCCGGTTTGGCGGTGACGAAAATTACTTGGTGAGTTAAAACTCCTGCCTAATGGAAAAAGGCTTAAATTTAACAATATCGTGCAACGTAGTACACGAGGGTAGGAACTTAAAAATAATTAAAATTAAAACATCCAGTGGATGTATAATAACGCATTTTTTTTTTTAAGTCTTTATTGTTCATATGGGTTTAGAATGTCATGAAACGTCGAGTTTGAGCAAAAGAAATGTCATTTTTTTGTGCGCACGATTACTCTGGAACCGTTTAAGATATTGACTTGAAATTTGGTACACCTATGTATTTTAATGAGATCTGGAACTAGTTTATATTCTGATCTTATTCCGTTGTAGGGTTGGGGGTAAATTGAGGTAAATAGGGTAAATAGGTAAATTAAGGAAGAGGCCATAAAATTGGTATTTAGTATATATAAGAGAGGCTAAGGTCTCAAAACTTATTAAAGATGGTGAAAAAAATAAAATTGTGATTTAGTGTATGTACAAGAGCCAAAGTCCTCAATTTTTTTTTACTTCACCTAGATAATCTTGGCAATGAATTTGAGGCTTGTCTAATTTGTGATGTGTTTATTAAATACACAATTCACTAGCGCAGAATCATAATAAATTATAATGACCAATATTCAAATAAAAAATATTAACAATTTAGCCATGTAAATATGTGCAATATTTATTTCTTATATGTAAACTTTCAGAAAGAATAGAGAAATGCAATTTTTATGAATGATGAGACATTTTATAGATTTGTAACAATAGCTATGTTTATTAAAGTTTAGGCTATTTAAATTTGAAATATATCATGTTACTGTAATATTGCATGCTTCACATTATTGTGTAAAGAGCAGGTATGGCAGGAACTACAATAATTCATTTTGATGAAAATATTTACCCTTACACATACCCGCCACTGTTGCTTATATGATGTTATGTTTATCTATCCTTTTTAATGGACATATAATGTGACTATGTTAGGAGCAAACAAGGTATGTACTGAAGCGATATCTGTTATGTATCTAGGAATAAGTTCTTTGATCGGAGTTTTCGAGATATTCATATAAGTAAGGTTGTAAAAACTTCTTTATTTATTTAGATAAATAAAAATTAGAAATTTATCTTCCTAGCATTTCTAATGGATCGTTAGAGGAATATATTCAAAATAAAAAATGGTTGAAACATAATTTTTTTGCAGTTTTTCAAGCTGTATTTCTTAATTAACTATTTTTTTATGATTACCGCCCTGCATATCTTCATTAGGTATAGTAGGTTTCTTCTTTGGCAATTGTGTTAGCATCATGCCAAATAGTATTGTCATATTTTTTTCATTACTTAGTGTCCATCTTGTACATTTTTCTGTAAAGGTATATCATTTCTTTGTTGGCAGCAGCGCCCACTACCTACCAAATATTGTTTTTCGCCAGTTTTGCGATATAGCGCAAATTGTCAAACACCATACTGATAGATGGACAGATATGCAGCTTGTCTGATAGAAATGAAATATCAAAATATTCTGAAACGTGGAAATCCATTTTACGATTAGAATATTTCCCTTCGGTAAGCGAGGGAAGAAAAACCCCACTTAAATTACTTCCACATCCAGTGGAATTATAGTAACGACAAAAAAATTATAAAAAATTTTTATTGTTCAAATAGGCTTAAAATGTCATGAAACGTCGAGATTTTAAGTTTGAGCGAAAAAAAATGTTCTGTCTGTCTGTCGGTCTGTCTGTAACTTTTTTTGTGCAGACGTTTACTTTGGAACCGTTTAAGATATTGACTTGAAATTTGGTACACGTATGTACTTTAACGAGATCTGGAACTAGATTATGTTTTCATGTTGTTCCGACGAAGGGTTGGGGTAAATTGGGGGTAAATGGGTAAATCAAGCAGGTAAGAGTCGATAAAATTGGTATTTAGTATATACAAGAGAAGCTAGGGTCTCAAGAAAAAATTTTGGCATTAGCCACCCTCATTACCACCCCCACCCCCTTATTAAAGGGGATGAAAAAAAATTGTGATTTAGTGTATGTACAAGAACCAGAAACCTCAAAATATTTTTTTAGTTCATCCATCCCCACTACCACCCCCCTGTCACCACCCCCACCCCCGATACCCCACCGATGTGGGTTATCGTTTTATGGATTTTTTGGGGTAGAGGATTGCAAATATTATATTATTAAAGTTCCATAAACAATTATTTCCACATACAAAGTTTTTTCGTTGTGAGTGATTGGATAGAGAATCTGGATGTGGAAGTAGTGATTCCTAGGGCAGGGGTTTTTTTATTTGTTTCAATGCTTGTATTTTTGCGATTATTTGTACAAAACTAAAACATAGTTAAAAGTGTGTAAAAAAAACAATTAAAATAAATAAATATCCTGTTAAGCCCAGATAAAACGTATCGTTTTTTATGCAAAAAAATTGTTAAAATGAATAGGAAATATTTCGGTTAGATCAATCAAAAGTACCATTAAAAACCACCCAAAGTTAAAAAAAAATGAAGCTGGAGAGTTTTAAAAAAATATTTTCACTTGAAATTTTATGTGGTTTTATTTTTATTTTATTTTTTTTTTTTTGAGGTTAACTACATATTTAATAGAGGTCTTGTGTATTTATGTTTGTTCCAAATTGGACTGCTAACAACCTCTATATTTCATTTTTTCAATATGACGAATGCGACCGGAGATATTTGCAAAAAGACAGAAAAATAATCTTTTGCGAATTCAATTGTTTAAACAAATATGTTCCCGACCTTGCCAGAAGTTCAAAACCTGCAGTTATACTTGATATGTGTACTTAAAATTTCAGCAAAAAAATCCCTTCCCTAGACACTTTTTTAAGAAATATATTTACACGTCTACTAGTTGTCATTGCGATTTGAAGGAAACTAAATCTATATCGTCTATATTGATTCAGCGATTTTGAATCATTGCTATATAATAGTTCAATCAATGGAGGAGATGTAGAGTACGTGAGCAGGGACCTAAGCGATTCCTTTAGAAAGTTGTTCAGGGTGCTTAGGGAGTAAACATACTGAAAGTTCTGACGTCTAGGAGGTGAACCTTTTGTTTTTTCGCTTATATCTCGAAAACGGTGCGTCTCAGGGAAAAATTTCCAAATAAAAGTTCATGAAATTCTCTATATTTTTTTTGAATTCGCAACCGTTTTCGAGCTACGCGTTCCGGAAAAGTGAAAATTTCCGAAAAACAGATTTTTACCTGAAAAATAGAAAATTGTATTTTAAAGATGATAAAAAGAAGGTGCTGGTGGATATTCTGTTATAATTGGCACCAGGGTGTCTCCTACATGTTTCCACCCACTCTTGAGGGAGCAGCTCATTCCCGAGCCACTGCTGCACTTGGTGGTGGGTGCGCCGGGAATGCTGTTTAGTTGCGCTCTCAGTTGGTGGGGGGAGCTGATGTAAGGCTTAATATTTGCCACTGACCTCATGAACGATTGGAAGCGGTACTGTCTTGCTGGTGCCCCACACCATTTGAGGAAGCAAATATTCCCAGCCTCTTCAACCTCGCCTTGAGTGGAGGAGAGGTTGTAAAAGATCACTGCCGCTTCCTTGATGATTTCTGACTTGAAGTACAATTTTGAGAAGCCCACCTTGCTCCTCCTTAAAGCTGAAGTATTTCACTTTAGTAAAAATCTGTTTTTCGAAAATTTTCACTTTTCCGGAGCGTGTAGCTCGAAAACGGTTGCGAATTCGAAAAAGTATAGGTATAAAATGAAAGTTGTAGAGAATTTCATGAGCTTTCATTTGGTATAAGAAAATTTTTCCCTACGACGCACCGTTTTAGAGATATAAGCGAAAAAACAAAAGTGGGACTTTCTTTGTCCCCCCCCATCCGGCTCACCTCCTAGACGTCAGGACTTTCAGTATGTTCACTCCTTAAGCACTCTGAACAACTTTCTAAAGGAATCGCTTAGGTCCCTGCTCACGCCTTTGGGCCATTCGTTGACTGGACTATTAGCTTTGAAGAAGGTTTAGAAAAATTGACCGAAATGTTGGCTAATTAGAACCACCTTCATATTTGTTTGTCAAACGACCAGCTTTTCAAGATACATATTTACGAGTATTAAATGTAGCTGTTAATGAAAATCAATAAATAATCATTATTATGATTGTTTAAAACTTTTTCAATTTGAGCTAATAAGTTTGGCTTGTAATACATACAGTATTTGCTTTTATGAAAGAATCCCCTATTAAAAAAATAGAGCTACTGTTTCAGTGAAAAATAGAAAAAAAAACTGTCTACCTGAGCGGTCCCCGGGTATCTAAATTGATATCAGTGTCATGAAACACAGTAAACTTTAACTTAATTTTACATAAAACTGTATTACAAGCTACCGCAGACTCACTCTTACGGAATATATCAAGATTTCGTAAAAATTGGAACAGTTAGCAAGCTCATTTCTGAAAATAAATATTTACCTTAGTTCCATACAGGCGGATCACTAATTGTAGGAACCGGTTTTATTTTATTGTAATATTCACATAATTTCGAAATGTTACATTAAGTCGGAAATAACAGCCAACTTTTGCTGCGAAATATTTAACTATTTCATATTTTTTAGCATGTTAATATAAAATATGTCGTCCATATTATTTCTAAACATTATTTTCGTGTTCAGGAAGTCAAAATTAACTAGAAATAATACCCAGCAAGAAAAATTTAAGCAAAGTAATATTTTTCCAAAAAATCGCCACCATCTTGGTTCCTGAGGGAAAATATTGACTCGTCCTAATAGAAAATTAATCTCTTTGGTGTACCAAATGGCACTCTGTGAAGTTAAAGTGCGCTCTTTATTTGTCACTAAAACTAATAATCATTCTTAGGTAGTCGTATTTGTAACTTGTGTATGATAAGCGTTCATTTTCGAAAGTAAATAATGTTATTTTGAAAATATGCCACGAGATTGTGTGAATACACCCAACAACTTTTGTTATATTTGTGGTGAAGTGACTTTGGCGCATCAAAAACGTAATTTTACTCCCAAAATTAAGAAGGCGTACCAGTGTATTTTGGTTGTACAATTAGAGATGAAGACAAAAATGGGCACCTTGTTGCAGCAATTGTGCGAACAATATTTGCAGTCGGCTAAGTGGAAGAGGACGTTCAATGGCTTCTGCTGTGCCCATGATCTGGCGAGAACCTACAGATCATGTTACCGATTGTTATTTTTACGTGATATCTCCTATTAGATAGGGTATTAACAAAGGATGGTAATACAATACCCCAATTTACCATCTGCCATTCGCCCGGTTCTCCACAGTGATGAACTACCTATTCCTAATCCACCTCAATAATACAGCCTTGATTCTGACGAAGAATCGGATGATAATGTAGATGACTTAGTCCAGCCATCAACATCACAAGATCCCGACTTCTCTGCCGAACCACACAAAATTAATCAACGCGAATTAAGTGATCTTATAAGAGATCTTGATCTGTCCAAGGCAAAAACGGAGCTTTTGGCATCTCGATTACAACAATGGAATTTACTACAAAAAAATGTTAAAGTTTCCATGTACCGAAGTCGTCAAAAAGATCTTATACCTTTTTTCAAAATGGAAAATGACTTGGTTGCCTGCAAGGACATTGACGGTTTAATGAGTGCTTTACACATTCCCCATGATCCTAGTGACTGGAGACTTTTTATTGACGCCTCGAAATTTAGTCTAAAAGCTGTCCACATGAAGGAAAATTACAGTAACATGAATGTATTGCTACAAACTATAGAATATAACAAGTATAAGTGGCAGATTTGTGCAGACTTAAAAGTGATAGCTATCTTACTTGGTATGCAGCAAGGGTATACCAAATATTGCTGTTTTCTTTGTGAATGGGACAGTCGAGCGCGATTAGAACATTACAAAAGAAAAGTTTGGCCGCCAAGACTGGGTTTTGAACCAGGAGAAAAAAAATGTTGCTAACATTCCATTAGTTGACACACAAAAGGTAATACTGCCACCACTCCACATAAAACTGGGGCTTATGAAAAATTTGGTAGAAGCTATGGACAAAGAAGACGTGCTTTCAGTTATTTGAAACAAAAATTTTCCAGACTTAGTAATGCGAAAATTAAACAGGGAATTTTTGTGGGTCCTCAAATCAAGAACCTTTTCAAAGATGCTGAATTTGACAACATTCTAGAAGGTAATGAAACAGCTGCTTGGAATTCCTTTAAAATGATAGCAACACACTTTCTCGGTAACAAAAGAGCAGAAAACTATAGATACCTTGTTGGGAATCTTCTTTCTTGCTGCCAGAAATTAGGATGCAATATGTCATTAAAAGTCCACTTCCTGCATTCACACCTGGATTACTTCCCAGAAAACTGTGGTGCAGCAAGCGATGAGCATGGAGAGAGATTCCACCAGGTTATTCAAAATATGGAAAAAAGATATCAGGGCAAATGGACTTCTGCGATGTTGGCATACTACTGTTGAACATGTATAAGAGATGCTCCAGAAGTAACTTATAAGAGACGGGCTAAGAAGCGCAAGAAGAATAATTAATTTTCTGATTAAAGGGCTTATATTCTAATTAAATATATAGTATATAACATGTATTTGAAATATATATCAAAATGGCAAATATTTTTTCGCATGATGTAATTAATTGCTTTTTTTATTAAAATTATACCATAATATGTGAGTTAGGTCAGTTATTACAATTTTTAGAGCCAACAAATTTTTTTTATGACTATGCTAGACGTAGCTGGGACCAAAACAATGCAAATAAGTGGTTTTGGTTAACGATACAAAATAAAAGTTAAAATTTATAGGTGCGTGTTATTTTAGAAAGCACATACTGTAGTTCTTAATTTCTAAACATATTTTTGCAATTTTCTATTAGTTACGGTCTTTTTGGTCTAATTGGATGTTGTTGATGTTGAAAAATTGCCACTAAATTATCAGTAAAATATTTAAAAACGCCGTTCAATGAATTGTCTACCACATTCCTCCGAAATGGCCATCCGCCTTCAAAAACCAAAGCGAAGTTATAAAAGAAGTAGGCAGGTTCCTAATTGGTGTGGTTCCCGTGCTTGGTTCTCACGAACATATGCACCCACACGACACGTGCTTACTCTTATCTTTATCAGCAGCCTAATCTTGATATTTCTTTTTTCGTTTATAATGAATTATTTTCGGCATAGGACAACCTCTGATATCTTTTATATGGCTGAGACTTTGGTACATTGGGAATATTTATTTGGGAAATAGTTATTATTTCGATAAAAAATAAATAAATTCAAGTGAACAGAAAAATCGTTATGGATGTAGTGGAACTACTTGGGAATTTAGACAAAAAAACTTATTTACTTGAGATTCGGGATTGGAATAAATAAATATCAAAAACGCTGTCCTTTCTATCAATACTATGTCGTACTATTATATACAGTTTATCCACTGATGGACTTAACCATATTTGTAAACTGTTTTATTTTAATTTTTTTGATGAAAATTCATTCTTAATAAAAACTTCTGCTTATTCTGCCAATACCTTAGCCATTCTCAGGATTACAATTTGTCAGTTTTGTAAATTTTTATACGAAAAATCAGACCATCATTTTCTTATGTATTCATGGACCTTCTGATTACTAAAACAATATTTATGTCCAAAAACTCCTGGTGCATCAAAAGTTATAAGCACTTTTTGACGCGCTTTCACGGATTTTCTACTTATCTGCTTAATATTAGTAACCGAATGGGAGTTTTAAAAATACTGTCTTATTTAAAATAAAATTCTTGAAAAATATAGACCTGTCGGATGTGTGTACGTCAATCCGCCATCTTGGAAAAATTTAATAACCCAAAAATCGCCAAAAACATCAAAATTGAAGAAGGAGTAACTTCACCAAAGTTGGCAAAAATAAACTCATCTATGGTCAAATATAATGCACCAAACCCGGACGCTATAAATCAAATAGAACGATCAAAGATGGCGGATGAAATAAAATTAATTCTTCGCCAAGTATCAAGGAGGCATTGTGCGTCACTTTTTTTGGATTGTAGGTTCCTCTAGGTGCTTTCAGGGGATAAAGTTCATTTTTTACAATGTTCAAAAATGCATTTTCTTTGACTCCCCTTTTTTTATTCAATTTGCATCGAAACAAAATGAAATATACTATAGAAGGTTTCGTATGAACAAAAATTTAATATAAAATGAAACTTCATTAATTAGAATAGGAAAATTAAGCATGGTAATAATAATAATAATATATGAATATTTAGGGTGGCCCATCTTTTTCGAAATCGAAATTTTTTATTTCTCACCCCTGCAAATGGTTCCATTTGAAGAAAAAACAGTCCCCTCAAAATATTATTGAGGCAAATTGAAGGCAAGGGGTGCCGCAGAATGCATTATTATGCAATAATAAAAGTAAATGAAATTATTTACATTCTTTGGTTGATGCATTGTTTTTTTTTAATCAGCAACATTTATCTTTAGAATGACTAATCAAGTCATACAAATATCAAAGACATTATCTGTTGTGACTATGACATGTGTCATACTACTGTAAATTCGTAGTCTAAGAAAACTAGACTAGAAGTTTTTGAAATAAAACTCTCGTTTTATCTTTGTGTATTTTATTATGAAACGTTTTTTTCATACATAGTACCAAATATTATCCTAAATCTACAAGACATATAGTAATAAAAACAATATTTTTTGCACTAGGCCAAAGCATGCGACAGGGTTTCTTTTTTTACATTTGGAAACTGTGATTTATAATCATTTACAACTTGGAGTAAAAACTGTTTTTGGTCTTCATTTTTTGTTAAAATGTCATTATAGTCAGTAATAAGTTTGATTCCTCTCTCAGCGGCATCATTTACAACTTTAATTTTGTTTATAATATTGAAACATCGGGTATAACTTTCATTTTCCCTCCATGTTGTTGGATCATTTTCCAAAAATTCCATAGGCAAACCTAATTTTTGAAAAAACTGTTTAGTGTTCTCGCATAAGAAGTCCTGAATTTCCTTGTTTTCAACGTCAGTAATGTTACTAATCATAAGTCGTTTAATACCCTCTTGATTTGGTGCTTTCCTATTCAAAGCTTTAACCATTTCTCTTTTAGTGGTAACTGAAATATCGTCATCAAAGAAAGATAAGCCAACATTTACTGAATTAAGGTACCACAAATGGTTCACTATTTTCCTACTTGCGGCTTGAGATATTTCTTTGTCAATATTTTAATAATTAATGAGTTCTTTACAAAAGTCTAAGTCATGAAGCGGTGCTTTACTAGCAAATGACGCTGTAAACCAGGCCTTTACATAAACCTTTACAATAAAGAGACATATATCTTCAATACCTATTTTTTCTTTTTTAGTTAGTTAGAACTGATCTTGGAAAAAAAATATTTTTAGACAGTAAATGGCTTTGGCCATCCAACGTGCATGATGAAATGCCCCTGGTTGATAGAATGTCGTGTGAGTGGGCTCTTCTTCAACAAAAAGTTTAGAAAGCATTAAAAATTCTTTATAATCATCACGAGGCTGTTGCATTTAGAAACTTTACAATTTCGGCTTTAACTGGTTGTAAAATGTGTTTAATTTTTGATACCTGAAATCCAGTTTTTAGTTTATTTTGATCTATTTTAGGCCAAAATTCCCTAACACGTTTAAATAGTGGCACATTTGGACCAGATGAGGAAGGCATTTTTGTGTCAAACACACTTCTCAAAACCGCTTCAAAAATATAGAATATCTCTTTCTAATTTTTGTTGCAATAGTGTGGCTGCCCCATTTATATAACCCATATTTGATGCTGTTGTATCACAACACAAAGCTATTACCTTTTCGTCCAAATTCCATTCACAAAGCACATCATAAACTGCTTCAGTCTGTTCTCTTCCAGTTGAATTGGGCAAAGCTGGTACTCCAAGTAGTTGTTCAATATCTCCACTAGTAACTAAGATAGCAAGTCTATCGATATTTCCCATTCCAGTGAGAGAAGGTAAAAGTTTTCCATCCCAATGGATGACTGGGGCCGGCAATTCAGAATTACCGAAGGCAGTTTTTAATATTTCAGCTCTTTCTTCGCGGATGCGTTGTCTAGAGCGCTGAAGTGTGGTTCTGCTGATGGACAAAGATGTGGTGTCATGTCCTAGTGCTTCTGCTACTGCCGTCAAAATGTGGACTCCATACCTGTCGCTTATTTTGCAAGCATCAAATGCAGCGGCTATTTTTGGTGTGATGATGTTACATGTTTCATACAATCTCCTCTTTTTTGGCTGTGACGGGCCAGGCTGGTCTTGTAACAACTCTTCTTGGGCTTCGATTATTTCATCTTCATTTTCGTTGGAGTCGGCTGAATTACTACTTGATGATGGACAGGTGACTGTTTCCTCTAATCTAGCTTTTTCTTGTTGACTTCGTTGCATTCGTTCGGATAATTTCTGTAATTTCTCCTCAGCTGATTTTTCTTGAGAAGCAAGTTGGTAATCAATACCATGCATAAATCCAGGACGTCCCTTTTTTCTTTGGTTAATTAAAAACTGCTTATCTTCATCTATTTTCATCAACTCCAATGCATTTGTATGAGAAATGTCAAAAAGATCGTCCAATTTTTCAACGAAATTTTTTTCTTTACTCCCGCACTGGCCCTTTTAGCCGATTTTTGTAAGTTCCTCCACTCTGCATAAAGTTTATCTAGTTGTTTAACACAATGAAAATCCTGACGTGTCGGAATGCGAGCTTTATCCCAAAAAACTGACACCTCTTTTATTGTTAATTTAGCACTTTCATATACACTTAGCTTCACTTCACGAATGTTATAAAAGAGCACTTGTAATACTTGTCTATTAGACGGCAATTTATTGCCAATGATTTGTGACGAATAGTGTCCAACTAAGTAAATGAAAGTATCCTTTCGTAAGGATCTAACATCAGCCATCGTTAAATGTTTTTTCAAAAAGGAACGTATGCTAGAACTTATAATGTCACCACTGTAAAACACAATTGCAAACTGACATAAAAACCTAGCGTAGGTGCATTATATTTCTAAAGTTCCAAAACAAATAATTTCTAGGAGATAATTACACCAATAAAACATTATGAGAAAAGAGGTAGATATTTGTATTTAAAATAAAATTTAAGTGTATTACCGTAATAAAATCTTATCTACAAATTTCTACCTGAATGCGGCACGGGTTACCGTTCACCGAATTATCTGAAACTTTGACATAAATTATTCCTAGTATAATAGTATATTTTCGTTAGGTGAGACTTAAAAAATACGCAAAAAAAATTCACCCCCTATAGAGATGGGCCACCCTCCCTAATGAATATATGATTAGTACTCAGGATCAAACAGTCATGATTAGAGTAGTAGTAGTAGTAGTAGTATGTTAATTTTAGGTACACTAAAATATAATATTGCAAAGTAATTTCGAACAAACTTTTAAAAATATTAATGACATACAAGTTCTTATTAGATCTAGACTTATAATATTAAATCTATCAAATAACTAGCTATAACTCATTCCTCCTTTGGGTAACTACCAGGTAATTCAACGTCATGAATTTCTCTTAAGATTGACCATTCTGACTCAAGCGGCTAAAATGAGCCAGTATTTTTAAATTCCCATTCAATTACTAACTAGTACAAGATATATTAAGCAGATAAATAAAAAATCCGTGAAAGTACGTTAAAAAGTGTATATAACTTTTGACACACCAGGAATTTTTGGGCGAACATATTTTTTTTCGTAATCAGGAGGCCACAGTACATAAGAATCAACAATAAAATTTCCAGTGGAATGTTGTTGACGAAAAAAACCGCTGCTCAAGGAATCATTACTTCCACATCCAGATTTTCTATTCAAGTCACTCACAACGAAAAAATTTTGTATGTGGAAATAATTGTTTATGGAACTTTAATAATGTAATACTCTACCCCCAAAACCCATAAAACGATACCCCACATCGGTAGTGGGGTGGGGGTGGTGATAGGGAGTGGTAGTGGGGGTGGATGAAGTAAAAAAATATTTTGAGGTTTCTGGTTCTTGTACACACACTAAATCAAATTTTTTTTCATCCCCCTATAATAATGGGGGTGGCTAAGGCCAAAATTTTTTTTGAGGCCTTAGCTTCTCTTGTATATACTAAATACCAATTTTATAGACTCTTACCTGCTCGATTTACCTCTTTACCCCAAATTTACCACAATTTACCCCCCAATCCTTCGATGTATAATTTAGTTCTAGATCTCGTTAAAGTACATACGTGTACCAAATTTCAAGTCAATATTTCGAATGGTTCCAGAGTAAACGTGCGCACAAAAAAAGTTACAGACAGACCGACAGACAGACAGAAATTTTTTTTTTCGCTCAAACTTAAAATCTCGACATTTCATGACATTCTAAGCCTATTTGAACAATAAAAATTTTTTTGTCGTTACTATACTTCCACTGGATGTGGAAGTAAAATTGAATTAGATCAATTCCACTGTATTATAAAGTCTCAAATTTAGATGAAATCAAGCAATATGATTATCAGATTCGTTTTTAGCACGTCAAAATACGTAATAAAATGATGTTCCGATTTCTGATACAGAGTTTTCTTTGTATGTGGCATCATTAAAAATGCATAAAGTTTAAGTTGCTGCTAATTTTGGGTAAGAATAAACAAAGGGCATAGCCGGGTATGCATGGTGTAACTGCCTCCAAGTGTGTGGCGCTTATATTTGAGCAATAGGAAACAATCTCGGAAAGTAGCAATTACACGAAATATTAGCCCGAGAGGAGGACAGGTTTGGGGTGAGTTTTAGCAAAACTATTTTTTCTAAGAAATACGGATTCAATCGCTTTGTAAAAAATAGACCTACTGAGAAAGTACTAAACGAAAAATCATGCTCAAATTTCGAAAATGGATAGAATAAAAAAAACACACATTGTTTTCAAATTTTTTAGGTCGCCAGTCTGAACTTTTTTCTACAGCATGCATGCAGGCTCACTTATGTTATATTTTTTCCCCAGTCTTGTCCGCCATACTTTAAAAAATATCGAAGTAAGCAGTGCCGTATGCATATTTTGTGGACAATTAACAATTTGCAAGTAAAAAACTCCACACTGCAAAGTAAATATGGACACCTGAGTAGTGTATACATACTAGTGATTAGTATTAGTGATTATGGAGATGGTTAACGTTGTAAGAGGAACCAATATAAAGGTGCAACGCTGACAGTTAAATTAGGTGATCAATAAAGTTGAATTCTTTTGTGCCGCAAAATCGGTTTGACTGAATTTCCAAAATTTGTTACAATAGGTTTCCAACAGAATCAATGTAATCAAATCATTATAATGGATTATGCATAATTAAAATAGATAAATCTGTATATCCATTTTTTTAAGTTACTTAACTCCATAACGCTCTGCAAAATTTGCCAAAACTATTTTTTTGCGCGTGGTTACAAATGAGCACACTGTGTAACTAACAATAAATGGAACAACATGAATCTTGCTTGCTTATGATATTGATGAGACTATACAATAATGCAGGTAACAAATAAGTTATTATTTGGCATTTGGATTATAGAAAAAATATAAGTAACATTAAGACACACATTTACTGACCCAAAATTCTTGGTAAACTGCATGTACTCACCTAGATTATGTTTGATGGATGTGAGATGACATGAAACATATAATACTTATTGGATTTTCTTACAGGAGATTATTGAAAATACCTGTAATAGTCAATAAATAACAGTGGCGCCTGCAATAAGCACCATCGACATGACTACCATATATGCTCACCACAGCAATAAATTTGAAAAATGCTTATTTTTGATTCTAGGTTGCAAAATAGTTTGCTTGCATCAAGAATGGAAAAAATTAATTCGATAATGGAGAAGCATCGCCCCATTGTTTTGTGAATAGTAAAATAATATCTCGTCTAGGAATAATTACTAATAATTAGACACAGACCCACAAAAAAAAATCGTGAGCGAGAATTAAGACCCATTTTCAGAGTATTTTCAGAGTCAAGTCAGAGTAGCATGTTTGTGGACGAATTTTCTAGCTAGAGGTAAAAATTTGACTAATTGTGAAAACTCGGGATTTGTGATATTTTCAGGTTAGAAATGAACAGAAAAAATTTGGGAGACATGGAAATATCATTTTTGGGAGAAAATATAGTATTTTCCAATGTATTTCATTAGTTGATAAAACCTCAGGTTTGGTGAGTTCACTTTGGACCGCACTGTTATACAAAATTTCCGAGGATGCAGTGTAGTAACTTATCTTGTTTATCAAAACGCATTCCTGTGAGCCGTTTTGTTAAATTTTGATTTATTTAGTTATATTTGGTTAAGAGCTTGTGGTGTGCGCATTTTAATTGTGTTAAATTTGAATATCTAGAGCCGCTTCTCCTTTTCAAGGTTGTTGCATTCAACGGGTCCTTTTCGAGGATGTCGCATTCAACGGTGAAAGATGAACACATCGATTTAGAACCATTCACGTTGGCTTTTCGATAAGTTATTTTAATTATACCATATATCAGTAGAAAAAAAGATCTGCCCCACGCGATCGTGCTTCTTACCGGGTGATAAGAATATAATAGAGCAACTACTGGTTGAACCGTCGAAAATCCTCCTCCCACCCCTGCATATAAAATTAGGCTTGATGAAACAGTTTGTGAAAGCACTTGATAAACAGGGTGACTGCTTTGAATATTTGAGTTGAACATTCAGTCAGTTGTCGGAAGCTAAACTTAAGGAAAGAATTTTTGATGGACTCCAGATTCGTAAGATTTTGAAGGATGATATGTTCATTACAACGATGACTCCAAAAGAGAAAGCCGCATGGGAAAGCTTTAAGGCAGTAGTTCATTAGTTCCTATGGAATCGTAGAAGTGATGACTACGACTAAGAAGTACCAAAAATTAGGTTGTTTAATAAATTTAAAATTACATTCCTTAACTCGTATCTAAGTTGATTTCCTGACTTCAGTGAAGAGCAAGGCGAGCTATTCCATCAAGATATCAAGGAAATGGAGAAACGGTATCAAGGAAGATGGGATATCAATAAGATGGCAGACTTTTGTTGGTCATTAAAGAAAGAAGCAGTCCAAGACTGTTTCTCTCCAAGAGGCACATGAACGAAAAAAAATCCATTGCGTAGATCATTCGATGATAAAAGAGTCTGGAAACGAGCAAAAAATAACTGATCTCTAAATTTAGGGGAACGCGTTTTGATAAACGAATTAAGTTACTACACTGAAAATAGTGAGATAAATTCAGACCGATATTTGTTAAAACGCTCAAACAAAAAGATGATTTTAATAGGTCGTCCGAAGATAAGCCTGAAAAGGTTTCATCACAAGTTGATGCCGGCAAGGATTCAATCTCACAGCTGAGTATTCTATACAATCCTGAAATATAATTCCCGCCTTTTCTTATTGTTCTTTCCGAGTGTGCAGTTCTGCTCGGCACCGCGAGCACAAGTACAATTCCGAATTAATCTACATGAATATGCTTATAAACCATTGTTGGGAGGAGTAATATCCTCGGAAATTTTTTATAACAGTGCGGTCGAAAGTGAATTCAGGCTCTATCGAGTAATGGAATACATTGCAAAATACTGTATTTCTCCTAAAAATGATATTTCCACGTCTCCCAAAATTTTCTATTCATTTCGAACCTGGAAATATGACAAGTCCCGATTTTTCATGATTTTCGTCCAATTTTGCTCGAAAATTCGACCACAAACATGCTATTCCGACTTCAGATTCGTGTTCAGCTCCCCGAGAAACATAAAGAAAAGTGGGACTTAATAGGGAACTTGCCCAAAAAATAAAATTGAATTAAAATACTCAAAATCGTAAACTAACATCATTAAAAATCCCATAGACAACAAAAAATTAAAAAAAAAAAAATTCCTCCAGAAATATAAGCGATTAAAATCTGCCAGATTTTACCCACTTCTGAAACGTGACGTCAGAGGGTGAAAGTCGGATGACGGCGTCAAGCGACACCGATTCTGCTTTCGCATGCTCATTTGTCAGAAACAGCTAGCAGTTGACATAACCTAACCTAAAATTCGTTAGAAAAACATCTTCAATATTCTGAAATGTCACAAAGTGCTACTTTTGATTCGTTCGTGCCGAGTCGAATTTTCGAATTTCGCCGTGAAATTTACGATCAGGTTTATCTGGAAGACTTCCTCTTTACGTCGCGACATTGTACGGCCGTCCCAATGGCGTTTTTCGAAAAATATGAACGTGTCAAGATTGCATGTTATTGCAATTTTTTCGGCTCCGAAATGTAAGCTGTTTTTTGCTATTTTTCGCAGATATCTCCAAAACGGTGGGAGTTAGCTCGAAATAAAAAATAAGGTCAAACGAGTACTTTCCACTACGAATCTTTTGCTACCACCAGACTTTTGATTTTTTTTGTTTGTTTCGGAGATAACTACAGAAATGTCGGCCACGTACGGCAAAAAATCGCAAATTTTGAGCTTCTACAGTTGACAACTTTTTAATCTTTGCTCCTACGCCAAAACACTACTCTAGCTAATTTAAATATAATTAAATTTGCTAAAACTCCCTTTTTTATTTTTTGAATTCCGACAAAAATTAAGGAATTAGAGGGGGCGAGATTTGGGACTTTTTTTTTTTCGATAAAATTTCTTCATATTGTCACCGGAATTAATCGGTAATTAACTGAAATCGATCTCATTTACGATGTTCACTTAATATCATGTACTATTTTGACGCTCCGTTAATCTCGGCCCTTCGAAACAAAGATTTCTGAGAAAAATTATTTTTTTAAGATTTACATACACTCTATAGGAAAACGTAAAATTTCCTACATTTCCTCGAATATCTCGATAATTATCGTTTTTTTCGAAAAATTTGTAGACAGCTTATGTAAAGAGAATTAATTTATTTTTTCTCTAACATAAAAAACAAAAGACTTATGACCGAATATGCGGACGTTTCAAAGCCAATCGCCGCCCAGTCTATTAATTAAGGTGAATGGCTAAAGTACGCCATCTATTGGACACCACGCGAGACCAGTTTTCACCCGGTGACGTCACAGTGCTTTTCGTGAGGAGTGGCGAGGATTTCACCTTTAATTATTTATTGCAAAGTAAGTACTGCGACTTAAGAGCTGATATTCGGTGTGGCGTGTTTTTATACATAAATACACACTTTAATGAAATTTAAAAAAAATGGGCAAGTTCCCCATTCTCGCTCACTAAATTTTTGTTTTGTTGCGCCTGTTATTATTGAAGTTCAATTAGCCCAAAATATTTTTATAAATTTTGTTCTCAAAATTAATCAATACTTTACGAAATTCATCAATGGTGTAGAAACAATTTGCATGTTATTGCAATTTTTTCGGCTCCGAAATGTAAGCTGTTTTTTGCTATTTTTCGCAGATATCTCCAAAACGGTGGGAATTAGCTCGAAATAAAAAATAAGGTCAAACGAGTACTTTCCACTACGAATCTTTTGCTACCACCAGACTTTTGATTTTTTTTGTTTGTTTCGGAGATAACTACAGAAATGTCGGCCACGTACGGCAAAAAATCGCAAATTTTGAGCTTCTACAGTTGACAACTTTTTAATCTTTGCTCCTACGCCAAAACACTACTCTAGCTAATTTAAATATAATTAAATTTGCTAAAACTCCCTTTTTTATTTTTTGAATTCCGACAAAAATTAAGGAATTAGAGGGGGCGAGATTTGGGACTTTTTTTTTTCGATAAAATTTCTTCATATTGTCACCGGAATTAATCGGTAATTAACTGAAATCGATCTCATTTACGATGTTCACTTAATATCATGTACTATTTTGACGCTCCGTTAATCTCGGCCCTTCGAAACAAAGATTTCTGAGAAAAATTATTTTTTTAAGATTTACATACACTCTATAGGAAAACGTGAAATTTCCTACATTTCCTCGAATATCTCGATAATTATCGTTTTTTTCGAAAAATTTGTAGACAGCTTATGTAAAGAGAATTAATTTATTTTTTCTCTAACATAAAAACAAAAGACTTATGACCGAATATGCGGACGTCTCAAAGCCAATCGCCGCCCAGTCTATTAATTAATGTGAATGGCTAAAGTACGCCATCTATTGGACACCACGCGAGACCAGTTTTCACCCGGTGACGTCACAGTGCTTTTCGTGAGGAGTGGCGAGGATTTCACCTTTAATTATTTATTGCAAAGTAAGTACTGCGACTTAAGAGCTGATATTCGGTGTGGCGTGTTTTTATACATAAATACACACTTTAATGAAATTTAAAAAAAATGGGCAAGTTCCCCATTCTCGCTCACTAAATTTTTGTTTTGTTGCGCCTGTGTTATTATTGAAGTTGAATTAGCCCAAAATATTTTTATAAATTTTGTTCTCAAAATTAATCAATACTTTACGAAATTCATCAATGGTGTAGAAACAATTTTCTCGTAATATAACTGCATCGTAGGCACGGAGACTTGACTCTCTCTCTCTCTCCCTCTCCCTCTCCCTCTCCCTCTCCCTCTCCCTCTCCCTCTCCCTCTCCCTCTCCCTCTCCCTCTCCCTCTCCCTCTCCCTCTCCCTCTCCCTCTCCCTCTCCCTCTCCCTCTCCCTCTCCCTCTCCCTCTCCCTCTCCCTCTCCCTCTCCCTCTCCCTCTCCCTCTCCCTCTCCCTCTCCCTCTCCCTCTCCCTCTCCCTCTCCCTCTCCCTCTCCCTCTCCCTCTCCCTCTCCCTCTCCCTCTCCCTCTCCCTCTCCCTCTCCCTCTCCCTCTCCCTCTCCCTCTCCCTCTCCCTCTCCCTCTCCCTCTCCCTCTCCCTCTCCCTCTCCCTCTCTCTCTCCCTCTCCCTCCCTCCCTCCCTCCCTCCCTCCCTCCCTCCCTCCCTCCCTCTCTCTGTCTAGAATACCGGGTTTAATTCTCAGCCATAATAGGATATAAAGTCACATATTTTAGTTAGAAAAGTTATTGTATCGCTCCACTAGTGGCGTCTCTGGAAACATATCCTCTGATATTTTTTCTCATTGGCCTGGTCACTTGGTCAGTTCTACATGAAAACGGTCTCTTGCGATTTTCTCGTCAGACGCACAGTAGTTCTTGATTAAAACAATTATATTCAAATTGCTTCATTTAGCAGTATTGACTAATAATTTTTGAACACATAAATCTATTCTTTAATAAATAACGTGTTTACAAACATCATTTTCAAAACAATACTTGTTAATATAAAGTAAGTTGTTGGTGTTCAAAACCATCTCATCGTATTATTTTTTCGATTTTTAGTGTTTCATTGAATTTATTTTATTTTTTCTTAAAATGCCAGGAATCCTATCATGTAATTCAATACTTCGTCAGTATTAGCTAGAAGAGTAGTTGTTTTGATTGGTTTTCCAATAATGAGTGTTTTAAAGTGTTTTCCTAAGTAGTATATTAGCGTGACCCGATTAAGGTACCAATATACAGAAAGTAGATAATTTCATATTAAATTAAAAAAAAAAAGGGTGTGAATGACTAAATGTAAATGAATGATATAAGTATTTTCAATATATTTTTTTCTTTAAAATGCTAAGACTCCTATCATGTAATTCAATACTTCGTCAGTATTAGCTAGAAGAGTAGTTGTTTTGATTGGTTCTCCAATTATGAGTGTTTTAAAGTATATACCTAACTAGTATATTAGCGTGCCCAGATTAGGGCAACAATATACAGAAAGTAGGTATTTTCATAATAAATAAAAAAGTGTAAGTTGTGATTTGCATAATACCTAAATAATATTCTCTAATCATGATAAAAGCAAATAAATAAAAATAATTAATGGTAAAAAATAATAAATAACGATAAAAAAAATCAACACTCTTGTAGCAAAAAATTTAAGCCGTTTCGGACATATGTTCATATGAACTTTTCTTCATAGAACGACCTAAGGAATCACCCTGAAATCTTAGCACGTCAGTAAGGAACACTCTGTGTATTTGTATCTCACATTTAAGTCAGTACAGGGAAAGATGATACAACGTAACTTATCTTCTTCTGCTTCTTATTCACAAAGCTTTGGCGCCGTCAGTAGTCGATCTAGATGTTTAAAATGTCATTTGTTACATTTTGTTGGTTTTAGAAAGTTAATGAATTAAAAAATCTGTCAGAATTCATATCTTCACATAAAATTTACTAAAACTTATGCGTTATATTCATCTAGGAGTGTGTTATAAGTAAAACCAGATCTTAAATAACACTCATTTATTTATAACACATATTAGTAGAGGAAACTGAAAGAAATTAACATCGGATTAACTAACTTGTCAGTAACATTTAGTTAAAGAATTTACATGAAATATACATAAGCAGACATCTCCTACTTAAAAATGTGATTATCTTTTGTCACGCAGAGGAAAGCAGTAGGCATGTAATCTAATACTTACTGAACGAGACTTTGTTATGCAGAACGCTATATTAGAAATTACTTCTTGTACTAAATGAAACACTGAAACATTACGGCTAGTAGACAAACTCACGAAAACAAAATAAATTATTATTTTGTAGTAATAAGTTTATTTTAACAATGTAATCTTATCCAAAGACAAAGAGAACATGGTACGATAAACAAGTTATTAAATCACCTAAGGAACGTTTTCGCGTAGGTACTCTTACAAACAAGCCAACATGTATTCAGTGCACTTTGAACAAATGGACAATAAATACTACATATGTGTATTAAATATCCACATAATAACAATATCATAAATGTAGCAGATCTGAAACATTATAATTCATAAGGACTAAATGCAAGTACTTGTTGGTTTTAAAGAAAATTAAAATTAACAGAGTTTTGTAAGCCTGTCTACTAAAATTAACAAACGTATAATGAATACACATACCTACAAAGTTTAAAATGAAATATTAGCGTTATTATTGTTGTTAATAGGTACACTTCTGTGCAATGAAATTCCGCACACCTATTTTTCTCTATATTAAATCATTATTTTATTCTTGATTTATTTGTTAGTGTCATATTTTCGCAATGCCAAAATTAGCTGACAGTCCAGTCGGTAAAGTAAAAAATACACCACAAGCTTGCAAAAAATGTTATCTGAGATTTTCATTCAGTAACTGTTAGTAGAGGGAGTCACAAAATCACAAACATCCGTTCTGGGGATGCCGCGCACCCCCCCCCCCCTCAAAAAAAAAACACCCATTCGGTGAAAAAAGCTTTATTTTACTGAGAACTCGTTAACCGTTGAAGATATAAAAAAATTGCTTATCATAAAAAGAAAGCTTGACTGATTTCCTAAGAAAAAAAGTCCAATTGCAATTTTGTTGTATATGCCATGGTTTTCGAGATAATCGGTATTGAAAATATAAGAAAAATTGAATTTTTAGAAAATGCGTTATATAATTGTTAATATCTTCGCCAATTGTCGACATATCTAAGAAAATAAGTAAGCAAATGAAAGATACAATTTTTCACCATAGAAAATTATAAAAGTAACTATTTCTAGGGTTTTTAAGATCGTATTAGTAAAAATTGTTTTTTTCCCGATTTTTTTGAATATGTATATTTGCCAATTGTTAACATATTATAAAAAATAGAATCAGATATGAAATATATTCATTTAATAACTTTATTTTGTAACCATAAAAAATAATTAAAGTCTCTATATGTTTTGTAATTTGGAGATTGTGTAAGTAAAATTTTTTTTTTCAATTTTTTTTAAGTAGACCTTTGCCAATTGTTGACATGTTATGGAAAAAGAAGCAAATGAAAGATTTAATAACTTTATATAACAAAAAATTATAAAAGTCATATTTTTACTAATTTTTAAATTATGTCAAAAGTAACAAAATGAAACACTTTAGTAATGAGTTTTGATCTGAGTTTATTACTCCAGGCACTAGAGAATATTACCAGGAAAAAATAGGAGGATTTAGTTTTGTAAGTTTACCTTATGTTTTTTGGGTCGCTGATTTCGAATTCACTTCCCACCAAAAATTCCCTCCGGAACCCCCTCAAATTTAGAAAAAAAAAAAACAAAAAAATTGGTTTTTTATGTTTTTATCTTTTTTTTCGTTTTAGATAAAAATGCCCAGATATTTAGATTTTTTGATTTTTTTTCATTATCGATTTTCTCGAAAACTATGGCGTATACAACAAAATTACAATAGGATCTTTTTTTTGGTCAAGCTTTCTTTTTGATGATGAGCAAATTTTTTATATCTTCAACAGTTAACGAGTTATCAGTAAAATAAGGCTTTTTTTCACCGAAGGAGTGGTTTTTCGGGGGGGTTGCGCGGCACCCCCAGAACGGATTCTTGTGGCTTTGTGATGTATAACCCCTCCACTAACAGTTACTGACGGAAAATCTCAGATAACATTTTTTGTTATGGAAATTTTTATAATTATTGGACTATGAACATTAAATATTTAGAAAGCAATCAAAATTTACAACAAAAAAGGTCCTTTGACATTTTGACGTACGACGAACGGGAGGGGAGCGAGTGGGTCCCGAAACATGCGCCGAGGCTCATGTTTCGAGGCGTGCTAGCGCTTCCCCGTTTGTTCAACGTTAAAATGTCAAAGGATCTTTTTTGTCGTAAACTTTGTTTGCTTTCCGAATTTTTCCTAAAACGAAGAAAAAAAAAAAGTTTAAAAAAAACTGTTTTTTTGCTTTTTTACTATAAATTTGAGGGGGTTCCGGAGGGAATTTTTGGGAGGAAGTTAAAAATTCGGATTCATCGCTCCAAAAAACGTAAAGTAAGATCTCCAGGTTTACCATGAATTTTTCCAGGTAAGGGGGCCTACATGATCTCTGATGCCGGGAGTACTCCAAGCATTATAGAATTTTACCTAGAAAAAATCATGGCAGTTCTGGAAATGGACTTACTTTATGTTTTTTGGAGTGCTGAATCCGAATTTTAAACTTTCCACCAAGAATTCCCTCCGGACCCCCCCCCCCCCCTCAAACATGAGTCTCGGTGCATGTTTCGGGACCCACTCGCTCTCCTCCCGTTCGTCGTACATCAAAATGTCAGATGATCTTTTTTGTTGTAAATTTTGTTTGCTTTCTGAATATCTGGGTATTTTTTATCTAAAACGAAAAAAAAAAAAAAGAAAAAAAAGAAAAAAACAATTTTTTTGTTGTTTTTTTCTAAATTTGAGGGGGTTCCGGAGGAAATTTTTGGTGGAAAGTGAAAAATTCGGAATCAACGACCTAAAAAACATAAGGAAAGCTTATAAAACTAAATCCTCCTATTTTTCCAGGTGAGCCTTTTATTTAGTCTCTATTGCCTGGAGTATATTTACAAATTTTAAAAAAATATATTTTACAATAGCATTTTTTTTCCTGAGAAATATAGTATAATTTTAAATGGTATGATCAATTAATATGAATCTTACATTTATTTTTAGACCGGGTACATTCAAAAATATTAAAATTCAAGGACTCCAGATTAATTAAATTAAATATTCAATTTTTTGATGATATTTTTTTATGCAATTTTTTAACTATTAAATTATTAGAAACAATAGTTATATGATATAATCTCAGAAGAAATTTTTGAGTTAAATTTTCAAGATGTTTGGGTCTTTTTTTTATTTTTAGGAAGCAATAAAAAATTGGCAAAAATTTGGCTAAGTTCAACATGCTGGTAAATTTGTAAATGTGAATGTATTTATTCCTAACTTTTTCTGCATGGAAGTACTACCTTGAACTAAAAGATAATGCATTTATAACTTATATTAAAGTCAGTTCTTTTTTTATGGGTCTGTGAATAGTTAGAGACTCAAAAAATTAAGAGATAACTATATTGTTATTTTTATATCCTAATAAATATCAATAGCTATCAGAAATGGCAACACAAGTGAGTATTTTATATCCCCTTTAAAACCCATTTTGATTTTTCTTTCTAGCTTGTATGGTTTTCGAGCCAATCAGTTTTTTCTATAGGCCGAGCGCAAAAAAATTCAAATAAAGAAAAATTCGTGCGCACTAAAAGTATAAATTTTGAATTTTTTTTCGATATCGATTTTCTCGAAAACCATGGCATATACAACAAAATTACGATATGACTTTTTTTTAGGAAATTAGTCAAGCTTTCTTTTTTATAATGAGCAATTTTTTTATATCTTCAACGGTTATCGAGTTATCAGTAAAATAAGGCTTTTTTTACCGAAGGAGTGGTTTTTTGCGGGATGCGCGGCACCCCCAGAACGAATTCTTGTGGCTTTGTGATGTATAACCCCTCCACTAACTAATCTCAGATAACATTTTTTGTGATGGAAATTTTTATAATTATTGGACGTGGAAGTGGAAGTATGTATACTAACGACAAAAAAATTTTTGAACATTTTTATTATTCAGATAGGCTAAGAATGTCATGAAACGAGATTTTAAGTTTGAGCGAAAAAAAATTTCTGTCTGTCTAACTTTATTGTGTGCACGATTACTCTGGAACCGTTTAAGATATTGACTTCAAAGTTGGTATACGTATGTACTTTAACGGGATCTGGATTTAGATTATATTTTCATCTTACTCTGGGGTAAATAGGTAAATCAAGCAGATAAGAGTCCATAAATTGGTATTTAGTATATACAAGAGAAGGCCCCAAAAAATTTTTTAGCATTAGCCACCCTCATTACCACCCCCACCCCATTATTGAAGGGGATGAAAAAAATTGTGATTTAGTGTGTGTACAAGAACCAAGAACCTCAAAATATTTTTTTACTTAATCCACCCCCACCACTCCCTATACCGATGGGATATCGTTTTATGGGCTTATGGGTTTTTGGGGTAGACGATTTCAAATATCATATTAGTAAAGTTCCATAAACAATTATTTCCACATACAAAATTTTTTCGTTGTGAGTGACTTGGATAGAAAATCTGGATGTGGAAGTAGTGATTCCTTGGGCAGTTTCTGAGATATTTAACATTTAAACTAAATACTCAGTCTTATAAACGTTCGAACGCCACCTTTGGACGTCCAGATCTCCGAAACCATTAACTCTACAGAAATTAGAATAAAACGAAATTCATCCTTAATTTAGTAGCTTTTTTATTTGTCTCTAGCATGTTTTTGTCCAATGTAATACCTTTCGAGTTATTTGACGAAAATATATTTGAAATACCACTTTTTCAAGTTAAAATCTCAAATTTTCTAGTAGTTATAACTTAAATATATCAATTTCTATGAAAGGTTGCATAGAACCTTTTCTTCTTAAAATTTACTTCTCTCTGAGCTCCAATATTTTTGTTTTTTTTTTTTTTTCAGGTGCCACCCCCCGAAAAGAGGTGACGGATTAAATATTTAAAATTTTTATGAATATGGATTTGATAGTAATATTAAAAATGTGACGCCTCTAGTATTTCGGTTAATTATTGCTATAAAATTAAACATAAAAACACCAAATTAAAGATAATTTTGTCAGAAAAATTTTTATTTGAACATTTTTTTTGTAAATGCCATATATTTCCCGAGAAAAATCGATGTTTTAATTAAAAATACCCCTTTTCACCTCCTATAGGTCCCCGCGGATCCTTAAAACTCCTAAACTTTTTTGTTTCGTGAACTTTGGCCTATTTTGAATCTATAACCAAAGTTTAAGGTTAGCATAAATTTTTTTCGAGTTAAAGTAAAGTTTTCCTGTACTAAATAGTCAGCAATAATCAATCGTTATCAAATCTAGAAAGGTATATACATTTTTGTTTTTGATATTCACATTCGCATTATGTTTTTCAATCTTTTAACAAGTGTGCCTCTATTGTATCTACAAGATATAGGTTTTTTATTTAAATCAAAAAACAGATTATTTTAATTATTTCTGTATTTTTTATTTCACCTCAAGTGGTTAAATAATTTGGTAAAATTATAAGTGCTACTGATAGCAATCAAAACTAAAAAAAGTCATCCACGCTGGGGTCGATTAGCCATCGTTATCCTGTTAACAATTTTCAGTTTTAGGTTTACTGTCATTAATATGAAGTAATATGCAATGATAAAAAACACTAAAAAGTTAGAGAATATTATTTAGGTATTAAGCAAATCACAACTTACACACTTTTATTTATTATGAAAATACCTACCTACTTTCTGTATATTGTTGCCCTAATCTGGGCACGCTAATATACTAGTTAGGTAAATACTTTAAAACACTCATTGTTGGAGAACCAATCAAAACAACTACTCTTCTGGCTAATACTGACGAAGTATTGAATTACATGAAAGGATTCTTAGCATTTTAAAGCAAAAAAATATTAACAATACTTAAATCATTTATTTAAATTCCCACTTTTTGATTCAATATGAAATTATCTACTTTCTGTATATTTGCACCTTAATCTGGTCACGTTAATATACTACTCAGGAAAACACTTTAAAACACTTATCATTGGAGAACCAATCAAAAACAACTACTCTTCTAGCTAAAACGGACGAAGTATTGAATTACCTGATAAAATTCCTAGTGTTTTAAAGTATTTACCTAACTGGTATATTAGCGTGCCCAGATTAGGGCAACAATATACAGAAAGTAGGTAATTTCATAATAAATGAAAAATTGTGTAAGTTGGATTTGCTTAATACCTAATAGTAGAGAGCTCATGCGTCCGAAAGTGTCCTAAAAAATGAATCTGTAGGGCTTTAAATACTAAAAACTGACAAGTGGATAAATTGATAGCATGTATATAGGCAAACTCCCAAAAAAAGTTGTCCAAAGATTGTCCTGTGCAAAAGGACGTTATTCAATTTTTTCGATTTATGTTGCATCACATAGCCGAAGTACATATCTTTCTTTTGTAAAAATTGCATAGTATTCTCTGTAGCTGTACGGCTGTAAAAAAATAAACTATATTCAAAAAAGTATTGCGCCTTATGGAAAACGCAAACTTTAAGTGCCTGTATCTCTTTTCGACCTTCGCTAGAAATTAATTCATTTTGCCATTTTTTTACATTAGTCACTAAATTACTCGAAAACTAAGTCTCAAATAAAAAAATGTATTCTTTATAAAATGAAGGCCTATGCTTTCTGACTACGATGGTACTTTAAAATATTTTTAGTGAAATAATAACTGAGTTATGAATTTAAAACTAACGCGGTTACAAAATATAGAAAATATTACATATTTTTTTGGTCATTATAATTAATTTATGCAACATTATAGGTATACAAAATTATTGTGCATTATTTGAAATAATCGAAAATTATGGCCCGACAAAAAGTTCTTCAATGCCAAATACCAACAATACGAAAATTTGTCATATTTTCGATGGGATGTTTATAGTACAAGCACTGGGTAAACCATCTAATGCCAAAACATATGGTGAATATTCAAAAATATTCTCATCTATTGTTTTTAGAAATGAATTCAATGCTGACAGAATTGATGTGGTTCTAGACAACTACCAAGAGCATTCCATTAAAAACATGACCAGAATAAAAAGAAGTTCTAGTTCGTCTATTGATGCAGTAATTAATTCAGGAGATGTGCTTCTGCCTCAACAATGGAATTTATTCATTAATTCAACTTCTAACAAGCGACAGTTAACAATTTTTTTTTCATTACAACTAAGTAAATTATCTAACACACAAAAAATTGAATTTGTAACAGGTGGCGGATTTCTTGATGTTATGGAATACCAAAGCAATTTTAAGTTAGTGGATGATTTGTTAATATCAAATCACGAAGAAGCTGATACTAGGCTTTTGCTTCATATTTTATCAGCAAAAAAAGCTGGGTAAAATAAATGTATCATTGATTCCAAAGATACCGATGTTTTGGTACTTCTTGCCCACTTCAGGGAGCACCTAACACCCGAAATTTGGGTAAAAGCTGGGAAGAAAGGACATGAACGATGTATACCAGTGCACGATCTGGTAATAGATCAGGCGTTATTAAATAACTTACCAGCGTTTCACGCAATCACAAGGTGTGACACTACTAGTCAATTTTCTGGTATGGGTAAAAAAAGCTGCTGGAAAGTATACCTTACATATTACAAATTGCTTGGTCGTATTGGAATAGTTAATTTTGACGATATTTTGTTTAGAGAAGTTTACACCTTTGGTCTAAAATTATATACAAGCGACGAAGATATATCGTCGGCGAATAATTTACGTGATATCCTAGCAGCTTCAAAAATGCTGGGTAAATTACCACCTACTGAGGATAGCTTAAAACAGCATTGTTTACGGGCTCATTACCAAACCATTATTTGACTCAATGTTCTTAGTCCCATCATAGACCCCCTTAATGCGCTCGAATATGGTTGACAATCTGTCAGTGGTAAACTGCTACCGCTATTTCAAACTGCTCCAAGTTTCCCACAAGATCTCACCATCTTAAGCAGTTGTGGATGTAAAAAAGGTACCTATAGTTAAAGTTATCATTTCTTCAGAGAAAAAAAAATGTTTATTTTCAGATTGTAGATATAAATGGTGCAGCTGTAAAAGAAAATAAAATGCCTTGCATATGATCTTGTAATTGCATGGGCCAAAAATCCTATAACTGATGAAAATATGTTTATAGAAGAAGAAAACATTTTTATGAATTTTTATTTTAAATTCGAGTAGTATTTTCTATAAATTTAGACGTTACTCCAAAAATCGTTTAATTATTGTAATAGTGTTAATTACTTTTGTGAAATAACTGATACATACACATCACATCACAGACAGATCGTAGGCACGCTTGACCGCGGGGAGTAATGCGGGCGATCGAGGTTTGCAGTTCTAAGCGCTTGGAGATTTTGTAACCGCGTTAATTTTAAATTCATAACTCATTTATAATTTCACTAAAAATATTTTAAAGGTACCGTCGTAGTCAGAAAGAATAGGCCTTCATTTTATAAACAATATATTTTTTTATTTGAGACTTAGCTTTCGAGTAATTGAGTGTCTAATGTAAAAAAAATGGCAAAAAGAATTAATTTCTAGTGAAGGTCGAAAAGAGACACAGGCACTTAAAGTTTGCGTTTTCCATAAGGCGCAATGCTTTTTTGAATACAGTTTATTTTTTTATAGCCGTACAGCTACAGAGAATATTATGTAATTTTTACCAAAGAAAGATATGTACTTCGGCTATGTGATGCACTACATAAATCGAAAAAATTGAATAACACCTTTTTGCACAGGACAATCTTTGGACAACTTTTTTTGAGAGTTATATATGCTATCGATTTATCCACTTTTTTTTTTTTTTTTTTTTTTTTTTTTGCGGGGGGGGGAGAAGGGGAAATCCATCATGGACACCCAGCGCCTTGGATCTATCACGCTGGGTAGTGCTGGACTTTAACCAGCTAAAACCCCTCCGGAGCCCCCTCCCTGTTTCCTCATATCCTGGAACCGCTCTCGCTTACCGTCAGAATATCAGGTCAATCTTAGTGTTAGGTGTTCGAAATAATCTGCCCCTGCAGAGATGTCCTCTTATTACTACATCCTTGAAACAATTAAAGGTTCAAGTTTCTTTCGTCTACTTCCTTGATTTTCATAACTGATGTTATCATGTCCTCCAAGAGTTGCCAGTTTTCCTCTGATTCTAGCATCCTCAGCACTATGTCATCGGGTGTAACTGGGCCGCCTAGCCTGTTTATGACTCGTAGCCTTTCTTCTCTCCACCTGCTACACCAGAACACAGTATGCTCCGCGTCGTCTATCTCCCCGCAGTACATGCATTCTCGGTCTTCAATCTTCCCGATGTCGTAGACGTACTCTGCAAAACATCCGTGTCCTGTTAGGGCCTGAGTAAGGTAGAACCCGACGTCCCCGTGTCCTCTCTCCACCCATCTTTTAATATCCGGAATGAGTCTCCTCGTCCATCTTCCCTTACTCGAGATATTCCATCTTTCCTGCCACCTCTGATAGAGTCTATCATTGGCCTCCTTCCTGCCACTTCCCTCGTATGTCTCCCACCTTTCTTTTGCCAGAAGGTCAATGGGAGGGATCCCTGCCACTATCAGCACTGCCTCGTAGGAGACCGTTCTGTAGGCACTGCAGACTCTCAGTGCTGCACATCGCTGTACCCTGGCCAGTCTTCTTCGCGTTCTTTCCACTGCCATCGCACTTACCCATACCGGGGCCGCGTACAGGAGAATGGAGTGCACCACGCTACACAGCACTCTCCTCTTGCTGGCCTTCGGTCCACTGGTGTTATGCATTAGCCTGCCTATGGCTGTTGCCACCCGCCCAGCTTTTTCTTCCAATTTCGTCACATGCACCCCGTATGTCAATTTCGAATCGAGCCATATGCCCAGGTACTTTATCGCCTGGCTCGGGCCAATTTCCAGCTCCCCTACCCTTATTCTCATGATAGGGAGATTCCTCTTTCTGGTTATGATTACCAGCTCGGTTTTTCCAGGGGCAAGTTCGAGCTTTTTGCCCCTTACCCATCTCTCTATTTTTGCAATGGCCGTGTTCGCCGCCTCCTCGATTTCCCTCACCGTTCTGGCCGTGACTGTTACTGCCAGATCGTCGGCATATCCGATCACCTTAACGTTCTCCGGTTGGGGTAAGCGTAACGCATCGTCGAACATTATATTCCACAAGGTTGGGCCCAGGACCGATCCCTGCGGAACACCACAAGTCATTTTTCTCCACTGGGTAGTGCCCTCAACCTCCAGCCCTGTCCACCTGTTCTCGAGGTAGCTCTTTACTATCCTGAGCAGGTACGGGGCTATTCTTAATTTTCGCAACTTCTCAACTATCTCGCCCCAATCCGCCGTGTTGAAAGCATTCCGAACATCCAGCGTTACTATCGCACAGATCTTCTTGGCCCTCATAGCCTCCCCGGCTATCTCGGTTATGCGCCTTATCGCTCCTACCGTGGATCTACCTTTCCTAAAACCGAACTGGGTCTCCGATAACCCTCCCTTCTCTTCAATGTCAACCTCTAATCTCCCCCGATTTATCCACTTACCTGCTTTTAATATTTAAAGCTTTGCATTTTGAGTCTCCGAGGTCTCTACTATATATAATATTCTCTAATCATGATGAAAGCAAATAAATAAAAAATAATTAATTGTAAAAATAAATCAAGAATAAGCTTATAAATAATGAATGAATGTTTCTATACTCTACTGATGAGAACTAACGAGTTCGAATAAAAATTGTACAACTTTTCTAGAGTTGAAATAGAATGTAAGGTTCAATAATTGTTGTGAATGACTGAATTTCAATAAATGATTTCAATTTCAATTTATTTTTTTTGCCTTAAAATGCTAGGAATCCTTTCATGTAATTCAATACTTCGTCAGTATTAACTAGAAGAGTAGTTGTTTTGATTGGTTCTCCAATAATGAGTATTTTAAAGTATTTACCTAACTAGTAGCCCAGATTAGGGCAACAATATACAGAAAGTAGGCAATTTCATAATAAATAAAAAAGTGTGTAAGTTGTGATTTTCCTGATACCTAAATAATATTCTCTAATCATGATGAATGAAAGCAAATAAATAAAAAATAATTGATTGTAAAAACTAAAAAGTTATTAACACTAATACAAGATATGTTGTGAATGAATTACCCTCAAGAAAATATGACTGAAAAACAAACGCAAAATCAATACCCACTTAATGCCCTTTCTATAGAGCTATTTACATCTTTCGCGAAATACATTCGAAGCAGTACGTAAGTCTATGATCCTCTTTCTGCATCCCCAGTGCTCATTATTTTATTTATTGAAGCGAACGTCTCTTTGTACTTCTCCAGTCTTACGAAATAAAATTTAAAAACCTCTAGCAGAGCTCTCGTTGAGCAAACTTCCTGAAAATCAAGCCGGATATTTCATATTTCGTGTTTTATGACGTTCACGGGGTCTTCATTTGAATAGGTTTCGGTAAACAAAGGTATTATTTACTGTATTCTCACCGAATTGTGGTTAGATTTCAGAGAATATGTATAAAAAATATCTTACGTAATTACTAGCCCAGTTAAATGAGATTCTGTAAAGAAAACAATGGGGATCGTTGAAAATATATTTGAAGAAAATTGAACAGAGCTCAAGAAAAGGTGACTAAAAATACCTCAATATCGATATTAGGTAACACAGCTGTCCGTGTATTTATGAAATGTACTTACACACAATATTTAAATACTTTTTGTTCTATCTGTAAGTAATTGTACAGGGTGTACCAAATTAAATATGATTTGGGGTTTTCTCTAAAAATCTGACAGGTAGACAAAAACCAATATCCCACCAATATACTTCTGACGAAAACACTTTAAAACACTTATTATTAGAAAACCAATCAAACCGAGGGGATATGATGGTCTACTTTCTGATACAATATACTTCTTTTACTTCCACATCCAGTGGAAGTATAGTACCGACAAAAAAAATTTTTGTTGCCCAAATAGGCTTAGAATGTCACGAAACGTCGAAATTTTAAGTTTGAGCGAAAAAAAATTCTGTCTGTCGGTCTATCTGTGTCTGTCGGTCTGTAACTTTTTTGTACGCACGTTTACTCTGGAACCATTTGAGATATTGACTTGAAATTTGGTACACGTATGTACTTTAACGGGATCTAGAACTAGATTATATTTTCATCTTGTTCCGTCGAAGGGTTGGGCGGTAAATTGGGGTAAATTTGGGGAAAATAGGTAAATCAAGCAGGTAAGAGTCCATAAAATTGGTGTTTAGTATATACAAGAGAAGCTAGGGTCTCAAAAAAAAAATTGGCATTAGCCACCCCCATTACCACCCCCATCCCATTATTAAAGGGGATGAAAAAAAATTGTGATTTAGTGTGTGCACAAGAACCAGAAACCTCAAAATGTTTTTTTTCTCCATCCACCCCCACCACCATCCCCTATCACCACCCCTACCCCGCTACCGATGTGGGATATCGTTTTATAGGTTTTTGGAGAAGGATTTCAAATATTACATTATTAAAGTTCCATAAACTATTATTTCCACATACAAAATTTTTTCGTTGTGAGTGACTTGAATAAAAATCTGAATGTGGAAGTAGTGATTCCTTGGGCAGCGGTTTTTTGTGGGGCTGTGTTATTTTACTTCCACATCCAGTGGAAATATAGTAACGACCAAAAAATTGTTTAAAAATTTTTATTGTTTAAATAGGCTTAGAATGTCATGAAAGGTCGAGATTTTAAGTTTGAGCGAAAAAAAATTTTCTGTCTGTCTGTCGGTCTGTCTGTCTGTAATTTTTTTTGTGCGTACGTTTCTCTGGAACCGTTTAAGATATTGACTTGAAACTTGGTACACATATGTAATTTAACGAGATCTGGAACTGGATTATATTTTCATCTTGTTCCGTCGAAGGGTGGGGGGGGTAAATTTGGGGTAAATAGGTAAATGAAGTAGGTAAGAGTCCATAAAATTTAGACTATACACGAGAAGCTAAGGTCTCAAAAAAATGTTTGGCATTAGCCACCCCCATTACCACCCCCAACCCGTTATTAAAGGGGATGAAAAGAAATTGTGAAATCTCAAAATAATTTTTTACTTCACCTACCCCCACCACCACCACCCTATCACCATCCCCACCCCACTACCGATGTGGGGTATCGTTTTATGGGTTTTTGGGGTAGAGCATTTGAAATATTATATTATTAAAGGTCCATAAACAATTATTTCCACACACAAAATTTTTTCGTTGTGAGTGACTTGGATAGAAAATATGGATGTGGAAGTAGTGATTCCTTGGGCAGCGGTTTTTAATACCGTTCCTCAGAATTTTTTATGAAAGTGACATGTTTTTTAAGCTATTTAACATTTAAACTAAATACTTCCTTCTACCTAAAAACGTTCGGGTGTTATCTATAAACTTAAATATCTCCGAAACTACTAATCCTTCATAAATATAAAAAACAAAATTATCAGTTTAAAAGCTTTATTTTTGATGTCCACCATTTTTTTGCTAAAATTAATATTCATTTAGATATTTGCAAAGGAACAAAATTTTACATTTTTTCGAAAATCCTTTTATAGTTTAAATTTTTTTCCTCCTTTTTTTTTTAAAGTAAGTGCTGTAAAGGGACGAAGAGATTTGAGCTTATAGGTCATAGGTTATGTTAACGAAAAGCAGTATATGACAATATAATTTTGTAATTTACCGACTACTTACGTTAACAAAACGGTGACAATTTGTCTTTAACATGTTTTCGCTCAATGTAATACTTTTCGAGGTATTTGACGAATATCGTTTTGAAATACCTTTTTTTCAAGCTAAAATCAAAATTTACAAGTCGTTATAATTTTAAAATTATCAATTTCTATGAAAAATTGCTTTTTTCAAAATTTAATTTTTTTTCAGCTCCAATGTTTTGGTTTTTTTTTGTGTCATGGGGTGGCATTCTCCCCCTATAAATTAGCAAACCCCCGCATAATATAGAAACTTTTGTTTAATGCATTTACTATTAATTTGCTAAAAACGAACGAAATCTAATTCCGAAATTAAAACTACCTACTGTAGAGGGTGGACCAAAATAGATGGAATTTAGGATTTTCCCTAAAACTATGGCAGATAGACAAAAACCAATATGGGTGTCCTGAGCTCGATTTTCAAGAAACAAACAATGGCGTAAACCGCGATCGTCTATCTTTTTCGACTACCGAGCTACAGAGCGTTTTTAGAAAATTGGCATTTTTAGATGACCTATATATCTCAATTACCAAGTTTCGAACCGAAAATCGAGTAACACATTCTTAAGGCACTTTTCTGAGTAGAACCCGTTGCTGATAAAAAGAAAATTATGCATGCATCAGTTTTCGAGATATAGACATAACTTCTAAAACATCACCCTTTAAATTATTTCATTATTCGATCACAACTTAAATTAGCTATCCAACTATATATAATATGTCATATTTATCTCTAGAAATAGTGATTAATTTTCGAAAAATTTAATATATTTGTGAGGAGGTCATGGAAAAAAAACTATTAACAACAATACTTCTTATAAAGATAGGAAAAACTATACAACAATAAATGTTCGAATTGTCTTTCATTGAAATCTTAGCCTGGTGTTCAAAAGTGCCTGTCTCGTAACATGAGTCCGGCAGAAGGTTTTTAAACATAATTATATGTTTTTTGGGGTACTGAACACGAATCTGAAGTTTGCTGCCTAGTAGCAGTACCGGGTTAGGTCGAAAAACGCAAAAAACCTCGAAATTTTCGTAGTTTTTCTGGTTTTCCGCTCACATCTTGCAAACGACGCGCCGTTTGATTAGGCTATCTATGCATATTTATCCTATTTCTAATATTTATTGAGAAGGCCATGATAAAAAAAGAAAAACGAAATAATCGTGAATGTCAAAAACTAATTTGTGAGTTAATTGTGAGTGAGCATTGTTAAAAATGGTTCAATTTAGTAATGGTGAAAAATATGATATGATTAATTGTTTTATAGAATGTGGAGGAGATTCAAATTTAGCTTCCGAGCTTTATTTTAATAGATATGTTATAGACATCAAAACTTTGCGCCAAAAGTACCGCCTAAACAATATTTTTAGATACCCAGAAAAAAGACTGACAGACATAAATATATTTAAACGGCTACAACAAAATTTAAAATAGTTTGGATCGTTTGTAAAACCTCGAGCAAAAATATATAATAAAGGAGGTAGAGAAGCTGTAGAAAATATTGTTTTAGAAACTATAAGAGAAAATAGTAATATATCGTCTCGCGAAATACAGGAAAATTTAGGAATCCCAAAAACAACTGCGTTGCGTTGCTTAAAAAAAATAAATCCATACCTTACAAAATTAGGAGTAGTCACCATCTATACCCAAACGACTTTCAAAGGTATCTCGATTTTTGCCAGTGGTTTTTGCGTCAATGCAGTGAACAGCCATAACCACCATTGGGCTCATGAAAATCCGCACGTAACCAGACGATTTGGATTTGGTGTATGGTGTGGTTTTTTTGGATACCAAATAATAGGTCCTCATTTTTTTCACGGTAATTTGAATACCGAAAATTGTATTAACATTCTTCAACAAGAAATAGACCCTTTGTAGACAATATGCTTGTAAAACAATTTCAAAGATTAATTTACCAACATGATGGCGCCCCAGGTCATACGTCAAATGAAACACGAAATTATTTAAATGCTCAATTTGGAGAAGATTGGATAGGTATCTATATATCACTCAGGACAAATTCGTGTTCAGCTGTTTAAAACACATAGGAATGCAGTATTCGAATCTCTGGAAAAACATTTCTTTTTGTGTGACTGTGTTATTATCTAATTTTTTCAATGAATTTCTTAACAAAAAAATATTTTTTTCATGATTACTTAAAATAAAAAATAAAAAACACATTTTTATTTTTTATTTGTTTAATTTTCATATTAATTTATTTCTTTTGTTTGTTTTGATCGATAAAAGAACTAAAATTAGTAATTTTTTGTGGGAACTAGGGACATTGCCTATTGGGTAAGGCAAATCGAGGGTCGTACACTTATGGTTTTACCAACGATCTGACAGTACTATACATTAAAATTCTACGAACAATTTATGATGTTTTGAAGATCATAGTTTAGACACTTAACCTTTGAATAGGCAAAACTTTTATTATCTTATTGTGTTTGATGAACTTTTGCTTATTGACATTTTAATTGTCTTCGAATTATTAAGTTATCCTACCGTGATTGGCATTTTACCCATAGAGTCTTACCGCCACTTCATCAAATGTCAACTATTTGTTTGTCTGGCTGAGGCATTTTTTAAAAATTCCAAGAAAATAATTTTAACGTATTGCCTAACGATTATGCCGGCTAATAGCAACTATTATGATGTCTGAAAATAAATATAAGGTTATTTTCGACATTTTTTGTTTTATTAACAAGAGTACATGAGTGCTTATTACAAGTTTTCAGGGGATTTTTTTAAAGAACTATCGCGGTAAAGTGTTTATTCGTTCATAAAAGTAATAAACGCGTTTCTGTAAATAAGTCGGTTTTTGATGTGTTATCAGATTATATTTACAAGGTATAATGTTAGTCAAAACAAATGGATGTTTACAAATGAAATTACCGTCTGCATACTTATCTCGATTGGATGAACTAACGATAATTTATAAATTACTTAAACAAATTTTCTGCTCAAAACTAAAAACAATACATGTTTTTCAGTTTGAAACCATATCCTTTTAACAATTTACCTCGTCTCGACTTTTGTTTTCGTATAAAGGTTACTATGTACAGGGTGAACCAAATTAGATGCGATTTGGGGTTTTCTCTAAAACTATGGCAGATAGACCAAAAACCAATATAGGTGTCCTGAGCTCGATTTTCGAGAAAAACAATGGTGTAAACCTCGATCGTCTATCTTTTTCGACTACCGAGCTACAGAACATTTTTGGATGACCTCTATATCTCAATTACCAAGTGTCGAATCGAAAATTGAGTAACACATTCTTAAGGCACTTTTTTGAGTAGAATCCGTTGCTGATAAGAAGAAAATTATGCATGTCTCAGTTTTCGAGATATAGACATAACTTTTGTTTGTTTAAATGGAACACACATACATAATTTCATTATTCGATCACAAATTAGCTATCCAACGAGTTGCGAGTTAATTGTAAGTAGCTTCGTAGTCGAAAAAGATAGACGATCATGATTTGCACCTTTGTTTGTTTCTCGAGAATCGAGCTCAGGACACCTTTATTGGTTTTTGTCTATCTGCCGGTATAGTTTTAGAGAAAATCCCAAATCCCATCTAATTTGGACCACCCTATACGCCTTTATGAGTGACTACTTAGAAAGAAGTTAGCTACTTAGAAAACAGATGTAAAGCGGTGAAAACCAACATCAAACAAGCAAAACATAATAGTTGGTGTTCCACAGGGAACTGTGTTGGGACCTATTTTATTAATAACATACCTAAGTGACCTTTTGACTCTAGACTGTTATAGAAACGTGGTATCATATATTAATGATACTGTACTATTCGTAGAAGGCGAGACCTAGAATGAAATAAATGCAAAATAAAAGTTTAAACAAAATAGAATAATAATAAGACGGTTTGATAACAACTTGGTGACTATTAACCTTAATAAAACAATGTAAACACCATTTTCGAGTTGCAAAATAGGCTTACCCACTAATAGAACTATAGATATTAATCTTAAATATAGGAATAATCCACTGCATTTAGTGAAAAATGAGCCGCATCTTCAGACCAATTCATAAAAAACCAAATGTTGGTTTTCCAGGTGGGTTCTAGTGTTCTTAATAAGGTCTCAAAACTCCCCGAAGTGGGAGTGTAAGGATAAAATTTGGCAACTCTGTAAAGGACTAAAATCGTGCTCGGAAACGAATTTTTCGAGATATCTCGGTTTTCAGTGCCTCTACGACAAAAATACATTAGGCCAAAAAGAAAGCTATGGAAATTCTCTATAAAAAAGATAGAGGGTCTTTTTTTCGTATACGCAATAGTTTTCTTGAAAAATCCCAGTAAGTCATACCTAGAATCAAAAAATTTATTTGTGGCAGTTTTTATTGCACGGAGGGTTAAAACATAAAAAAAATCCTGGTTGGATACAGCCGTAAGTTTTACGTGGATACGTCTATGCATAAGAGGATATTCGGGCAATCATTTTGGCTCGAACTCTATTATTGTTTTTGATGGTTATGAAAATATTAGCAACAGTATGAAGGCTATGAAGCAGCTTCGCTGGTTCTCAAAAGCTTCATCTATTGACATTTACTTTGATGAGTAGATGATTGCAACTGTAAGCCAAGAAAAGCTCCTTTTCAATAACAAAAATAAAACCAGATTGATTTCGATGTTAACAGAAAAGTTTGAGGCAAATAATTACATTGTTAGACATGCTGAAGATGATGCTGACATTTTGATAGTCGAAACAGCGCTTGAGGAATCATGTAAAAATACTACGGTTGTGGTTGGGGAAGATGTGGATCTTCTTATAATTTTAACTGCTCGTACACCTATTAATAAAGAAATTTTTCTCCTCAAACCAGGCAGAGGGAAGGTCCAACGAAAAATGTATTCTTCACGAAGCTTTGATCACCATAAAGATATTCGAGATCACATATTGTTTCTGCACGCATTCTCTGCTGCACTACATCTGCTCTGTTTAATAAAGGCAAGACTGCAGCTTTGAAAGTGATGAAAAAACGGCAGGACTTGAAACTTGTAGCTGAAGTTTTCAGCAGAACTGGTACTTCTCCTGACATAGTTACTTCGAATGGGATAAAATTTTTCCTCGCAATTTATAACGTTCCAGTTAAAGAAGTTTCCATCGATAACTATCGGTATTCTTGCTTTATTAAAGCTGTGAGCAAAAGCAAACCAGTGAAATTGAATTAATTACCACCCACTCATGACGCAGCTCAACAGCATCTATTTCGTGTTTATTTTCAAGTACAGAAATGGTTGGGTAATGTATTGAATCCTAAAGAGTGGGGATGGATGTTGAAAGATATCATATTGTGGCCAAAAACAACATCCCAACTTCCTGCGCCTGATTGCCTTCCGAAGATGATTTTCTGCAACTGTACGAAAGGTTGTGGACCATTGTGTGGCTGTCGGAGGTTGGGACTTAATTGCTCACCAGTTTGCGGCAACTGCCATGGAAAATCTTGCTTGAATGCTGAACCGATTGAAAACTCGTCAGAAATAGAAGCCGTCACTGAAGCAGAGACTGAAAGTTCTCAGATTGACTCGGATTTCCTCGAACGAATCGATGAATTTATAGAAGGAGAAAACGGACAAGAAGAAAAACTATTGCTTATACGACAAAAAGACCCTCTATCTTTTTTATAGAGAATTTCCATAGCTTTCTTTTTTGCCTAATGTATTTTTGTCATAGAGCCAATGAAAACCGAGATAGGTATCTCGAAAAATTCGTTTCCGAGCATGATTTTAGCCCTTTACAGCGTTGCCAAATTTCATCCTTACACTCCCACTTCGGGGACCTTTGAGACCTTATTAACGTCACCCGAACCTACCTGGAAAACCAACATTTACTTTTGTATGAATTGGTCTGAAGAAAAATCCGAAATGCAGTGGATTAGAATACTATATGCAAAACATAGAATATATAAATATTTTAGAGTAGTTGTAGATAGTTATCTAAAATGGAATGACCTCATTTGAAACTTAGCCAGGAAACAGAGATCGATTTTTTAAATGTTAAAAAATTGAAGTATATTTTGAGGATTTATGAGCTTTAATCTGTCTACTAGTTGCCATGGCTTCTAGTCTGGTGTTAGTTATGTATTTATTTGAACAGAAATAAATGTTTTTTGGTAGATTTTTTGGATTTGTTAAAATTATTAGAATTGTTGTTTCTATGACTGCAATTTAGTAGAAACGATTTTGATAATTGAGCTAGGTGATGCCAATAGATTGATTTATTTAATAAATTAATTTACAATTACTGGAAGTTCCTTTTCCATAATGTAAACATACATTATTTATTAGACCTGACCATCGAACCTCAACAAGTTTTGACACAAAATCCAAGGGCTCCATGTAGTGGAAGTAAGGAGTCGGACGCACCCCAGATTAAAAACCACCTCTTTTTGCTTACTTCTCATATGACAGCTTGGCAGCTCGGAAATATACACTTCGGGTATAAAATTTAGGATGTTTACACCATTATCATAATTATTATCATTAGATTCGTTTATTTCCGTGCTTGGTTTGTCATATTTATCCTCTGGCAGACAATTCTAACACAAAGTTTACCTTGACAAGTCTTACCAAAAACGCTACATTGTAAACATAATTTTATACATCTGCATCGTTTCGCACATCCGCCCTTACAATTACAATTATAGTCTTTAAAAAAGAAGTCAAGAGCCAATTGATCTTCTGGAAATTTTGGTTCTAAGCAACCGTTGTTTGATATCCACTCCCATTCAACGGGATTCAGTTCATTTCCCAACCAGGTTTGACACTCTAAGGGTATGTTCTTTAATCGCACCTCAGTATGGGGCAGCATACTAACATTTAAATTTTTTGTCTCGTCTGCATAAATTCGTACAAAGAAAACACACACACAAATAAAATGATAGGACGAGTCCCTAATATTGGCCAATTAGCTACGTATTACTATTATTATTATGAAAGACAGTTTAAGGGTGAAGGACACAAATGGAATGATAGGACGAGTCCCTACGTATTACTATTATTATTATGAAAGAGAGTTTAAGGGTGAAGGAAGGGTCGAACCAGCAAAAACCATTTTTTTTATCAGCATCCTCGGAAACTGGGGTAAACGTCTTTAACGAGAAAAAAAAAGATACAATTTCACACCCCCTGATACCCCAAAGGGCGCTTGAAGTCTACTACCGGACATCACCTTTTACCATCTGTTATATCGCCATGAAGAAACAAGTATAGTCGATACCAAGCTGTCATATGAGAAATGAGCAAAAAGGTGTGGTTTTTGGCCGTTTCAAAGGGTGACTGAAAACTTTTTTCACCCTCTTATTCGTGTTCATCATCCTCGAAAGCACGATTTTGCTTTCTTTTTTTTGGGGGAAAATCCTCTCTTTACTTCCACTAATGGTGAAAACACAAATAGGTTGGATGGATTTCCCTTTTTTTTTTTTTTTTTTTAATTTATTTTATAGCTACTGATCCATGTTTCATAAAGCTGATATAAAATTAAAGATGCCTAAAATTAATTTTATTTATTAAAAACTGCGTATAGTAGTAGAATGTGCAACAACAAATTATAAAAAGTTAAAAAGATCGGCGTAGAGTATAATGTTGACTCTAGTTTTGTTTTGCCCTTGAAACTAATATCAGTACATTAGCGATCCGAAAAAGCGATTATTTCGTTTCATATTTTGCTGTTTTCAATTTAATGATTCCATTAATCTAAACTTCCAATTTTGTTTGTTTCAGGTGTGGCATCCTAACCAGAAAACGGTAAGTGCATTAGTCATTGTTAATATTTTCTTATACCGTTAATTCAGAAGGACGAAAAAATGCATTAAAAGTGACATATTTTAACGTACCAATGAATAATATATTCCTAATTAATTCAATTCAACATGTATAATTTCAGTTTCTTAAAGGAATTCTACCCACGGACGATTTTTGATCTATAAATCTGTCAATTTCTTTCACATGGTTTATTTTTCAGAAGCTCGAATTCACCAGTTGTTCGATATTATATAAATCCAATATATTAAATCTACATAATAGTCCAGGTACCAAACACGAAAAGGGGCTCGTACCTCCGAAAAAAAAAAAAAGAGAACGGATGAAATTTGGTATTAATTTATCATACTAACAAAAATGTTTATATCGCCATTGAAAAAATTGCGTTTGAATTATGAAAATTTCGTGTTTCTGAAATATCTCGAGAAATGTTGACCGGATAAAAAAAGTTAAATTATTTAAAAAAAGAGAGAAGAGTTTTTGGGTAAAATGGAATTTAAAAAGGTGCATGTTTTACTTTTTCATATTTTCATGTTTAATATACAGTGTGTCCCAGGAAGAGGTGTAATGGATCAAAAATTTTGGAATTTTGGAATGGTATTTGGGGATTGAGTCCTGCTTGTTGGAAAACTAAAGTAAACCAAAAATGACTTGATTTGGTGTTCTACAGGGTGTTTTATAAGCAAAGTTGTAAAAACCACCACTAATAAAGTACCTTTATTTTTCAAAATATGAAAAAATTTCACTAAGAAAAGTTATTTAGAATGAAATTTTATACCTCTATACCAAATTTCAGGAATATAAAATTATTTTTTTGAAACTTCCCATTTTCTGCGAATTAAGAGTTGAATTCATATTTAATGTTGTGTAGGAGCAAATGTTAATCATCTCAAAAAGTAGGCTATTGGTAAATAAAAAATTAAATATACGAGATGTGAGAAGGTATAATGTTAATCGAACTAATTGTAAAAAAGAAACAATTACTAACAGAAGATTAATGACGTTTAAAAATTATAACAAGTAATAAATGTCAAAAACATAACAGATTCACAAACAAATTAATTATTGACCAATACAAAACAATGTTTACAATTTTTTTTATTATTCGACGTAGCTACCACCCACATCCACACACATTTCGATCCTTCGCCTGAAGTCATTAAAACTGTTTCGAATATTATCCAACGGTATGGAGTTTACGGCATTTGTAATTCTCTGCTTCAATACTGCTACATCGTTAGGAAGTGGTTCAGCGTAAACCAACTGCTTGAGGCGACCTCATAAAAAGAAATCCAATATTGATGGGTCTGGGGATCTCGCCGGCCACTTGATCGGTCCATTCCTGGCAATCCAATTTTCTTCAAAATTTAAATTCAACCACCGATTAACCACTTCTGTGGAGTGGCCAGGGCAACCATCATATTGAAAATGAACTAAAGGCATATCTCTTAAAATATTTAAATGTTCTTCAGAAAATCTTTCAAGAAGCTGTAAATAAGTGTGCTGGTTTAACCTGCCCTCAATGAAATAAGGTCCAATAACTCCAACGTGATAAGAAAAGGCACACCACACATTCATTTTTTTATAATATTGTCTTCTACAATGAATTCTAAAATTTGGATTTTCAGAAGCCGAAAACGACAATTCTGAGATGAAACAACACCATTGGTTGTGAATGTGGATTCATCTGAGAAAATTATGAAATGATGAAAAAATCTCTCTTCCATGATTTTTTCTCCAATGGTCCAACAAAAATCCAATCTACAACCGTCATCTCCTTCTTCAAACGTATGTTTATAATTTGCTTTATATGCCCTAATTTTCTTTGTAAATTCTTTGGAGTTCAGACTTTGAATATTAATAAGAGCTGATATCTCTCTCTTAGTGGCATCCTAGGATTTTCTATAACAGAGGCATGAGCTATAATAGCCCAACATTGTCTTCATCATATGCTTTTATTTTTCTTTTCACGTTAAGAACACTACCAGAAGCCAGAAACTTTTTAATTATTCTCATAGCCTGAGTACGTGACAAAGCAGTGTTTGGAAATTTCAAATTAAATTGGTTTACCACTTCTCTTAACGAGTTTTCACCGCCAATTCCGTAGCATTGCACAATATAAATTTTTTCACGCACTGTGAGTACCATTTTCACTTAATTTTTTATGCTTGGTTCGTTAATTTGAAACAGAAATTAAGGATAATATTGACTACGTTTGACAGATATGTCAATAATAAATGATAAATGTGTATCCACTGCTTTTCTCATAGCCTACTTTTAGGTTCTACATAACTTTAAATATTAATTCACAAAAAATAATTTCTATGCAGTTTTAATTGAATGGTTCAAAATAAAAGACTAATTTATTGAAAAAATGGGAAGTTTCAAAAAAATAATTTTATATTCCTGAAATTTGGTATAGAGGTATAAAATTGCATTCTAAATAACTTTTCTTAGTGGAATTTTTTCATATTTTGAAAAATAAAGGTACTTTATTAGTGGTGATTTTTACAACGTTGCTTATAAAATACCCTGTAGAACACCAAATCAAGTCATTTTTGGTATACTTTAGTTTTACAACAAGCAGGACTCAATTCCCAATTACCATTCCAAAATTCTAAAATTTTTGGTCCATTACACCTCTTGTTACATCTATCTGGGACACACTGTATGTAATTTTGTAAGTTTTAAATACCTCGAGAAATATTTATAGGGTAGAAAAAAGTTAAATTATTTATTGTCTAAATGTTGGTTGTGGCATGTTCTTAATATTTCTGTTTCTTATTGAGATGCTCTGCCACATATATTTTCTTCTAACTACAAAATAATACGATTATCCAGTATTTTACTGGAAAATAACCTCTACGCCTGTGACTTTTACGTCAAAGAAGCAGTTAGCGGTTGTTTTTTTGTGGCAAATAATGAATAAGAACAGTACTCTAAAAATAACTCTGCTGATGTTTCGGAAACCGAATCTATTTCCTTTCTCAAAGCGTATTATATGTGTTTGTGAGCTGTGTATATTCTTTAATTCCTCTTTTCTTGCTATCTGTCCCTTTTGTTAACATTTTTGCCGAGTTCCTGTTTATTCTATGTCCGTATTCACAAATCTTCGATTTCTGAATCTCATTCTTCCTAATGTGACCTCTTATTCATTATTTGTCAAAAAAACACCCTCTAACTACTCCTTTGACGTAAAAGTCACAGGCAGGGCCGTACCCAGCTTCGGCGGGCCCCGGGAAAAGTAAATCTTCCGGGCCCTCTTATTTTGGAAAGGAAAAAAAAATGGAAAGGATTAAATTGCGTTGTGTCCTTCTATTAACACAAAGAAATCATATCAGATGGTTGGATATAGTATAGTCCTAGCCTAGCGTCCTTCTTCTTGCCTTTCTCGCTGCGAAGTCATCAATGGCCTTATCCATGTCAGTCGTCTTTGCCAGTTGAGCCTCCACTGTCAGTACACCTAGGCTTGACAGTCTCTGTTGCGTCATTGTTGACCAAAGTTGAGAAAGATCGTTCTGCACTCGCAACAGTTGCAGGGATAGTCAAAAGATGCGTAATGCAATACATAAATTAGGGAACATGTAGGCAAGATTGGTTTTGTGCAAGTGATTCAGCAATTCTAAGGGGTTTAGTGGTTCGTGTCCAAAGTTATAATAGTATAAACTTTCTTTACTTTTATTATATAAAAAAAAAAGTCCTAAAAATAAATAAAAACCTGACAGGAGCCCGTCAGGATTTTTTATTTTTTTTGTATGTCCGGGCGGAGCCCCTTATAGGGCCGGGCTCCGTGAAAGCCGATCTGAGTACGGCCCTGGTCACAGGCGTAGAGGCTATTTTAAAGAAAAATACTGGATGATTGTATTATTTTGTAGATTAAATTGTTTCTTGAAGCATAGGAAATTTAGACAAAAGGTAGATAATATATTTTTTTGTAGGATGAATATAATGTATTATTAATAATACGCTTTGAAAAATATCGCGTGCTGGGTTTTAGGCGTTCTTCATTTTATTTCCGGGGTTAAAGCCTTTGGTCACTGGACCACAGATTAACTAATCTGTGACTGGACTATAAGTTAAACCTATATAATAATAGGAATAGAAAGTTATGTTATGATAAATGGAGTACCAAAATTCATAATTTAATTAGGCAATACAATAAATATTTTGAATAGTTTGGTACCCGTATTCATACGAAGTTGTTTATTATTTATTAATCGTGTAAAGGGAAAAATAAGTACCACCGTTACTAGGTTATCTAGCCAGTGATCATTTAAGGAGAACCATAGGTGTATGTGGCTTCACGTCGCCTGCTGAATGAGTGATATCAAGATATTTATCTTGTGGTCACTGATATCTCTTTACCTTGGGGTAATTATATGATTCTGGAATAAAAATAAATTATTGTTTTTATTTAGACGCCGACCGAAATATGAATCGTTAGGGCCTGGTAAAGATGTATTATACGATACAATACCGTTGTTGTTTTATCTATTTGATTTAATCAGTCAAATATTACAACAGAACAAAATTTTTTAATAATCACCGGAGAAGAAAATTTTTATACAGGGTGGACCAGATTGGGGTTTTCTCTAAAACTATGACAGATAGACAAAAACCAATAAAGGTGTCCTGAGCTCGATTTTTGAGAAACAAACAATGGCGCAAACAGCGATCGTCTATTTTTTTCGACTACCGAGCTACAGAGTGTTTTTGAAAAATTGGCATTTTTGGATGACCTCTATATCTCAATTACCAAGTGTCGAATCGAAAATCGAGTACCACATTCTTAAGGCACTTTTTAAGTAAAATCCGGTGCTAATAAGAAAAAAATTATGCATGCCTCAGTTTTTGAGACATAGACATAACTTGTGTTTTTTTTTAAATGGAACACCCTGTAAATTATTTCATTACTCGATCACAACTTAAATTAGCTATCGAACGATATATCATATGTCATATTTATCTCTAGAAAAAGTGGTTAATTTTCGAAAACATTTATACAGGGTGATTCTTTTAAGAATATTTCCCACTTGCAGATGAGATAGCCATTTGAGATTTGGTACCCTACCCTAGTCGATCATTGAGAGTCCAAAAATAATAATATCAAAATGGGGGCACTTCCGGAAATACCGGAAGTCGATACCAACTTGCTTATTTTAAATCGAACACCCTATATATTTTCGACTTTTCGAAATGATCATAAAATTCTGAGTCAAAACATGTGGCACACCCTATACCTAAACTGAACAGTGTCGGAGATATTTGACATTTTATAAAAAATTTGACAGATGCAACGGTTTACAAGAACCGTTATAACTCTCTTCGTGTGGGAGATCCTTATTTGCTCTTTGGTACGTAGAAAGAACATAAGATGAGCTACTTTCTACAAAAAAAAAAAATAGATTCCATAATAGTTTACCAAGTGTTTTATTTTTCACGTTGCATTTTGTCAAATTCAAACCTGAAAAACTTTTTCATTTCAAATGGAACACCTTGTAGGGGTTAAAGTTACAACTTTTTGAAATATTGACGATTTTCTTAAATCTCCAAAAATTTTTAATAAAAATTGCCATCAACTTACCCATGATTAGAAACAATCATTAATGTCAGTCATTCTTTTATGTTAAAAAACGCCAGCACGTTTAAATTACACCCACGGAGACTTTTAGGTTTGTTTATTATTTATGGAGAATAGATATCTTCGCTAGACACGGATTCCTCAGTCTCTCCATGAAGATGCTACAGAGAGACGAATCAAACTAGATCTTCAGAAGACTTGCTATTACTTTATTATGTACATGTGACGGTAGGTACTCTATATTGCTCCCTACATTTTTTTAAAACCAGCTTATCAAGTGTATCAATGTATAAATTATTCACTATTTTAATTGTCACGCCAGCTTTTCTTTAGCCAAAGCTGCTATAGCCGGTGCGACATCTTTGAAAGACGCTCAATCCAATTATGATTGCAAACTTTCATTCACTTAGCACACGCTTGCTATTTTTATCAATTACCTATTAGAGAAGCTCAATCCAATTATGATTGCAAACTTTCATTCACTTAGCACACGCTTGCTATTTTTATCAATTACCTATTAGAGAAGCTCAATCCAATTATGATTGCGAACTTTTATTCACTTAGCATCAGTCATATACATGCTATTTTATTTCAATTCATCAGTGACATATAACGTACTCACATTAAGGATAATGTTATGACAAAAATAAATTTCCTTATGTTATTTTGTCACCTTTCACGCAAATCTGACTTTTCTTTTTACTAATGTCATTTATCCATCAAGTCTAACTTTTATTTTTAATCTGATATTTAATATTGATACCTTGGTAAGTTGGTTTCTTCATTATAGGGGGGGGGGGGTTATATGTAGGGTACTAGCCTACATACATATAGGTATAGGAACATCACTATCGAAATAATAACAAAAAAACAATAATTATCATTATAAAAATTTACATTTTGAAATCGAAATTAAAATCTTTAAAAGTTGATTTATAACTTATTTAATAGCTTTACTTGGCTATAACAAGCTATGTCTACATCTCGAAAACTGAGGCTTGCATAGTTTTCTTCTCTAGAGTCATCCAAAAATGCCAATTTTCTAAAAACGCTCTGTAGCTCGGTAGTTAAAAAAAAGATAGATGATCGCAGGTTGCGTCATTATTTGTTTCTCGAAAATCGGGCTCAGGACACCTTTATTGGTTTTTCTCTATCTGCCATAGTTTTAGAGAAAACCGCAAATTCCATCTAACTTGGTCCACGCTGTACAGGAATCGGTTTCTGTACAGGCTGAAATCAGATTAGTGGAAGACCTCTGAATTCGACACCCTCTATACAACTCGCGAACACCCACCTAAAAAATAGGTAATCTGATGTAAAATAACCTGCTAAACTTGATTTTTGAATTCGCCCATTGATTTGAGATTGCCAAAATGACCAAATTGGCAATTTTCTAAAAAAAATAAAAATTATGTGTTATTTTTTGTTTTTCATATAACACGTCATATATTGTTTATTTTACTTCAGAATTTTTTTATTTTTTTACATAATATTCTCTAACTATTCTTTGATATGTTGAAAGTAAAAAAACTTTACCTAAAAAATAATTAGTTGACAAAAAAAATAACAACTTTTCTTTGACGCAAAATCTTTAAAATTTGCAGAGTAAAATGTCCGATCGAGGTATCTTTTTTATTTTTAAAGTTAGGTGCCTACTATAACCGAAGAAAATGTTCCGAATGAACTAAATAAAATCTTTTATAAGAAGTTTTTTTTGAAATTTTGCTCCCTTATCGAAATATTCATTGATTGTTTCAGCGTCCGAACGAATGCGCGCTACTATGAATCGGCCGCAATCGCATCTAGAGCTAAACGCAGACACGTGCCGGGTGATTATTATTTTCCAGTGTCCACATATGTTAAGTTGAAAGTGCTTTTTGTCTCAGTCCTTATATTTAGTGCGTTATAAACACATAGTTTGGCATAATAAATTATAATTACTCGGATAGGAAATCAAAGGAAACAAGCTAAAAACGTACTCTTCGCCTGTTCACTGGATTTTTATATAATTGATATACATTCAATAGGATACTTTTCGCAGTTTTTTGTAAATAATGTTACTTTTAGACATTTTTAATTTTATAGTACGATCTTAGTTGGTAAAAGACTTGGTAAAAAAACTATACCAAACCCCATTTGGGTTTCGATTCCGAGTCAAAAGAACTACACCACCACCTTACACTTAAAAGAATGTCAATTTTTACATTATAAGACACGAGCTAAAATCATATTTTCACGGTTGTATATTACATTATGAAATGTATATTTGTAAAATATATAAATATTTAGATATTAAAATGAAATATCATTTCACCAGATTTCTATTCAATTACAAAAACATAAAAATTAAAAAAAATTTTTTCAAATTTAAATCATTAAGTAATAACATTTTTATTTACCGATCGATTTTGTCCTCTAGCTAACACTAATTTACTGTCCAAATTTCAGTACAATCAGAATTTTCTTTCTTCAGTTATCGTGCTTACAAGAAACGTGACGGACGAACAGACACACGGACATTTTGAAAGTTGTTCAGAATTCGTTTACTAACATAATGGCATGAAAATTTTTTGTCTGCGAGCGATATTTACGGTTTTAGAAATGTACCGATCAAATGCAAAATCCGATGACATTTCTGTGGCTCTAAAACAATATTTAGAACAGACAAATTTATTTTTATCACTAAATCCAGTTTACCATGCACAATGTAGAAGATCGTATACCCGAACTGCTTATAAAAGAAAATCAGAAATTGTAAATCCTAGTACAGAGAATACAAGTAAAAAGGACATTTCTGCAATGTGCTATTTACAAGACAGCCTACCAAATTAAGCCCAGAATTCCAAATGTTTTAGATTTTGGATGGTACCTAAAGGAGGAAATCTTATTTCCAAAGATGATTTCAAAAAGCCCAAAACCCAATTTTATTGAGTTAACTCCATTTTGTAAATGTAAATTATATAACTGTACTACAAGCTGCAAGTGTAGCAAAGCAAACGTGCAATGTAACATAAGTTGTTTATGCGAAGGAAAATGTAATCTTTAGTACCCACTTGCTGTTATAATTAATGAAAATATATTTTTTAATGTGTATGTTTCGAGATTATCTACATAATTTTATAACATTTAATTGCAAATAGAAACTAAATAATCCGTAGACTCACTTGATCGCTTAAACGACACCACAGATGGGCGACGTTAACAGAAGTTATGCTTTAAATTAATGCGGACGAGTTGCGCGGCCGCATTCAACAGCGTCATCTCGTTACATGAGCCAAATTTCAAAAAAATCTCTTTATAAAAAAGTATGTTTAAAGTATATGGAACATTTTTTTCGTTTATACTATAACTCTCTCTTTAAAAATAAAAAAGTTACCTCGATCGGGTATTTTTCAATGCAAATTTTAAAAAACCGCGACAATAGAGGGTAATTATATTTTTTTTAGGCATTATATTATTAGTTACACTATATTCTTTGCCGTCAACCTGTCCAAGAATATTGGAGGGATAATGTGTAAAATACTGGTCTAAATCGGAATTAAAATAAAAAAGATATGATGTGTTATGTGCAAAACAAAAATTAACACATAATTTTAAAATTTTTCAAAAAATTTGCGAATTGACCGATTTGGCAATCTCAAATTAACGGGCGAACTCAAAAATCAAATCCAGAAAGTCATTTTACATAATATCATCTGTTTTTTAGGTGGGTGTTCGCGAGTTGTATAGACTACTTTTAAAATGCTTCCTACAGATTGGCTGCTCTCCGTCGACTAGATATCGAATATATGTGGCTATATGTATGTATATGTGGACCGTTTCTTGCAAACACGGTAGAATACTGCATGTTGAAATTGGGCAATGTCCTTAAGAAGGACGCCCTGAATCTACCACATTTGGTGATATAAATCATACAAGTAATTTTTTAAAAATTAGTCGATTTAATACTAAGGAATAGAGAAAACAATGCGGACAATTCTGAAGTCTGAATTGTGCAGAGCTAAATCTAATTGGTTATTGTGTCCAATTAAACTGCCGTACTGACGTTGCTACCGCCTCATTCAGTTCTCCCTTCACATCTTTCAACACCTTTTTGATTTTATCTGGGCAACTATTTAGTCGATATTGATGTAATCTTCAACATATTAGAAAGGACTTGCATATTAGATGTTCATTTATTTAGACATATGTATATAAAAGATATTAGTTCACACAAACTTTAAATTTTATGGTCTTTATAACAGCTAATTTTTTTTATGACTTGATTCTTCTGTATCAGCGTCTTTTCACAATCATAAGATTGCTTGATAATGGAGAAATGTAGGTACCTACACCATTAAATAAAGAAATAAGGGGCTGAGATAAAGCTCTGTTAAGTTGGGCTCTTAGTATATATACAATAATACAGAATTATCAAGATGAGGTAAATTAATTTAATCTTGTGATCAGGGATTACTAATTAAAATTCTTCAGTTTAATTCTTTTCCTGTTAATTCTGTACCCACCGTTTAACGTGTTTCATAGGCGGCACAATAGTCACTTCATGGGGATTAAATATGTGCATCAATTTAAAAACAAAAAAGAATCAAAATAACTAACCTGTAAGATCTGCTAATATATATATATTCTTTATATGGTTTTTTGTAATTTGTAGTAATCATTCAGTCTCTTAAGTTATAAGTCGAAATCAGGGTTGGCTCTAGATGAGCAAATACCGGGTGTCAACGAAATCAATTTCCCACAGCCATTTCTTTATTATTTAACGAACCTAGATCAAAATAGATATGTGTCAGGTGTTACCAAAACGACATTTTGATCCATCTGTTAAGTTCCTACGACAAGTTCCGGTTTCAATCTAGAGGTCATTCTGCATATAACTGTTTTAATTTTATGACTCTTTCCGCCATTTTGAACTTTCTGCAGTCAATTTTAATTTCCAATCTGTGTGACGTGTCCCATCAGAAATTGACCCTCCTCAATGTGTTGTGTTACATCGTTATGTCATAAATTAATATTGACTGCAAATGATTCAGAATGGCGTAAAGGGTAATAAAATTAACGCAGAATGAATCTTGGTGTAGACAGTAAAATTTTATTAGGTAGGAAACTAAATATAGCGTTTATACCTATGACTGTTATGATATTTAAAAAACCGCTGCCCAAGGAATCACTACTTCCATATCCAGATTTTTCATCCAAGTCTCTCACAACGAAAAAATTTTGTATGTAGAAATAATTGTTTACGGAACTTTAATAATATGATATTTACAAAACCCCATTAAACGATATACTACATCGGTAGTGGAGTGGGGGAAGTGATAGGGGGTGGTAGAAGGGGAGGGGTGGATGAAGTAAAAAAATATTTTGAGGTTCTTGGTTCTTGAACACACTAAATCACAATTTTTTTTTCACCCCCTTTAATAATAATGGGGTGGGGATTGACTAATGCCAAAACATTTTTTGAAACCTTATAGCTTCTCCTGTATATACTAAATACCAATTTTATGGACCTTTGCCTGCTTGATTTGTCTATTTGTCCCCACTTACCCCAATTTACACCGCGACCGTTCAACGGACTAAGATGAAATATAATCTAGTTCCAGATCACGTTAAAATACATACGTGTACAATTAATTATTTTTTATTTATTTGCTTTCATCATGATTAGAGAATATTATTTAGGTATTATGCAAATCACAACTTACACACTTTTTATTTATTATAAAAATACCTACTTTCTGTATATTGTTGCCCTAATCTGGGCACGCTAATATATTAGTCAGGTAAATACTTTAAAACACTCATTATTAGAGAATCAATCAAAACAACTACTCTTCTAGCTAATACTGACGAAGTATTGAATTACATGATAGGATTCTTAGCATTTTAAAGAACAAAAATATATTGAAAATACTTAAATCATTTATTCAAATTTAATCATTCACACTTTTTTATTTAATATGAAATTATCTACTTTCTGTATATTGGTGCCTTAGTCGGGTCACGCTAATATACTACTTAGGAAAACACTTTAAAACACTCATTATTGGAAGACCAATCAAAACAACTACTCTTCTAGCTAATACTGACGAAGTATTGAATTACATGATAGGATTCCTGGCATTTTAAGGCAAAAAAATATATTGAAAATAGTTAAATTATTTATTATTATTATTATTATTTATTTTAATATACAGAAAGTAGATAATTTCATATTAAATAAAAAAGTGTGAATGATTAAATTTGAATAAATGATTTAAGTATTTTCAATATATTTTTGTTCTTTAAAATGCTAAGAATCCTATCATGTAATTCAATACTTCGTCAGTATTAGCTAGAAGAGTAGTTGTTTTGATTGATTCTCTAATAATGAGTGTTTTAAAGTATTTACCTGACTAATATATTAGCGTGCCCAGATTAGGGCAACAATATACAGAAAGTAGGTATTTTTATAATAAATAAAAAGTGTGTAAGTTGTGATTTGCATAATACCTAAATAATATTCTCTAATCATGATGAAAGCAAATAAATAAAAAATAATTAATTGTAAAAATAAATCAAGAATAGGCTTGTAAATAATGAATGAATGTTTCTATACTCTACTGATGAGAACTAACGAGTTCGAAAAAACTTGTACAACTTTTCTAGAGTTGAAATAGAATGTATGGTTCAAGAATTGTTGTGAATGACTGAATTTCAATAAATAATTTAACTATTTTCAATATATTTTTTTGCCTTAAAATGCCAGGAATCCTATCATGTAATTCAATACTTCGTCAGTATTAGCTAGAAGAGTAGTTGTTTTGATTGGTCTTCCAATAATGAGTGTTTTAAAGTGTTTTCCTAAGTAGTATATTAGCGTGACCCGACTAAGGCACCAATATACAGAAAGTAGATAATTTCATATTAAATAAAAAAGTGTGAATGATTAAATTTGAATAAATGATTTAAGTATTTTCAATATATTTTTGTTCTTTAAAATGCTAAGAATCCTATCATGCAATTCAATACTTCGTCAGTATTAGCTAGAAGAGTAGTTGTTTTGATTGATTCTCTAATAATGAGTGTTTTAAAGTATTTACCTGACTAATATATTAGCGTGCCCAGATTAGGGCAACAATATACAGAAAGTAGGTATTTTTATAATAAATAAAAAGTGTGTAAGTTGTGATTTGCATAATACCTAAATAATATTCTCTTAACATACGTGTACCTTTCAAGTCAATATCTTAAACTGTTCCAGAGTAATCGTGCGCACAAAAAAAAGTTACAGACAGACAGACAGAACATTTTTTTCGCTCAAACTTAAAATTTCGACGTTTCATCCATATTTGAACAATAAAAATTTTCAGAATTTTTTTTAAATTAAATTGAATAATGTTTGATTATACACTGAATGGAATGGAGATCTTAAACAAGTCGCTAGGTTGGGTTAGGTTAGGTTGTTAAGGATTTAGGAATAATGTTGGATTAAGTTTTTATTATCAGAGTCTGTTGTTTAAGAGGGGCTTCATATTAAGATCAACAAAAAAAAAAAATAAAAGTTAATTCTTTCCAGCGAGTTTTTTTCTCAGGAGAGATCTGTAAACACAAATTTCTCTCTTATGCAGACTGTGCTTGAAGAGGCAGTGGACAAGGGCCAACAGGTCGATCTGTGTATATCAATTTCACGAAGACATTTGATAAGGTACACCAACCTACCTTGTGTGTTAAGCTCTCGTATTTTGGTAAAAATGACAGCATCCTGAGTTTACTAAAGTCATATTTGCTTGGTAGAACTCAGATCGTAGAAATTAATAACACAGCCACACAAAAAAAAAGTGCTCTGGCCTGCGGACCACACCAGTGTGTCCTTATGTATTTTTACCCGCTGAAACCGAATCTAAAGTCAGAATTGCTTCTTTTTTTACCCCAAAAAACACCCCCCCCCCCAAAAAAAAAAAGTGGTCTGGCCTGCGGAACATACCAGTGTATCATTATGTATTCTGACCTTCTGAAAACGAATCCGAAGTCGAAATTGTTAGATTCGCTTGTTTTTCACCCCTAACCTCTCAAAAACACCTCCAAAACAAAAAAAAGTAGTCTGGCCTATATATTTGGATCCTCTGAAACCGAATCTGAAGTCAGAATTTTCCGGTTGGCTCGTTTTTGACCTCCAACCCCAATAAAATGAATTGAATAATGTTTGATTATACACTGAATGGAGAACATCTTAAACAAGTTGTTAGTTTGGGTTAGGTTAGGTTGTTAGGTTGTTAAGTATTTAGGAATAATATTAGATTTGGTTTTGATAATCACATTGACGTTATTGTTTAAAAATCTGGGCTTCATATTAAGATCAACAAAAAATAATCGATAATCGATTTTGACTTATTATAATTCTATGGTTCCATAGTCACTTGGAATATTCTAGCCTAGTTTAGTACTCGGTTACAACAAATACATTGATAGAATTCAGAAAGTTCATAAAAAATTAATTGATCAGTTGAATTACAAATTTCATTCCTATAGATAGCATAAATACTTACGGCCATAATTTGAAATTGTATAAACTAGACTCCTTAAAAAATAGAAGGTTGGTTTCCGTACTACCTTTTTGCACAAAATCATGGACGAAAATCAAGATAGACTTCCCTTTCTCTCTGAATTACTTATCTTTTATTACCAGATCCTATGATATTCGAGAACAATCATTATTCTACCCTAGATATAGTAATACTAACGCGTTTTTTATCTCTCCTATAAATAATAAATGGCAAGCATATGACGTTAGTTTTTCCACATTGGCTTATTTCACTTATCTTATCGTTAATTTTCCTGACGAGGTGATTGTAGTCACTTATCTCAAGGTCATTAATAAGTTCTTTCATTCGTCCAAAGACAAAGTCGAGAGGTGACAAGTCTGGGGACTTCGCTGGCCACAATACAATATCCAAAAAGGCCGATATCTCAAAATCTGTGATACTTTGTATAATGCTATAGGTAAACGGACATATAAGTTATAAATGACCAGCTCTATAACACCCTTAAAGCTTTCTGACGATATGCCAAACGCCCTATTGGTTATTTACGGGGAATACCATGAGATTTTAATATATTTAAATTCCAAGTATAAACTGTACGAAAGTTTTAGAATCTAATACTTTTGTAATTGTTTTGACTAAGACTAAATATAAAATCTATCTAAATAGAATATAATAGAATAAATGTATTCACCATAAATCTTGTTACAGAAACAATATCGGTTTTGTCATGAAAGCTCGCATTAAATATAAGATATGAAACATAAAAACCAATTGATATAATATATATGTCACATGTTACAAAAATTGTATAAAACAAACAAGACTACAAAAATATATAATAAGAAAGAAAACATAAAAAACAAACTAACAAATATATCTTCATATAAAGGTGAAGCTATTCCCCATTACCGATCAAAAAACTCGGTCATGTTATAAAAACAATGTTCATTCAAAAGCAGTTTGCTTCTGAACAATCTAAAAGAATTTTGTGACCTTATTTCTATAGGAAGTTTATTATATATACAGTGTGTCCCAGGATAGATGTAAAAGAGGTGTAATGGACCAAAAATTTTTGGAATTTTGGAATGGTATTTGGGTTGAGTCCTGCTTGTTGTAAAACTAAAGTATACCAAAAATGACTTGATTTGGTGTTCTACAGGGTGTTTTATAAGCAAAGTTGTAAAAATCACCACTAATAAAGTACTTTTTTTTTTTTCAAAATATGAAAAAATTCCACTAAGAAAAGTTATTTAGAATGCAATTTTATACCTCTATACCAAAGTTCAGGAATATAAAATAATTTTTTTGAAACTTCCCATTTTTTCAATAAATTAGTATTTTATTTTGAACCATTCAATTAAAACTGCATAGAAATTATTTTTTGTGAATTAATATTTAAAGTTTTGTAGAAGCTAAAAGTAGGCTATGAGAAAAGCAGTGGATACACATTTATCATTTATTATTGACATATCTGTCAAACGTAGTCAACATTATCCTTAATTTCTTTTTCAAATTAACGAACCAAGCATAAAAACTTAAGTGAAAATGGTACTCACAGTGCGTGAAAAAATTTATATTGTGCAATGCTACGGAATTGGCGGTGAAAACTCGCTAAGAGAAGTGGTAAGCCAATTTAATTTGAAATTTCTAAACACTGCTTTGTCACGTACTCAGGCTATGAGTATAATTAAAAAGTTTCTGGCTACTGGTAGTGTTCTTAACATGAAAAGAAAAATAAACGCATATGATGAAGACAATGTTGGGGCTATTATAGCTCATGCCTCTGTTATAGAAAATCCTAGGATGCCACTAGGAGAGAGATCAGCTCTTATTAATATTAGCAAGTCTGAACTCCAAAGAATTTACAAGGCAAAGAAAATTGGGGCCTATAAAGCAAATTATAAACATACGCTTGAAGAGGGAGATGACGGCCGTAGGTTGGATTTTTGTTTGACCATTGGAGAAAAAATCATGGAAGAGAGATTTTTTCATCATTTCATAATTTTCTCAGAAGAATCCACATTCACAAACAATGGTGTTGTTTCATCTCAGAATTGTCGGTTTTGGGCTTCTGAGAATCCAAATTTTAGAATTCATTGTAGAAGACAATATTATAAAAAAGTGAATGTGTGGTGTGCCGTTTCTTATCACGTTGGAGTTATTGGACCTTATTTCATTGAGGGAAGGTTAAACCAGCACACTTATTTACAGCTTCTTGAAAGATTTTCTGAAGAACATTTAAATATTTTAAGAGATATGCCTTTAGTTCATCTTCAACATGATCGTTGCCCTGGCCACTCCACAGAAATGGTTAATCGGTGGTTGAATTTAAATTTTGGAGAAAATTGGATTGCCAGGAATGGACCGATCAAGTGGCCGGCGAGATCCCCAGACCTATCAATATTGGATTTCTTTTTATGGGGTCGCCTCAAGCAGTTGGTTTACGCTGAACCACTTCCTAACGATGTAGCAGTATTGAAGCAGAGAATTACAAATGCCGTAAACTCCATACCGTTAGATCATATTCGAAACAGTTTTAAGGACTTCAGGCGAAGGATCGAAATGTGTGTGGATGTGGGTGGTAGCTACGTCGAATAATAAAAAAATTGTAAACATTGTTTTGTATTGGTCAATAATTAATTTGTTTGTGAATCTGTTATGTTTTTGACATTTATTACTTGTTATAATTTTTAAACCTCATTAATCTACTGTTAGTAATTGTTTCTTGTTTTACAATTAGTTCGATTATACCTTCTTACATCTCGTATATTCAATTTTTTATTTACCAGTAGCCTACTTTTTGAGATGATTAACATTTGCTCCTACACAACTTTAAATATGAATTCAACTCTTAATTCGCAAAAAATGGGAAGTTTCAAAAAAATAATTTTATATTCCTAAAATTTGGTATAGAGATATAAAATTGCATTCTAAATAATTTTTCTTAGTGGAATTTTTTCATATTTTGAAAAATAAAGGTAGTTAGGGGTGATTTTTACAACTTTGCTTATAAAACACCAAATCAAGTCATTTTTGGTATAATTTAGTTTTACAACAAGCAGGACTCAATCCTCAAATACCATTCCAAAATTCCAAAATATTTGGTCCATTACACTTCTTGTTACATCTATCCTGGGACACACTGTATATAACTACCAGCACAGTGGGATGATTTTTTATATTTGCTAAGGTTGAAAATACTTATGTATATTTTCCCTGTACTTCTGGTGGGGTAGCTGTGTATTTCACTATTTGTTTTAAATTTATTTAGGTTTTTGTGCCTGAAACAAGAAATTCTAAATATGTAAATGCTTTAACAGTCATAATTTTTGTTTTAAATGTATCTTTGCATGATTCTTTATGGTTCAAACCAAACAGAATCCGAATAATTCTCTTTTGCATTACAAAAACTCTACTCGTCTCAGCTGATTGTTGGTCTAAATATATTCTATTTTAGGAATCTTATTAGATATAAGATTTGTAAAATACAAAAAATACCATTTTCTTCATGTAAATAATTAGAGAGATTTTAAAATACCAGGCTTTCAATTGCTGTTTGACTGTAACAGTTCTATTCTATAAATGATCAGTTGTATGGTATCACTGTGGATTATGACAGATGTGTCATCGCGTACATAAATACCTCACCTTTTGTATTATAATCTGGTAATTCATTGACGAAAATAAGAAATAAAAGTGGACCAATAACGGAACCATATTACAATATTAGAGATTTCTGAGTTTATTGAAAATAAAATTTTCCGATTTTCCAGATAAGACGTTAACCATTTCAGAATGTTTCCATTTGCTCCTATTATTTTTAATTTGTCCTCAAGAAATTTCGGAATAACTGAATCAAAAGCTGCAGTTAAATCAAAGAAAAGACTAGCTACGTTTTTACCTTTATCGAGGTAATAGTACATTTTTTAACAAATTCTATTCTCAAACCATCGGTATGAAAACATATTTGAGAATGTATGATAAAATGCATGTGAAAGTTATGACGTGCACGTCCATGTCTTTTAGTTACGCAGTGATGCGGTCGTTTTAAGACCTGCGCCCTGAAATTACCTTTTGCCGTCTTAAATGTCTAACACCAACCAAGCCCACTTAACTACCTAATCAGAAATTATGCGCATAAAATAATATTATTAGCTACTTCTCAGGATTTTGTTTTGTTTTACGTTTGCCATTTGCTGTGGCAAATTGGTTTTCTAATAAAAAATTGAGTCTTGTTAAACGCGGATTTAAATCAATTTGAAGCCATCATAATATCTAACATTAAAGTCGAAAATTAAAAGTGTTTAACGGTGCGCGGCACCTTCTTGGGCTGTTAATGACGACGTGACATAGAATTCGATTAAAGATTGTAGTTATTTATAAAATTAGCAAACAAAATGTAATATTTTTGGAAGAGGGAAGTTTGAAAACCTACGAATGCAAAATGGCTATTTTTACAATCCTTTACTGACAAGACAACTTTTTAGTTGTTTAGGGCCAGTTGTATAAAGACAGTTTAAGCGAAAATCCAAGTTTAACCTAATTTTTTCGTTGTACCAAATACGATTAATAAATAAACTTAGTTTTAACTTAAACCACGAAAATTGATAGTTTAAACCAGATTTATAAACATAATGCAATGGAGTACTTAGGAGTTTAGAGTGATGATGATTTTCTGCAATTGGTGGAATTTATTAGAAATTCCGCGACTTGGTCGAGAGAAAATAAATCATTTTTTAATGTGGGATAACAATGAATTTTTTCAAAGATTCCGTTTGTCAAAATCAAAAAACACTGTACAATTTATTATCGATAAGGTGTATAACGAAATATCTTCTGTTACTAACAGGTATGTTTCAATAAATATATGTTTATATTTTGAGTTATATATATTTGATGATGTGTTTTTAGAAACCAGGCTATTCGCGAAAATATATAAATGAACTCAACTTACCTTCGATACAAAGGAATTCACGTATAAGGAAAAGTTTATATAGTAAAGTAACAAAATTTGTCAGGATATATAAATCGCTGTCACATATTGGTGAATTTGTGTGTATCGAAGGTAAATTCCTATTAGTCAGTTTTCAATTTGTCGAAAATTGGAGTCCGTGTGCAACTAGATGAAGCAATATTGTGCCATATGTCAAAAGTTTCAGAAAAGGGTGTAGATTACGAAATTGTTTGGACCGTTCCTTACATATGCCGTTCCTTACGTCAACGGAATCAACACTTTAACATCACATATCTGCCATCTGATGTTAAAGAATTGAATTCATTTGATTTGTATCATTTTAAGTGTTAAAGTCCATTTATTGTGTTTAGAAATGGAAGCGATTAGAAAACTGAATATTAAACAGACTCTTAGTAGTGATAATTGTTGTTTGTGTAATGTGAAGACTATTAGAGGACTAGTTAAAACTCCGTCAGAAAATGACTACGAAACTCTTTCGAACGCTTTTATGCAGATGAAACTGATAGTTTCAGGAAACAAATTCAAAAAAAAAGTTGTTTGTGCTTTCAAAGACTCAATAAAGGCTACAGCTGTATTCGGTGATGTGACACATCTAAAAAGATTCCACGAAGAAGCTGACACCAAATTGATTTTCCATTCTGTGGATGCGTCAAAAAGAGGTTCAAATTTAATAAGAATTTACTCGCCCGATGGTGATGTTTAAAGTTTCCACTATTACCAGTAGATACCGCGTTCATAGGCATTGGCTCAAGCAATCGTAAGATCCATTTGCAACCGATTTATTGTAGTCTTAGTCAGAGCTGGGTAATTACTTGTAATTTAAAAATAATTACAATTACAAATTACTTTTTAAAAAAGGAACTAATTACAATTACAAAGTACATGTCTTTAAAAAAGGAATTAGCAATTACTTTTCTAATTACTTTTATGATAAAGTAAATTATAGTGACCAAACAGACAAAAAGGTAAGTAAAAAATTTTAAATAAAAGTGTTGTGTAATATTGCGTTTTAATATTTATTAAAATCGTTATTAGCATGTTTGACCTTAAAAGTAATCAGGAAAAATTAAATAAATATATAGAAAAGGCAGCTTAATAGTGGAGTCGGTTTAGACAAGGATTGGAAAAATTGTTAAGATGGATGCAGACCCTGCGGAAATTGTTTGTCATGACGAGTATAATAAAACCCTAAATTTGAATTTCCAAAAAATGCTTTTTTCGCCGAAAAGGGGTATTTTGGACATTTTAAGGGTCAAATTTGTTGTTTTAATTTTTTTTATCACTTAAACAACTAGTTAAGAAAAGAAAATGGTATCCTTTTATTCTCAATATTAAAGGAACCTTCAGTTTAAATTTGGGGAAGATATCTGACCATCCCCCCTCCTGATATTAATATATATATACGAAAAAAATTGAGAAAAACAAATTTCGGCTATCTTGATCAGATCTCAACCAATTTGGCTGAAATTTGGAATGGAAGTAGTCTTCATCACACAAAAACTGTTGACCAAATTTCAGAAAAAAATGTTAAATAGTTTGGCTGAAATTGCAGTTTCGGTCAAATTTTCTGAAATTTTCAAATCGAAATATCTTCGGACCTAAAAGTCGGATCAAAATTTGCTTTGTGGCAAAAGGTAGGCGTGGTACCCCAACAAACACAAAAGATCGGCCCATCAGCGGGCCATCACTGGTCCAGAAATGAAACTTCTGGCCCTGTGATGGCCCACTGGAGGGCCAACCTTTTGTGTTTGTAGGGACAATATCAAAACACTCGCTTTGAAAAGTAAAAGATAGACCACGATTATACCGTGCGTGTAATTTCCCATTAGGCATGCACATCCACGTAGCGCGATAGATATGACAACATAGCTGCCGTAAATTCCTCCGTCGAGCGGAGCATTCCAGCCTGTTATTTCATTTTAGCCAGCTGGCACGCGCGATGTTGTAATTTTACTCCCTATGCCTAGCGTTCGGCTACACGCACGGTACATGAAGCGGCTATCTGAGTCACGTAAAAATAAAAAAAATAATAAAAATTGTAACACATTCACATATTTACAGAAATAAATACACGCACGCACACACATACCGTGTGTGTAGTCGCGGGCTATTCATGGTGAGAAGAATTACAACATCGCGCGTGCCAGCTGGCTGAAATGAAATAACAGAGCTGGAATGCTCCACCGACGGACGAATTTACGGCTGCCGGTGTTGTCAAATCTCTCGCGTTACATGAATGTACATGCCTAATGGGAAATTACACGCACGGTATATAATATAATATACATTTATCTATACCTAGTCAAAGCAGTAGGCACGACTATACAAATAAAAAAATATATATTTTTTAAAGTTTTATAAACAATAAATACAATTGTTTTCTGCTTTATACATACCAGTGCGCGCACACATAGTCTGGAGGTTCCTTTAATATTAAGAATAAAAGGATACTATTTTAGTTCCTTAACTAATTGTTTAAGTTGTCAAAAAAATTAAAACTGCAAATTTGACCCTTAAAATGTCAAAAAAACCCTTTTCGGCCAATAAAACACGGTTCCGCCCCTATTTGGAAATCAAGATTTTAGGGTTTTGTTATACTCGCCATGACAAACAATTTCCGCCGGGTCTGCATCCATCTTAAAAAATTTCCCAACCTCGCTATTTTATTGACTAAATCGACTCCACTATAATAACAATGCCTAATAATAATAATAAGAATGATAATAATAAACAGTAAACACATTTAGTTTTTAAAAGTTTATCGAACAAAAATACAAAAGTTTATGTACCTACTTATTAATAAAAAAACATAAATGTGCAGCGGACCACGGCAAAAACTCGTTTTTAGTCAGTAACTTTGTTTGAACTTTTCAGATTCATTTTGAACTATGCAACTGTAAAATTCTGCTTTAATCTATTCTTGTTTGTTAAATCACATACGCATGTTCTTAAGAGTAAAAAGGTTGGTTAAGAGTAAAAAGTGTTAACTGCTAACTTTACTGCTAACTTTACTTTATGCTCGAATAAGACTATTGATGATATTTAAAAGTAGCGGTCTTATTACACCTCTGTGCAAAGCCGCTTAGTACGAATTGGATTCAAAATAGCCATATTTATATGATATGTATACCTTCTATCTCCCGAACTTGATTTGTATCACCGAAACATTGCTATCTCCGTAAAAATAAACGTATGCATATTGTAGATATTATTTCATTAAAAAATACGTAAAATAATATATAGATAAAAAAAGTGTAATTTATTTTCGCCCAAAATAATTTCTTGGTAAAATTATACTGTTTTTCTAGTCTCCTGTAAAATTTGCTTTTATGGAGTTAGCAGGTCAACACTCTTAACCGACGATAAGTGACCTTATATTTATCAGAATAATAAATCTAAATAAACATTAATTATTAGCAAAATTGAATTTCTTGATCCCAAAAACCTCGAAAATGAAATACGACTCAAATATTTTAATCACTGTTAGACCGTTGTAGTATTTTCACACCGCCGCCCCCGTTGGCCAAAAAATAAAAGAAACTTATTTAGAATCGTTTAGAATCGAATTTATACGCAATCACTGCGTTCTATTGAATTAAATTGAATTTATTTCCAATTGGAGTGAATTGTGGTGGTTTTATCACCCCCGACGCTTCTGCAAGGAACGGCCCAAAGAATTTCGTTTTCCGGTATTTTTCCGAAAATTTTGATGTATAACACAATATTGCTTCACGAAGTTGCACACGGATTACAAATTGAAAACTAACTATATTGGGTTTATTTGTTTCATTTTCGCGAATATGTGGTAAAATTACTACTCCTTCTTTTCTCCATATTCCTAGAAAATAAAACAGAACAATCTAACCTGTCACATTTTTATCATTTAATTAAAATTATTTTTATAATTTCTTACATTCAATATAAATAATTTAGTCTTACTTCTTCACGTTACAAATAAAGAAACCATGAAAATTAACTTGTCAAACTGCAAACACAATAATACTTGCCAGGATGGCAGAAGCAAATTTCCCTAAAATTTCTCAAACAACAACAAAAGTATGTTTATCCAAACTTCGTTTACATTTTCAATATACAACGCATCAAATGTCAATCATAGTTTAACTTTTTAAACTCGTTTAAACGGCTTTTATACAACTGGCCCTTAATGTCAAAATAATACTTCTTTTCACTTCACCCAAAAATATACTTGTTTACAATATCTCTACGGCGCACAGTGGCACGAATCGTGATTTTTTCGTTTAAAATTATCTAGAGCACTTGTTTCGCAACCGATTGGGGTAAATTATTTTTTAAAATACTCGTTATTTAATTTCCAAAAAACGTAAGAGAGCCGATTTTTGAATTATGCCAACCAAAATTATTGAGCTTAGCCAAAATGGCCATTTTTTATTTAAATCTTAATAAAACTTACAAATAAAAACTTTTTTCTTATCCAATTTATATAAATCTTGTTACTCGGAAAGAAATGATGAAAAACGAAATGTTTTTGTTAAAGTTTATACCGAGAAGTTTTGAATATTTCTGATAAGTACTTTTAAGTTAAAGTAGACAAAATTTTAAGTTCCAGGAACAAATTCAAGATGGCGGATTCAATATGGCGGCAATAAGATGATAAAACTAACATAAAAATAAATTAAATGCATTAAACCAAATAGGCTATTCCTAAGAATTATTAAAACATTTAAAAACGAACAAATTTTCTGATATCCAATATGGCTGCCATACCTTAATTATCAATCATAAATATGCGATTCGGTCCTCCATTAATTTTGACATAACCTGAAGTAGGTTATATTAATATTTCTTTTTTTTTACCTCCTAATAATGTAATAAATACCTAACACCAAGAACTTAAAAATTAAACCTAACATAACGTAAGCCTAATAGAACCTTAAACCAAAAACTCTATACCTAACATAACTTAAGGTAAGAGTTTTACACCATAAACTGTAAACCTAACTTAGTGCAAAAATTTTTCGTCATTATTTAAATCTTATATTTCTGTTTAATTTACTTAAGGTTATGTTCAAAATTAATGGAGGACTGAATCGCACATTTATATTTGATAATTAATGTATGGCAGCCATATTGGATATATTTGAAAAGTTCAGAAAGTTTGTTCCCTTTTAAATTTTTTAATAATTCTTAGGAATAGCCTATTTAGTTTAATGCATTTAATTTATTTTTAAGTTTTATTATCTTATTGCTGCTATATTGGATCCGACATCTTGAATTTCTTCCTGGAACATAAAATTTAGTCTATTTAACTTAAAAGTACTTAACTTGTATTAGGCAATAAGGTTTAATTAATTTGGCAACGGTGAAATTTTCTTTCATAATTTTTAGCGACCATTTTTGAAGGCGGTTCAATTTTTTTTTCAAAAATTCTTTTGGAATGTCATTTCCAATTTAAGACTTGTTATAAAAGTAGTTGCATTGCATGAACGTAATTCACCTACTTACTAGCTATTTCCAATAAATTTCATGCTTGAATAGTTGTAAAAATTTGAACGGTTACGAAAAAATAATAAAAATATTATTCCTTATAATAGAGATCTATTTTTAAGCATTGAATGATTCAGCACAGACATAGTCCTATATCTTCCTTAAACGAGACGTTGACGTAGGAACGTATATTTCACACCAAAAGCATTCACTTGACCCAATAAATATTGATTTCGAGCTTAAATATACTTCCCAGAAAAGCTATGAATAGATAAAGTCTCAATTTATACGACACAATGAGCAAACGATGGAAATATCTTAATTTAATCTATTTTCGAAGATGCATGGGATAGAATCGAATATTTTAATTCTCCACAATACAGTTTAACAATTAATATATGTGTTTCTTTTTCGGTCATTCAAATAAAATTATTTGTATTCAGACCTATTTAGGACGACAAAAATATTTTATTGCTAAATAGTCCAGTGAATTTAGATGAAAAAAAGTGCGTTATTACTGAAATACTTTGAACTTAAGGGATTTGAATGAAACTTTTTGCAACGTACTCTAAGAATGACCATTTTAAAAGTTTCCCCATTAAAAATGTGTGCAAATATATTTTTTTTTTTAAATCCAAAACAATATTTTATGACGAAATATTTTGCAACTGTGATAACTCAAACAACTTCAATGATAAAATTACGAGAAAATTCATACAAGCGGTTTCGACACCACTGATTACGATTTTGAGATTATACTTAATTGCAAAACTGAAAATGATGGATTCAAAATGACCGACTTAAACTTGAAAAATTATGTAAATTTTGCAAAACATACATAAATATGTTGCAATTCTTACAATATACGCAGTAAAAGAGAAAATGGTGAGAATATGAAAAAAAATGTAAAAACAAATCCTCTACAAAAAATTCAGTGAAAGCACATCTTTTAAGGAAGACAAAGCGTGCAAAGTGTGGCATCGTACAGATTCATCGAATTTAAACGCATGTATTCCCAAAACAATAAAGGATACATACATGCCGTCACTCACTTTTTATGTCAAATTTAATTCTCTGCAACTTTGTTTCTATGGTTTTTTCACAGCTACCAATATATTAATTCTTCAATAATTCAGAGTACGTAGTTTGCCGTGTGGTTCTAATATAGCGTTACTAGATGGCGGTACAATAGCAATATTTCATCTGATATTGGCAATCTTAGAACGTAAAGTCGGGTAAAATGTGGTAGAGCTCTGTCTTTACTCCTAATGTGATTGATCGAAGCATACCCGAGAATTCTTTACACTGAAGACCAGTCTATGCATTACAATACCTATGGTGTAAGGTATAATGTTTTACTTGATTGTCATTTAAAATATGGCAAATTCCATGAACTTTAAGTTTCTGCAGCGGCATTTAATAAATATGTATATGTAATGTACAGTGTGTCTACTTAAGTTGGTGACATGGAAAACTTTTTTATTTTGAGTTTTAGGAAAAGAAGTTATTCTTTATAAAAAGTTCTGCATGGTTTAAAACCTAAAATGAAACAATAAAACCTCAAAATTTATCAGTCATATACGGGGTTTGTCAATAATTATGAATTTGGTACAAGAGTAAAGTACTTTTATTTTTAACAATATCGAAAATTGTAATTATGAAAAGTTGTTCATAATTAAAATACACGTTCAAATATGCAATTATATCCATTTACGTTGAAAAACGATTTTTTTAAATTTTTTCTAAACTTTTCTCTACAATAATATTGAAACTTTAATTAATTACATTTAATCTAGGATGCACTGACAAGAAATGTTTGACAGTAAACGTCAATACATCAGTTTATAAGACGTATTTGTTCATAAAAATAGATAAAAATGTCAGCACCATTAAGTAAAGAAGAAAAAAATTGAAATAGTAGAAATGCAGAAATTTTTAATAGCCGACATCCAGAGTAAAATATTCACAATGAAACAGTAAGAAAGTATTAAACAAATTTAAGACTTTTGCAGATGTAAGTAATAAATTTAACAACAAACGCCGTAAACGAATTGCCAATGAAGACAATGAGTTTGAAGTAATGCTCTCAGCAATTGAACATCCTAAGTATTCTTTGCGAAAAAAGGCATCTATGATGACAAATAGTATTAGCAAAGATACGGTTTCAAAGATTTTAAAAAAGAATAAATTTTATCTACAGTGTGTTTCACTTCTCATGAAGACACTTGATATGCCCCCCTATAAAATTTTGTGAAAATCCGAATATTTAAAAAAAAAAAAATTTGTTTCACTTCTCGTGAAGACACCCCTGTATCTTTTTTATTTGTGACAGAATTCATTTCAATTTTTTATCAGCCATACAACTCCATAAGACAACTTTATTCAACACATAAATGCCGCCTGGATCTAAAACGCCGGCCCACTGCGATAAAAAGAAAATAGCAATTTTCGAGAAATCCTAGTAGGCTTAGAGATAGACAAAAATATTGTTAATAAAAGTTGTTCGGAATCACTTGATATGCCTCCCTGTAAAATTTTGTGAAAGTCGGAATATTTTCAAAAAAAAATTTTTGTTTCACTTCTCGTGAAGGCACCCCTGTATCTTCTTTATTTGTGACCGAATTCATTTCAAATTTGTATCGGCCATCATTTCAAATTTTTATACAACTCCATAAGATCACTTTACTCAACACATAAATGGCACCTATATCTAAAACGCCGGCCTACTGCGATAAAAAGAAAATCACTATTTTCGAGAAATCATAGTGGGCTTAGAGAGAAAATTTTGTTACTGAAAGTTGTTTAGAACCACTAGATATGCCCCCCCTGTAATATTTTGTGAAAATCGGAATATTTAAAAAAAAATTTTTTCTTTCACTTCTCGTGAAGACACCCTTGTATCTTTTCTATTTGTAGTCGAATTCATTTTTCAAATTCAAATTTTCATCAATTATAGAACTCCATGAGGTGATTCCATCTAACACATAAAGAGAACTTTTTACAGCAAATGAAAGTCATACACAATTATTGAAATTATTTATTATTTAATTACACGTGTATGCAAAATTTCAGCTCGATTGGATAACGGGAGGTGGGTAAATTTGATTCATTCATACATCATACATACATACAGATTTCCAAGTATTATAAAACCATTGAAAAAAAGAAAACAATATTACATTTAAGTTGATGTGTAATAGTGTAATAATAAAAAGTGTCCCTTTTAGCGTTTTATTAAATGCCGATTTTTGTTCACAACTTTCATTTGTTGGAAAAAGTTCTCTTTAGGTGTTAGATAAAATCGCCCTATGGAGTTGTATGGCTGATGAAAATTTGAAATAAATTCGGTCACAAATAAAAAAGATACAGGGGTGTCTTCACGAGAAGTGAAACAAAAAATTTTTTTTTTAAATATTCCGATTTTCACAAAATTTCACAGAAGGGCATATCAAGTGATTCCGAGCAACTTTTATTAACAAAATGTTTGTCTATCTCTAAGCCTACTATGATTTCTCGAAAATAGCGATATTATTTTTATCGCAGTAGGCCGGCGTTTTAGATCTAGGCGGCATTTGTGTGTTGAGTAAAGTCGTCTTATGGAGTTGTATGGCTGATAAAAATTTGAAATGAATTCGGTCACAAATAAAAAGATACAGGGGTGTCTTCACGAGAAGTGAAACAAAAAATTTTTTTTTTAAATATTCCGATTTTCACAAAATTTTACAGGATGACATATCAAGTGATTCCGAACAACTTTTATTAACAACATTTTTGTCTACCTCTAAGCCTATTATGATTTCTCGAAAATTGCTATTTTCTTTTTATCGCAGTAGGCCGGCGTTTTAGATCTAGGCGGCATTTATGTATTGAATGAAGTCGTCTTATGGAGTTGAATGGCTGATAAAAATTTGAAATGAATTCGGCCACAAATAAAAAAGATACAGGGGTGTCTTCATGAGAAGTGAAACACACTGTATACAAGCCGAAATATAATTCACACGTTAAAACCAGGATATCATGACAGAAGTTTTGAATTCAAATTCAAATTCAAATTCTTTATTCGCTTTGTTGCTACAAACTACAGTTGTGGATTAGCTTCGTCATAGTAATTGTGAGGATACAATATTAAGAATTACAAGTCTATGTAAAAAAAATAAATGAATAAATTTTCTTTCCTATATAATAGAGAAAAGAGAATTTAAAAAAAAACTGTAAAAGAAAACGTATAATATATATGACTAGGTTGTACAGAAAGTTGACAAAAAAAAAAATCATATACGGAATAAAAAGTCTAGTTAAGAATTTGCACCTACTAACATTAGCACATAACAACATTATATATATAAAAGCTTGGAGACAAGTAAAAAGACAAGCACAACTAAAAAGACAAGTACCAAAACATCATTAGTATTAAGAATGTCTAACTGAGTTACAGCATTCTTCGAATTCTTTAAGGCTATAAAAGCATTTCTCTAACAGTAAATTCTTTATTTTGGTTTTAAATATATTAGCCGATTTGCTATCTTTAATTTCGTGTGGAAGCAAGTTATAGTACTTGTGACCAGCATAGTATGGAGATTTTTTGTAATATGTGTGGTTGAATTTATCAATGTATATATTATTTTTATTTCGTGTTGAGTACGTATGAATATTTATGTTTTTTTTATAGTTGTTAATGTTTTGATGAATATATACCATTAGTTTCAAAATGTAAATACAAGCAAGAGTTAATATTTTTTTGTTAATAAAAATTTCCCTACAGGACTGTGTTTGTGTCATTCCAAATATATAACGTATTATACGTTTCTGAATAATGAACACTCTTGAGAATTCGGTTGTCTGTCCCCAGGATATTATATTATATGACAGAGTAGAATACACACAAGCATAATAAAAGTTTAGCAAAGAGTTTTCATTCAAAGTGTTTTTTAAAGTTTTTAGGGCAAAGAACGATTTATTTAATTTGGAACATACATGATTAATTTGCTCACTCCAACTCACTGAGCTGTCTACGAAAGTACCTAGGAACTTGGTGGATGTATTCATTTTAATATCGTCTGAGCTAGTTTGGTAAGTCATTTATATATAATATGAAAAGTAGTGGCCCTAGAACACTACCTTGGGGAGTGCCTAATTCGACATCATATAGTTTAGAGATACTATCTTCTACCTTAACTGCCAACTGTCTATTTGTAGTGTAGGATATTATCCAGTCATTTATGTTCCCCCTTATACCTAAGTAGTCTAACTTCTGGGCTAGGAATACAGAATCTAGGGTGTCGAAAGCCCGTGAAAGGTCAAAGAACACACCAATCACAGTTTCCCCTTTGTCTATACTACATACTCGGTTGAGTAACCACTTCTGAATCCGTGTTGACATTTGCTTATTTGGTTATGTTTTAATAAAAAGTCTATTAAACGAATGTAAACAGCTTTTTCGATAATTTTTGAAAAGGGACTTAATGTAACAATAGCTCTGTAATTTTCGATCATTTGAGGGTCACCCTTTTTAAATATAGGTGTAGTTTTTGCTACTTTTAGCTTGTTTGGAAATTTACCACTAGTGACCGACTTATTTATTATATCTGTTATGTAAGGGCTTAATTCTTTTTTACATTCCTTTATTAGGCGCGTAGGTACCTCGTCGAATCCTGTTGATGGTTTATTATTTAGCTGGGAAATTATTTTTTCAGTTTCATCTTGAATAAGAGGTCTAAAGAACATAGTGCAATTATTTCTAACCGGTAAAGTACATTGTACACTACTTTTGGAGAACATTATTTTGACCTGTTCGGCCACCGAGCTGGCGAAATATTTTCCGAAGTGATTTACTACATCATTAGTGTCTGTAATAAGGTCATCATTAATTTTAATATTTATTTTGTTCGTATGAGTGTTTTTTCGATTTAATTTCGTGTTTACTAGCTCCCATAACTTTTTTGTTTTGTTTTCGGAATTATTTATTACAGAATTATAGTACAGTTTTTTCTCCAAATCAATTTTTTTGCTTAGTTGTTTCTTAAGGTTTTGATAGTTTTCATGTACGACATTATCTTTAGTGATTTTTCTGAACCAGTTTAATTCTTTGAGTTGGAGAGATTCATTTTTCAGTTCATCTGAAACTTTGAATGTATCGTTTCTATTTGAAAATATTTTTTTTTGATGTTCTTATAGGATGAGATAATTTAAAGCACCAGTCAAAATTACTCCAGAATCGTTCGAAAGTTTCATCTATATCTATGTTATCATCTATATTAATATCTATTGACTCCTTATTGAATAATGTAATAAACTCATTGATTGTTTCGTTGTTTACTAAGCGCCTTTGTCGTTGGTGTACCGTTGAAGCACACTCTTTTTCAGAAGTTAGTGTTTCCCATTTAAAAAATAAGGCAAAGTGATCGGACACACCCAGATTCTGAACCTCCAAGCTACTATTTTCAATGTTGGTTACCAAGTAGTCGATAATCGTAGAAGTTATGACATTCTTAGAATTTATGGCGACTCTAGTTGGTTCGTTTACTAGACACTTAAGTTGGAATGAGCAAATCAGATCCTGCAGTTTTTTACTGTAGGTTGAAATAGTTAGTTTGTCTATGTTAAAGTCTGCACACATTATGATATACTGATATCTGTTTATTATAGAATTAAATACCTTTTCCAAACTGATCAAAAAGTTATCAAAGTTATTTTGGTTTGGAGGCCTATATATTGTAATTATACAAAAATTATTATCTATACTTACTGCAGAACATTCTATGCATTCTTCCCGGGAAATATTTTTTATAAATGTTACTTCTTTACAGGTTTCAACAATATCAACTCTTGCATATATTACTGATCCTCCATGTATTACATTTTTTCTGCAAAATTTAGAAATGCTTTTATAGCCTTGTAAGTATGCATTCTCTAATTCGGTGTCACTAGTGTACCAGTGCTCTGTAAAACATAAAAAATGAGGTGTTCTTTCCTCAGTCAAAATATCAATAAAATTAATTTTATTTGAGAGACTCTGTACATTCAAGTAGAGCATACTCCATTTCTTTGCATTATCACCTTTTTCGAAAGGTGTTACTGTCGCTAATTGACTATTTCTGTTTCCGAAATCTTCTGAAAATTTTCCTCGGATGTTTTTTTGGGAAACTTAAATCTTCTTACTGCTGCTCCTGTGGGCCACAAATTTGGGTTGTATACTTCTTTAACATATTCGATTGGGAAGCTCACTTTGTATGATGCTGTGATTTCACTACGACGTAACTCCTCCCATTGGAAGTTAATTGTAGGTGCAGTCTCTTTCGTATATGAGTTTAATTCCGCAAGAGATGTATCAGGATGGATTCTAAAGACATGAAGATAACCTTTCTTTGGTATAGTTTTTAAAGTTATTGAATTATTGGTATTACAACCAATTATGGGCCTAAATCTGCTCCGAGTGTTTACATTTTTTCGCTGGGGATTCCATCCGGCTTCGTTAGACATTGTTTGCGTTTCTTTTTGTGGTATCGGCTGGGTTTTTGTTTGCATGTTTCTTGTAGCGGATGCGTAAGTTTTTCGTTTGTGACTAGTATTTTTATATTCATCATTTTCAGGAATGTCTATATTTGGTTTTTGCTGCCTACTTGTAGATGGCGCAGGCTGTTCTATATTATTAAAGGCTGTGTTATTATTTAATTGTTTCAACAATAAAATAAGGTCCTCTTGCTCTTGAGTTCTTCGTTCTAGATGATAAGATAATTTTCTAAGAGTATCTAGTTCATTTGATAATGACTGTAAATTAGATTTTAACTTTTCACAGGAGCCGTTGTCACAGGTTTCACTTACTAAAATTTCATGGCTATCATGAAATATGTCATATTTTTCTTTATTTGTAACTCCCACTTGCGATTTCTTCAAGTAGTTCGTCAGCACAACACTATTTACACCATTTGGTAGTTTCTTTGTTATTATTATGTCTACTAATTCGTTTTTACGAAGTTTATTTAACTCCGCCGTGACCAACCCGACATCTTCGGCTGCCATCACAACACGTTGTGATATCCAAGGAATGTTGGAAGATAACCCATTTATGGCAAGGCATATTCTTTTTTCGGTTGAATCAACATTTTCATCAAATGGGACAGTCTCTAGCCAAAACTGCCGTTGGTGGAGTGACATGAATCCGAATTTTACAATCAAAACTCGGAACCAGTATTCATTCAAAATAAACTTATGGTGTGGAATTTATAAAAATAAAACAAGCTAAAAACGTACTCTTCGCCAATTTACTGAGCTTTTTATATAATTGTTACACTTCTATAGGATACTCTTCGCAGTTTTTTTGTAAATAATGTTAGTTTTTGGACGTCCTAAATTTTGGGATACCATCTTTGTTGTGAAAAAAATTATATGAAAAAAAAAATGAAAAAAAATATCCAACCTGTGTGGGATTCGAACACACGATCTTTGAATTGCAAAGCAAAAGTTTATGTAGATAACATTTCACAAGATTTCTATTTAAGTACAAGCGACAAAAATTAAGAGATTTTTTTTTTAAATTAAATAATTAATAACTTTTTTATTTACTGATCGATTTTCTTCAATAGGATTCTTCCTCTAGCTAACACTAACTTACTTTCCAAATTTCAATACAATTGCACTTTTCTTTCTTAAGTTATCGTGTTTACAAGAAACGTGACGGACGGACTGACAGACGAACAGACGGACGGACAGACGGACATTTTGAAAGTTGTTCAGAATTCGTTCACTAACACAATGATATGAAAATTTTTTCTCTACGAGCGATATTTACGATTTTAGAAATGTGCCGATAAAATACAATATTACTCTTCGTTCTTGCGAAGAGTAAAATAATTGGACCTTTTTTCCGAGAATCTTTGAATACAGACCGTTATTTGCGCTTTTTAGAAAATGAAATAAATAATTTTCTGGATAACCTTCCTATACTTGAACGTCAACAGATATGGTTCCAGCAGGATGGTGCTCCATGCCACAGTAGGTTAGATGTAAGGCAATACATTGGAAATAGATTTAATGAAAGAGTTATACATCGATTTTCGCAAATTCTCTAGCAACGTCGGTCTCCAGATTTGACCCCACTCGATTTTTTTATGGGATTATTTGAAACAAAAATTATATCTTAGAGGGCCATTTACAGATATTGACCATTTAGAAAGAATCATTACAGAAACAGTTCATAGTATAACTCCTGTTATGATTAGGAGTGTACTGAGACTATTTTGTGATAGAACGGTTATGTGTATGGTCAGAGAAGGCGGATATGTTGAGGCACTAGTGAATCGAAGGAAGGGAGAATATTCGTTACTACTTATTAAAATAAAATAAGTTATTTATTAATAAAGTTTATTATTGTTAACGTATGTATTATTCGTTTAAATGCATTACTAAAATGCAATTAAGCAATTGAAAAGTTGTTTAATAATAAGAGATTACTGTTTATCAGAATTTTTAATAAAAGTTTCTTGTCAGTGCATCCTAGATTAAATGTAATTAATGTGAACACTTAAAGTTTCAATATTATTGTAGAGAAAAGTTTAGAAAAAATTTAAAAAAATCGTTTTTCAACGCTAATGGATATTATTGCTTATTTAAACGTGTATTTTAATTATGAACAACTTTTCATAATTACAATTTTCGATATTGTCAAAAATAAAAGTACTTTAATCTTGTACGAACTTCACAATTATTGACAAACCCCGTATATCACTAATAAATTTTGAAGTTTTATTGTTTCATTTTAGGTTTTAGACCATGCAAAACTTTTTATAAAGAATAACTTTTTTCCTAAAACTCAAAATAAAAAAGTTTTCCATTCGCCGCCAACTTAAGTAAACACACTGTATATGTATGTTTTATTTTTTAATGGATGACTCGCGTTGGAAATGCACTTTTATGTGACGTAAATGATGAAATATCTATAAATTCTTGATCAAGCCAAGTTGCCGAAAGGTAATATAATTCGTGTAAATTGGCAGTTTATTTTAAAAGATGAGATAATAAACTGTCAATTTACACTATTTATATTACCAAGCAACAAAGCTTTCGAAAAAATTAACCGACAAAATTCTAAGCACTACACTAAACACTACATACGACAATATCTCCTCAGGAAAGGACACTAGTGAAAAATGTTTCAGACAAAAGTTGTTGTGTTTAGAGGGGGCAGAAATTGTTCCAACCCTCAACCCATGATGAGCGAGGGATGGGGCTAACTATTGAATTTTTAATTGCACCCTCCATTTTTTATCGCGTATTCTGTTTCTAAAGAAAGAATTTTTGTTTTGTATCAAAAGTTTTCCCCCCTTGCCCTTCAAAAGTTAGCCCCCCGCTCATCGGGGGTGGGAGATGGAAAAATGTCCTGCCCAAAAGATGTCCCGCTCTGAACGGAACAACTTTTGTTTGAAACATTTTTCGCCAATGTCCCTTCCTGAGGAGATATTGTCTAATAAAATCAATACTTGTCAAGCAAAAAAAAATATTTTTTTAATTTCATAAAATTTAATTTTGTGATCATCAGCATCATCAACCAGCAATATGCGTCCACTGCTGGACATATGCCTCCCGTAAATATTTCCATCAATTCCTGTCTTGTGCCGTCTGTATCCAATTTCCCTGCAACCGCTTTATGTCGTCCGTCCACCGCGTGGGGCGGGGCCTCTACTTCGATAAGCCCCTTGTCTAGGTCTCCACTCCACGATTCTCTTAGTCCATCGACCATCACTGAACCTTGCAACATGACCTGCCCAGTTCCACTTGAGGGAAGTTATTCTCTCTATGGCATCTGTTACCCCTGTTCTCTGCCTTATGATTTCGTTTGATATTCGATCCCTCAGAGATATACCCAACATCGATCGTTCCATGGCTCTCTGAGCGACTCGTATTTTGCAGATTGCTTTCTTCGTCAACGTTAAAGTTTCCGCCCCATAGGTCATTACTGGGAGAACGCATTGGTCATATACCTTTCGTTTAAGGCTGATTGGGATATCTGCCTTAAGAACATCCCTCAATTTACCAAAGGCTGCCCATGCCAGTCCTATCCTTCTGTAGATGTCGCAGGTTTGGTTATCTCGGCTTATCTGAATTTCATGCCCTAGGTATTTATACGACATTACCTGTTCGATCTTAGATCCACCCACATATATATTGTCACTGAGGACGAGGTTTATCATAAACTGGGATTTTTGGAAATTGATTTTTAAACCGACTCATGGCTTAAACCGACCGATGGCAAAGCTCCTGGAGACGACCAAATAGTGATCGAGGCTATTAAAGCAGGGGGAGAAGCTATTAAGAGCGCCCTAAGTAGACTTTTTACGGAATGTCTAAGAAGAGGGACGACTCCATCCCAATGGAACAACGCGGTTATTGTCATAATGCATAAAAAAGGATATATTTCAAACCTGAACAACTATAGACCTATTAGTCTCTTCTCACATATATATATATAATATCTTTATGAAAATAATAGCAAACCGCTTAACACCCAAATTAGCAGGCAGGCTTCCGAACTGGGTACGGGACAAACGACCATCTTCAAGTTATAAAGAGCCTCATTGAAAAGTCTATTAAATACAATAAACCGCTCATACTGATATTCGTCGACTATGAAAAGGCATTTGACACGGTAGACCAGAAATTTATGCTAAAAGCTCTAGCGGAAAGTAGGATCGACCACAGATACGCAACACTGATAGGTAACATCTACAAAAACGCAACTGCTTGTGTCCGACTCCATGAAGACACCAACAAATTCCCCATTGGTCGAGGGGTACGTCAAGGCGACACTTTATCACCAAAGCTATTCACAGCGCTACTGGAGCTTATGTGCAAAAGAGTAAATTGGCATCAACGTAGATGGAGAATATCTAAATCATTTGCGCTTTGCTGACGACATCGTACTGATAGCGGACAATGCAAAAGACGTTAGTGACATGCTAAGGAGCATGTACGAAGCATCGCTAGAAGTCGGTTTAAAATTTTGTGATAAGAAATTCAAATTTCATCGGAATTACATTAAAATTGGTAGTTAGGTATGTTGGGAGTAGCTGATAACAAATCTAATGTCAAAAGTTAAAAATTCAAAAAGGCGAATCTGATATGGTTGCGGCAATTGCAATGTTTTTTTCAGATTTATATGAAATTTGATACATACTAATTTTAAGTTTCTCTGATAACGAACTAATGTTAAAGCTTAAAGCTATATAAAGAGGCCAATAAATAGGGTGAAAAAATGTGTTTGCATTGATGAACTGTCTTTAAATTCGTTCACGTAACTCACCTTTTAACGTGTCATCTAATATTTTTGTTAAAATTTCAAACCTAATTTTAGGTACCTCAGGCCTAAACCAGTTTTTCCCAGACATTGTTTCTTTATTTCGGCACCGCTCGCGTTATTAGTTATAGTTATTGTAGAAAAATTTTATATAAATGTTTAAACAAACACAAAATAGCTAATGTCAACATGGGACAAAATGTTGAATGTAGTTTTTAGTTTGTAAACAAATAATCCTCGAAGTGGTAGAAGCAACCAGGAGAGGTCTGAGCAAACAATCTTCTTCAGTTTCTATTACTTTTAACCTGAAACAGGGCCTGCGGTATATCTTACGGGACCGCAAGTCAGATAAAAGTTAAAATATTGAAGTTTATGAAATTATTGAGAAACTAGCAGATATACTCGTGCTTTGATATTTTTTTTATAAATGTTTTTAGCATTACAAAGGCAGGCTGTTAGTGGTTAAATCAAGGCTTCTTTATACACAATATTTTTTGTTTTACCTTCTGAAGTTGAAATAAAAATATTGTTTTTGTTACTTTCATTAGAGTAAGCTATATAGCCGTGAGAGAAGCATGGAATTAAAATAATGTCCAAGCCCGAAAATATCATTTGAATGGTTTTTTTGTTTAGAAACTGTACTATGAGAATTTTGTTTGAAATTAAACCCAAGCTGCCAGGTAGTTGTCAAGTAATTTGCAGTTTTTTTTTTAAATTGCACTTGTAGCAGGCGAATGTTTTTTTGGTCATAATTAGATCCTAATTTGTTCTACACTTGAACACAATTTGATTCAAATCGCACCATAAATAAAAATATTAGAGCTTTTAAATAGGTCACTCTGTATGTAAGAACATATTTTTATAAATACTTGCAACAAAAACTATCAATCATTCTATTAAATTTATAATCAATTATTTTAAACCAATTTTGAATTATTGAGAATATTTATATTTAAAGTAATTTTTTTTAATATTGTAAATAAGAATATAAAGTATAATACTAATAATAAGATAATTTATTATTCTGTTTCCTTTAAACAAGCCAGAATAGAAAATTAAAGTGCTAGCACCTAACATTAATAATATTAATATTTAAATCAGTTTTGTTTTATTCTACAAATTCTTTTATAAACTAAAAATAAAAATAAAAGTGAAACGTTTCAATGAAAAAATCAGTATAAAATAAAAGTAATAGGCAAACTATATAGACAACCAGAGAACGCTGAAATAAAATACGGTGAGGTAAAATTAATATTTTTCATAAAAATTGTTCGGACATATCAACGACATTTAGGAAAAATGAACCCCACTTGTTGGCAATAAAAAGTTATATCTTCATTTCGAAACGATATGTTTATTTAATTTTTTTTTTCAAGGTGATTCACGATAAAGTTACCCTACAAATAAGTAGATCTTGAAAAATATGTCCAGATAGATTTTCGTTTAAATAAATCAGATAATCACGAACAATATCAAAATTCTTTCTCTTTACTGTATTCTTTAAATTATTTACAGAGATATATACTTTTTCAACTTTTGAAGCATACATTATTTCACCTATTTTGTCCCGTAATTATTCTAGAAGGTTCAAGCCAAAGTCTTTCATATTTTTTAGTGACATTGAACATTTTATATTATGAATGACCGAGTCTTAGTAAATATAATGTGAGAAATCTTTAAAACATTCAGTTGTTCTCATGGATAATAATTAGGGACACGTCAATTTTTGTACGGTTTATAAAAATAGTACACAATTGCAATACTAGTAGCTGTTTGAGCACCCAAAGAACCAGTTAGGATAATTGACATCCCATAAATAATTCTAATAATAATGAACGTCTTAATTGGGGATCTGCAATTAAAAGAACACTACAAATTATACAAAAATCACTTAAATTGTCTATTAAAAAAAAAACTAAGGAAGAATAATTTTCAAATCTAGTCAAAAAATGTTTAAATAATCTGGGAAATCACAAATGAAGTAATACATAATAAAAATAATAATAATAACAAAATTGGAGAAATTATAAAAGATAATCGTACTATAACAAAAAGTAAATAAATTGCCGAATGTTTCAACAATCATTTTCTAAATGTTGGCTCAAACATCACAAAAAGTATACCAAAAACTAATAATAATACTTATTAGCAAGATTAAACGAGTGGCTCATTCACTGTTTTTAGAACCGGTACTTGAACAAAAAACCACCAATTACATTAACAGTCTAGGTAATAATGTCTCTCCAAGAATAGCTGGCATACGATCATCCACCATAAAAATATTATTAATATATGTAGTGAAACCACTAACTCAGTTATTAATTATGTCAATGATCGGGAATATTCCCTCAAATATTAAAGTGTGCTATTGTTAAACCATTACATAAAGTGATCGTAATAAGATGGCAAACTATCGTCCAATCTCTCTCATATAAAATATAGCAAACATTTTTGAGAAAGCAATAACCGCACGATTGTATAATTATTTCGAAAAACACAACATCCTTTCAAATGATCAATTCAGATTTAGACAAAATAAATGCACCCAGGATGCAATTACGGCCTTGACAACAAAAATATGATGTAAATAAAAGCATACCGACAGCTGCTATCTTTCTAGATCCAGCAAAGCCATTTGATACTATCAGCCATGTAAAGCTTCTGGAAAAATTAGAATAGGTTCTTTGTCTTACAATACATCTTGAAAACAATTCAATCGATCCCCGATTGACTACCAAAAAGTTCGAATCTTTTAAAGCTATAATTTACTCATTCTGTGCCAATAACGCAGGCGCAAGTTTTACCGACATTTAAAGGTCTGGCACTACCACTGAAAATAAATTTAACTCCTGACATATTAAATGAGGCCACCTAGTTCTTTAAGCAACCGAGTTTCCGCTGTAATAATTTTTAACACTATTAAGATTAAATAGATGATCCAGTTTCTACCTGACTAAAAGTTGTGTTAAGCAAGGTAAATTTTGAACACAAAAAATAAAATACAGTTGTTGGTGTTATAAACATACAGTGTTTATTAATTTGCCTCAATAGTTATTTAATTCTGTTATCATCACGATATTGGAGGGTATCTTGCTTAGTATTAACTCTGTAAAGAAACGATTTTAAGTATAGTTTGTGAAAAGAGCAGATTCTATTCTAAAAAAATTTTTTTGAAAAAGAAATTGAACCGCCTTCAAAATTCACTAAAAATTATGAAATATTATTTAGAAACTTTTCTTTGATGTATTTACCATTAATACTTCAGTCAAATAGGGAAAATTAGAGGAAAAAAGCTGATAATTTTGAATCTCGGTAGAAGTATTCACTAAGAACCACTGTTAATCATACTAGAAGTCCCCAACTATATCTCTTGCGCTCGCGCCGCCATCTTATAAACATGGTGTTCCTATTAAGTTTTATACTTATAAAGGGTCCGGCAGAACGAAGTATTCATTTTCAAAGTTAATTCATGTTATAATATAATGAGATATAAATTCTAATCAAGTCGCCATGCTTCCGCGCTTATGGAAATTTAAGACAGTTGTCAAAGTGTTTGCGAGAAATGTCAGTTTAGCTGTGAATATGGAGCATTGGTCAAATATTCAACGTTATTTTGCGGTTGAAGCTTATTTAAAAAATAACTATTCTGTTGTAATCACCCAGCGTCGTCACTTTCATTTAAATCCACGAGATCCAGGCACTTCATTGCACTGACGCAAAAACTACTGGCAAAAACCGAGACGCCTTTGAAAGTAGTTTGGGTATAGATGGTGACTAATCCTAATTTTGTAAGGTTTAAATTTTTTTTTTCAAGCAAGGCAATTGTTTTTGGGATTCCTAAATTTAACTGTATTTCGCGAGATGATGATATATTGGGCAAGAAAGGGAGTAGAGGAGTTGCAGACGGGAGGGGTCCATCGAAATAAGGACGGAAAATATAAACGAAAACATAGTCACGGCAATCATACAAGATGGAAAGGACAACATCTGCATGATAGGAGTCCACGTACCCTCAGACAAGAGAGCAGGAAGGGTATTCAGGAAGCTAACTCAAGAAACCAGAAGAAACGAAAAAAGAAAAATGCCCATCATAATATTAGGGGACTTCAACGCGCATATAGGAAAAGACGATCAGACGGAGGAGGATAAGCATCATAGGAAAAACATCTCCACACATGGTCAAATGAAAACGGAAACGCGCTGAAAAATTTAGCACATATGTTTGACCTAACAATAAGAAACACATGGGCCAAAAGCCAAACCTGCATTGGCACCTGAAAGATCAACCTCACAAGTAGATCATATCCTGGTAAGCAGAGAGATAAGAGGAAGGATTAAGAACGTTAAAGCAAAAAGGGCAGCAAAAATCAATATACAGACCATAAAATCCTATACGGAAAATTGGAAAAAGAAGTCAAGGAAACAACAAAACACCACACAGTACCTGGAATATTTCTCTACTACAACACGAAGACTTTCAGAAGAAATACGAAGCAGAAATAGAAAACCAGCTGACAGGATAAGAATTAGACTGGACATCAATGGGCGCAAAAATAAAAATTGCAGCAAGAAAACGCTAAAAAGGGACAGATCACCTATGAACCCGACAAGAAAGGAAAAAAATGACAAGTACGAACAGCTAAAAAAGATGAAAGCCACAGGCGAACAACAGCCGACGGGGAATATAAACGAAAAACTAAAATAAGCACTGAAGGAAAAAAGAGAGGCGGGGAGAAACCACAACGAGGAAAAATGCAGATCATTCTTCAAAAACGTAGAAACACTTCCAACAGGACAACGACTAAACCGAACTTTCAGATATCTGAAAAAATATAGAAACAACAGTACCCACAGGAGAAGATACATACCAATATAACGTTGGACCAAGAAGCTGGAGGAAGAAGAGGAAGCAACTAAAGAACGAACAAAACTAATAAAAGAAACAGACCACTGGCCCTTGGACAAGCCACCATCAAAAGACCAACTGCTAAAAATAATAGCCAGAGCTAGAAGAAACACCGCACCTGGAGTAGATAAAATAAACAATGAGTTAATACACTACGGCACGGAAAAGCTAAAGGAGCAAACCCTAGAAATCATCACCAGAGTATGGACAGAAAACACACCTCTGCCTCCCAAAAAAACAAACTCGCCACAGACCATTGAAGACTACAGAAGAATAACACTCTGCAGCATAGGATACAAATACTACGCACAATTCCTGCTCGAGCAACTAGAGAAGTACATTGGAAGACCGCCAGACTACCAGACAGCATTCATCAAAGGCAGATCAACGGACGACCACATCTACATCACCAGAAGAATACTGGAAGAAAAATGGAGAGAAGGGACAAAACTGCACATAGCTGCTATAGATATAGATAGATCTCCAAAAGGCATTCGATACCATCAGTCACGAAGCCATAGTCAACACATTGTATAACAAAGGAGTGCCGCACTATCTAATAAACAAGATAATAAAGGCTTGCCTTCATGAAACAACTGCCACACAATGGTTCGGACAAATGATGGGAACCAGGAGTCAAACAAGGATGCCCCCTATCCCCCCGACTATTCACCACGGTTCTAGACCAAGCGATACAAAACACAATAAGGGAAACACCAAATTTTAATGAAGACACGGAAACATTGAGAACCCCAATCGTATTAGCTTACGCCAATGACCTCCTAATCGTCGCAGAAGAAGAGCAACAAATTATCAATTTCCTAGAAAACATGAAATCGCATCTGGACACATCTGGGCTGAAAATAAATTTCAAGAAAAGTCTAATAATGGAGCAAGACCCATCAACAAAAGAGAGTCGAATCAGTGCAGAAGAATACAAAATAGGTGACTACTCCCTAAGAACAACGAACAAACTGAAATACCTAGGAACATATCTGAAGAACCAACTGAAAAGGAGAGAAACAGTAAAGGAGAGAATAAAAACAGCATACAGGGTCACAAAAGCAATTATAGCGTTCATTGAGAAACATTGAGAAATTATCATGGGGACTGACCAAATGGCTGTATATAGCCATCATACTGCCAACAATGTCATATGGAGTTAAAAACGCGGCAACAACAAAAGCCAACAGAAGAAATTTGAGAAGAGCTAAAAGAGACATCATCCAATTACTCAGAAAAACAACAGGACAGAAACAGCGACATAAAACACCAACACTACTAGAAGGGAAAACAATCACAAAAAGGATAGAAATGTACGCAATGAAATACTGGGGACACGTCCAAAGAAGGGAACCAACACACCTGCTGAAGAAAGTACTAACACTGAATAGCAGCAAACTAAAAATTGGGTGACCATGTTACATGTGGAAAACAACAATCGAGAGGACCATGAACAAACTGGGAAAGGACCAAACATACTGGGAAAGAAAAGCCAGGGGAAAAAATGAATTCCACAAAGAAATCGGAGCGATATACACTCTACCAGAATCAGAAACGAAGGAATCAGAAGCCACAAAAGAAGAAGAAGAAGAAGACTTGTAGAAACAGAAGTACAAAATTAGGAGCACAAACAGCGGCGACACAACGTGGAAACATATCTCACAAGAAGACCCAGAATAGGCAGAAGTTCAGAACCAAAAATACAAAAAAAGGGAGCTTAAACGCTCCCTCACAACACAATGCGGTAACGTATCTCACAAATACCTACACCTCCCATCCCACATTCCTTTACCATGCGCCATGTGGCTCTCGCTGCTGGCAACAAGCATGGCCTTAGTCCAACTTAGCGTGGGCGTTGCAGACCCAGCTGTATAACTTGGGTGTAGCAGCAGTGCCTACTGCACGCTGGTAAATCAATCAAATCAATCAATTAAGAAGTATTGTTGTTGTTAATAGTTTTCCATGGCCTCCTCACAATCAAATTTTTCGAAAATTAACCACTTTTTCTAGAGATAAATATGACATATGATATATCGTTGAATAGCTAATTTCAGTTGTGATTGAGGGATGAAATAGTTTACAGGGTATTCCATTTTTTTTTTAACTATTTAACGTCGGCCTATTTCCGCTACCAGGGCCTATCACCGACGCCAGGAGACGAGCTACCCCAACCTGGAAATTTTGCCGAACCTCTTCCCTTAAGAAGAGTAGGGATCTTTTACTTGTCTAACATTTAATAGATAAGGGACCGCCTGCTTTACATCCCCTCCGAAGGATGGTATATCCACTACGTAATCCTCGTCTGAAATTACGTAACTTCCGCGTATACAATGATATACAAGCCGCTAGAAGGTGGGACGAGAACGCTGTATTTCCCAAGATGGGACCCCATCCAAGTACTAACCGCGCTCGACGTTGCTTCAACGGAATATCGACTGAAATTCACATTAAAGTCGCCTCTACGCTCGCCCCCGGTATTCCATTTAAAAAAACAAAAGTTACGTCTATATCTCGAAAACTGAGACATACACAATTTTCTTCTTATCAGCAACGGATTCTACTCAAGAAACTGCGTTAAGAATGTGTTACTCGATTTTCGATTCGAAACTTGGTAATTGAGATATAGAGGTCATCCAAAAATGCCAATTTTCTAGCTCTGTAGTCGAAAAAGATAGACGTTCGCGGTTTACGCCATTGTTTGTTTCTCGAAAATCGAGCTTGGGTCATCTATATTGGTTTTTGTCTTCCTGACATAGTTTTAGAGAAAACTCCAAATCCCATCTAATTTGGTCCACCCTGTACATTACAGACGTTGCATAATTTATGAAATGTAAATTTTTCCTTATATTAAATTCAGCACTTAATTTTTTCCATGTTTGATCTTAGAGCAGATAAAATTAAATTTTCACATCTCCATATTTTTCGCCAAATATAATGATTTGGCACGCTTTGACCCACCTGAAACGATTGTAATCATGATGGAAACGTCTACAAGAATAACGGAACGCGATACTAATTTGTTCTTAATTAGTCAAATGCTATTAGGTATTAAAATTCTACGTAAGTCCTAAAAGGCGACTATCCATCATACACTCTTAATGTATGCGATATAATTAACATAAAAATGAAAATAACCTGCCTCGGCTACGTTAGTACCCACCTACTTGTATGCAAAGTTTTTTGGCCCACCATGTATGAATATTAATGTCACAAATTGGACAATTACTGATTTACATGTCTGTATGTTTCGGCACTATTTAGAAAGTTGATTGATAGAGTGTTCACGTACAAATCGATCGATCGGCACTAAGAGTATGTAATTTAACACTTCCTACGGCAAATCGCTCCATAACCGGGTGGGTAATTGGCCGTAACGGTGGCTTTAAAATCCCACGGCGTTTAACAGGAGTTATTAGATTGCCATGGTACATACCAAGACACTATTTGTCTCTGGATGATAGTCGGAGGGCAAGACCCTTGAAATATGTAAAATGAAAGTGCAAATGCAAAATGCAACTCGTGAACGTGTAAAAAGTGAAGTCGTTCTCTTATGTGAATTGACCTGCCTAATCCGATTATGAATGTCGCAAAATCGCATTCTTACACTTTTTTATGGAATTTCCGGGATATACAGAATTTTACATTTCTCATCCCATAATTTTGTTTCCAACCATTAACTGGACTTGAAAGTTTAGACACACATATTCTGATACCATGGGGAATCGATTGTCACCCTGTATGACAATCGATTCCCCATGGTCCGAAAGCAAAGTAGAAAAAAATTAACTGTAGATTCCTCAGCCCAAATTAATTGGGGTTTTTCATATAACATTTTTCAAAATACCTCTTCGTTTTTATTTTTTTACTCAAAAAATAAGATTCCAAAAAACAAAATAGTTGGCATATCTACTACACTTATTGAAAAGCATCTTGTGAATTTTTTTTATCCCCTGGAGTGCTTCACCAAGGGGTGGAATGGCAACCCCTAATATATTTAATAATTTAATATATTTAGCAATTTATCCGTCGATTCAGATTTTCCAAGGAGAGAGTTCGATTTATAACACAGCCCCAAGAAATAAAAGGTCGTGATCTGGATCACTGATCATGGTATTCATATGTCAAAGCCAAAGCCAAAAATATCCCTTAAATAGAGGTAAAGTTATAAATATCAGTATCATTACGGAAAGGAGTATGAATGGGCACTTTGCAACCCTCGTGCTCTCATTTATTATTTCCAAGGGCTTAACAACCCCCCGAAGGGGTTGGTACGCCTTCTACACCCTTTGTTTACCCTTCCGGACATAAGTCTGCGTCATGAAAGCTTACAAGCTCTTGAGAATGCAAGGGAGACACGGTGGAGGGTGCACACAGCCAAAGAACGAACCCCCTAGAGGGTTGGTTCCATCCATCTGCTGGACGGGGTTAGAAGAAGATGTGGGAGAGCAAATTTTTCTTGTCTTTACTGCGCAATGGTCGCAGTGCACTGTACAGAACAGCCCTCGCTTTGCCCATACCCGTCTAAGGGGTGGAAACCACTCCCAAATTCACAAGAAGTATTCGAAAAACTTTTAAGACCGGAAAGATTCGCTCTGGAGTTTTTCAAACTGAAAGAAGAGAAATCTGCCAACGGTATTGAGTTTGCACAGCAAGACCAACCCTTAAACCAGGTAAAGAACATCCCTAGATGAGTGGGAAACAGGAAGGCGCAGAAGGGTGTGGGAAGATTAATTTTTTTCAGTGCAAAATTCATCGAGATCTCATGCACCTTCTGTTATCTCTTCTCCAACCCTCGAACATTAGTAAGTGTGTGACAGAGTATATAGAGTGTAAGAGGAAGCCCTGAAGAGAGACAAGGATTTTAGAGAACCAAGCATGATTGAAGATAAAGAAAAAGACATGATATCATGAGAGAATTCATGAAATAGAACAAAGGATACAAGGAGTATGAGGCCGGACAATGGAGAGTGAGAGACAGGGTCTCGGCGAATGTAAGAGTATGCGGCGAAAACGAGAAGGCAGAGAAAATAAGTGAGGAAAATTTTGAAGGTGTTGAGTGTGTTAGATAAAGTGTGTGTTCGATTAAAGCATAGAACGCAGAGGTCGTGTAAAAGGTTAAGCCAGACAAGGTGGAGCAAATGTACGCGGGTTGGAGAAGGGAAAACGGGTGTATGAGGGCTCGTTAAATTCCGCACTGAAAAAAATTAATCTTCCCACATTCTTCTGGGGCTTCCTGTAACCCATTCATCGAGGGATGTTCTTTACCTGCTTTAAGAGTTGGTCTTGCTGTGCAAACTCAATACCGTTGGCAGATTTCTCTTCTCTCAGATTGAAAAACTCCAGAGTTATAGAAGGGGTGTAGAAGGCGTACCCTTCTGGGGGTTGTTACGCAATAATAAATGAGAGTACGAGGATTGAACAGTGCACATTCATACTCTTTTCCGTAATGATACTGATATTCATAACTTTACCTCTATTGAAGGGATATTTTTGGCTCTGCACAAAAATTTAAGAGGTATACAAATTTTTTTGACCTCGGGTTCGGATTTAGCGTCAAAATATACATAGGAATACCATGGTCAGTCATCCAGATACCGACCTTTTTTTTTGTGGGGCTGTGAATCAATTACGTTCTCGAACGCAGCATGAGTTTTAAAATGACACTATTTGTTTAATGAACAACGTTCGTACGCAGTTTTATTTTTGGTTCTTTTCTTTATATTTTCATATTTTTATTTAATGAGTTACAGCACACACCACTTTAATATTCTTCCAACATATTAACTTATGCTTGTTAATATTGCCACAGAATAAGGAACTACCAGAAGCGGCACTCTCAGCACCGCCTTTGATATTTTTTTTGTGACCTTCGCCATTTTGTTGTTGGTAATTTCGGCGGGAAATTTAAACAGCATGTTTATAAACAAACTTTACACAGGCTGAATACAATTACGTTATTCGAAGAATTCTATTTGAATCGGTCATTTGAGAAACCACACAAGTCCACCATTTACCAAAAATGACATTTTTGCTGAAATGCATTGTGGAAGCCTAAACGCATCTTTTCCTAGATAAACCACACATGTATCATGTATAGTACATAAGCAGTGCGTGTTTAAAATAATGAGTTCGTTTTAAAACAACACGAGTCCGGACTTGTGTTGTTTCTCTCGTACTACTTGTACATTTCTTAACAGCGCAAACGGTTTCACCTCGTTTAATCATATCGCTAATAAAAATTGCTATTAACAGAGCACAATAACACTAAAACCTTTTAAGAATTTATTTCGGTATTGTCACAGACTGTCATTTACCGCACTTTATTGTTTTAACCTAAAACAATAAATTAACTGACGGATGTACCAACAACAAAATGGCAGCAATGGAATTTTGTCGGGAAGCCCAAGTTTCTGGTAGTTCTCTTTTCTCTGATATTGCTGTAACTTATTTTTTTAATTTTATTTTAATTATTATGAAAATGAAAAATATATAAACAAACTATTTGAGGTTAAATCAATCAAACTTCAAAACATACCATTTGACGGAACTAGCCAGTTTGCGCATGTGCGAACGCTACCAACCTAACAACTTTTTCAGTTAACTCAGTTCTATTGAACCAAGTCAAATATTGTATATACAACGGAATATCAGATTTGAGCCGAGTTCGTCTTTGATCGTGGTTAGTTGAACTCGGCGTTGAACCGTGTTTGTACAACCTGGCCTTAGTGTCAACAAATGACAGATGCAGGGGTGTGAACATGAAAAATCTGAAAATAGTATTCTTCCTAAAAATAAATGAAAAAGTGCAGTTTTTTCCAATTTCGCAAATTAAAATCAAATACCGACTTCAAAAAAATGTTTTGTGAGGTGTTTTTAAGTAAGAATCAACTGCCTGTTTCTGTACGTCCGAGAGTTGTCTAGCATCTGTCCAAAACTAGGATCACGTTCTTCCATTAAAAGGTGAAACCACGCCATTTAACCAGGCATAATGATCATTATAAGTGTTGTAATCACAATATCAATTACAAAATTTATATGCCTTTCAGCAGCCGATAATAAAAGGCCTCGTATTAAGATAATATTAATGCGCAGTCTTTATGAGATAAAAATTTGCTTCCTTTGTTTTTCTCGAATATCAACGGTTTTGTATGACAGTACGCTATTTGATTATTTATATGCATATTTGCTGGTAATTAGAAATCTAAAATTAAAAGCATATTTAAACATTTTAATAAATTGACCTCACTTCATACTAGAATCTCCCAAGATTGTAATCGGCAATATTTTATTTATCTTATTTTGACACGATCATTAAAATATTCATCCAAACAGCCATATTGGAGATTAGTTTCAGTAATATATGAGTCTGGGTACCTATTAAAAAAAGTACACAAAATAAATTGCCAAGAATTAAATTTAAAATCAGGGTGCAGTGTAGTGTGGCAAAGAAAAGAAATAAGCAGTTTCAAAGCTTCCGACAAGTTAACCAGAAAATTACATTTTAAAGTTGTATACTCCCAAAGTATCTACCGCACTACAATATATGTGGAACATTGCCAAACATATGAAGAAAGCTTGTCACTACGGATTCGTCCTCCGTTATTTTATGAACGTTTGCTTTTAGAAACCTCTATCCAAAAAAATACACAATATTAATTGAGTAATATTTCTTAGACGAACAACGAGTTTTGTATTTCAAATAAATTATTATATTGAACAAAAATTGTATCATAATAAGAATAATAATAAAAAAATGTATTGGCCAAAATTAGATAGAAATATGCACAGTTATTCATTATATATTGACCCTCCTTTTATTTCTGTTATTACTGGAAATAGAAAAAAAAGTTTCGTATAAAAGTTGTAGGGTTGTATTTATATTCTAAATGCAATTAAAAAAACAGTTGCTTGCATATAACAATGAAGGATGTTTTTTAAATGGAAAACCCTGTATGTTTTTACATATTCCTTTAGATCTTTTTTCTCTGATTTCAAATATATAAAAAAATAAAATTAAAAATTAAAAATAAAAAAACAATAATAAAATAATTAAAAAATCCGGTAGACCAATTTAGTAGCCACCAAACAGCCCTGACACCTTTGGATGCATTTAATTATGAATGATATTTTCATTAACCATAAAGTTGTTTGGAATAGTTCATTGAACTTGTCAGTTTCTTTTTTTTTTTTTTCATTTAAATAAGTCTGGTTCTTTGGGGTCATATGCTTAATAACTCTAACGCTTTGCTAACTATACTTTGTAGTTCTTTACACAATAATTATTTTTCTGTAGGCAAATATTGACTGGATAAATCATTAATATACAACATGAACAATAATGGACCTAATGCGGGTCCTGGAAACTCCAAGCACATCGTCACGCATATTAGATTTTCCCCCTTCATGTTCACAACACAGTTTCAAAAAATTAACATCGTTTGCGTTAGTTTGTCTGTAAATACGTATGAAAACACTCTACAAGTCGCAATTCTTAATGGATTTACTTAATTTCCTTTTAATCGTTTCGTCAAGTACCAGAACCCCATTGAATTTCATAATGATCCGTGTAGTAGGTGTAGGTGATAGATTTTTGGGTGCTGAATCTGGGAAAAATAATGAAAAAATTCCATCACCCTCAGTTTTTTTGTAAATTTCATTTTTCCTGGGTGTCGGTATGAATAAAGGTCATGGAGAAGAGATATCAGGGTAGATGGAACGTCAGTATGATGGAAGACTACTGCCGGTCACTTCATCGAGAGAATCCAGGTGTTACTCGCAAGAAGAAAAGTAACAATCGGAGCTTTTCCATGAAGAGGGAAAGGAAGTAAAGGGCCATCAATGTGGATTAAATTAATTGAAAATACATTAACAGTGTCTTTCGTTGTAAATAACTCAATTTGGAATAGTAAAACTTTTTTAAAATTTTTTAAAACACCTCTACATTCCAAATAGCCATGTTCATACCTATTAGGTTCAAAATATTGGGTCGAGTTGCGGAAAAACGGTGGGTGATGGAGAAAAACTGATGTCATTTTCGGATTCAGCACCTTTTAAAACTGTTAGATCATCCTAAATAATAAAAAATTTTCATAAAATTTTTTTTTGCAGGCCTGTGTTATTTAACACTGTCACGAGTTTTTGTAAACCATTTCTCTCATTTTAGCCTCCACTCGATTAAAACAATTATCTTTTCGTTTAACTCGCTCTAACTTAAAAACATAACGATGAATTGGTCTCAATTTTTTTACAGGGTTATCATTACAAAATGCTTTAATAAGAAGGTCAAATTTTAAAAAGTGCAAAAAATATGATTTTTTTTTCTAAGGCTATGTCGATAAAATGTGCGAATTTGCAGGGGTAATTGTAGTAAGCAAGAAACTTTTTTATGTTTTAAAAAAGAAGAAATAAGGATAAAGGATGAAAGTTCTTTTTCTTATTTAAAATTTTTTTTAAAATAAAAATTTTTCCAGAAAATCGCATATGAGTTTATGATGTTCTGCTTAATATTTACACACACTGATTTATACATATACATTCATACATAGTATAATATATACATCAAATAATATTCGATATTAAGTAAATACAAAAACGTATTGCATATGTAATTGAAATTGAAATGCGGGAGTTAAAATTATAAAAATAAAATTACAGTCTGTCATTAAGGAACTCGCTAACCAAGTAATACGTTTTATCAATGAGCAGTTCCTTGATATGTTTTTAAAAAAGATTTGAACTTAACAATTTGATTTCAACAGGTAGTTTATTGTAGGCCTTAATGGCTGAATACTTTGGACAGTGTTCATAAAGCGTTGTTTTATGTTGAGGTATTTCTAAAATATCGCCATTTCTTGTATCATATCTATGAAATGAGTTTGATAGTTTTCACTTTTAGCATACCGTGTGTGTAGCCGAACGCTAGGCATCGGGAGTAAAATTACAACATCGCGCGTGCCAGCTGGCTAAAATGAAATAACAGGCTGGAATGCTCCGCTCGACGGAGGAATTTACGGCAACTATGTTGTCATATCTATCGCGCTACGTGGATGTACATGCCTAATGGGAAATTACACGCACGGTATAAGAGAATACTCATAATAAATGTGCGGGGCAGGATAAGAATATTTAAATTTCTAAAATACTCATTGCAACTATCTCTTGATTTTATACCACAGATATACCTGACTGCTTTTTTATGTAGTTTAAAAACTCTCAGACTCTCATTTGAAAAACTCTAAGCAGTAATACCATACGAAAAAATTGAATGAAAATTTGAGAAATAATATATTTTTAAGACATCAAGGTTTACAGCATCTCTTAATTGCTTGATACAATAATAACAAACAAGTACCAGTTTCTTACAGATCTGGTCAATATGTGTCCCCCACAATCTTCAGAAATGTATAAACCTAAAAACTTAGTTGAATCGACTTGTATAAGTGTCTTATATGAGATCGTTACATACAGGCTTTTATCGGAGGTCACCAAGGTATTTTTGAAACTAATAAATACAGTCTTGCCTGCATTTAATAAGAGTCTATTATTGACTAACCATATGTAAATACTTTCTAATTCTTCATTACTCCTCTGAACAACACTATTCAAGTTTTTATCCGCTACTACCATTGACGTGTCATCAGCAAATAAAAATATGTTGTGGGCATTTAAGTCATTTATATAACTTATGAATAACGAGGGTCCTAGAATGGACCCTTGTGGGACACCAATTGTAGTGTGTAGCGTTTCCGACTGATGGGAATCGAAACTAACTAGATGTGGCCTATTTTCCCAATAGTTATGAAACCAGTTTAAAGCTAATTCTCTAACCCCGTTTTTAGTTATCTTATCTAAAAGAATTTTATGAGAGACTTGGTCAAACGCCTTACTAAGATCCAGAAAAATACCAATAGTTTTCTCGCCGTTATCCAGTATATCATGAAGTAAGTTTAAGAATTTGTTAATACAATTAAACGTTGACCGTCCTTTTCGAAAACCAAACTGGTTTTCATTAAATAGGCTATATTTTTCGACGGTGTGATTTTATTTGATGCATATTTTTCAAAAACTTTTCCAAAAGTATTTAAAATTGCTATTGGCCTATAATTATTTCAGCATTTCCAAATTTAAATATAGTACTATTTTCGCAATTTTTAACTTATCTGGGAAAACTCCAACACTGAGAGAAAAGTTAATCAAATAAGTTAGTGGTTTAGTAATAAAATCTTTACATCTCTTTAATAAATTAGAAGTTGTTTCATCTATTCTAGCGGAACTGGAATTTTTCAAATTAAATAAAATATCAAAAACTCAATTCAGTTGCAGGTTCAAAGAAGAACGTATGCAGATTATTATTAATATTATTCGATGGGTCAGAGTTGCTAACTGGGATGTTTTCCAGTAATTTAGTAAGAACTTTATTAAAGTGCAAATTAAACGTATTTCTAGTTCGACTGGATCATCTATTAGTTTATCGTCAATATTTAATTTCAAATGGTTTATTTTATTCTTATTATTTTATTCCTATTATTAGGTTTCCACGCAGCTTTGGATTTGTTTCTAGTTTGTTAAAATGTTGTTATTATAGTTCTTAGATTTTCGAAGAAGTTGTCTGTAGATGAATTTATACTTTTTATAATATGAGATTAAGTTAACGTCCGTTGAGGCCAATGTCAGTAAATAAAGATCTTTCAACTTTTTCGACGATACATGCAAACTTCGTTAGCCACAGGGTGTTTTTTTGATGCTTTTTAGTATTTTTTGTTTTTACAGGAAAAGCTAGATTGAAGTAAAATAAAAACGTATCACATAAAATTTTAAACTTAGCATCAATATTATAATCATTATTATACATTCTTCCCCGAATCAATGAACAAAAATAGTCAATGTTATTTTTATTATTCAGTGCTCTGCATTTAACTTTTTTACTTTTTTCGGTTGTGTTTTGCATCTCCAAACCTAGCATCTGGCCATGATGATCAGATAGAGCATTCATTATAACTTTGCTTTCATATTGTTCACAATTTACATTTACACAGATATTATCAATACAACTTTGAAGTCTTGTTGGTTCATTTATAATACAATAATGTTATACGCATAGCACTTATTAGATAAAAGAACTTTTGGTTTTATCAACGATTTTATTATTATTATTATTATTATTATTTTTTCTAAAAGCCAGTCACCCTTTAAACTCTGTAGCTCCGACACTCACAGAGGGGAGCTGGTAGTACCGGTAGCCACTCCCAGTAGTCACTCACCCCACGGGCGTGGGTGACTATTGGTTCGCGAATCGTGGGCCCTGAGCAGACGTAATGAACCGAGGATGACAGCCTTCTGCATTCTGCCGGCTAAGACCTCTGCCGAATTTCGGCACGCCGGTATGATCTTAAGTTCTGAAAGCAGTGTGTGTCTCGTTCCACCGAGAGCTCCTATAATCAGTACCACTATCTTAACAGAATGGTCTGGATAGAGTCTGCGGATTTCGAAGAGCAAATCTCGATATTTTGTCCGTTTTTCCTCCTCCTTCAAGACAATGTTGTTCTCCGTGGGAGCCGAGAACTCCACCGCAAACATTGTCTTAACTTGGTGGACGAGGAGGACTACGTCAGGCTTGTTGGCTTGTATTTGCCTGACGGTGGGAAACGAGTAGTTCCAATAAATTAAACACTTCTCATTTCCCACAACGTACTCAATATCCCCGGAGCGTAAGGCAGCAGTGGTGTTTCGTCTATCCCATACGAGTGCCTTAGGTTTTAATACAGCACTCTTAATGCTCCGTCGTGCCTCTGGATATAGGCCGAGACTGCATATGTCGGACAAGCCGACAACAAGTGCATCAAAGTCTCTGGCGCTCTGCGGCAGGCCCTGCAGCTGACATCAGAGACCCATGACACGACTTCGATCGACGAGGGTGTTGAATGCACCATCCTGGCAAGCCATTGTGAATCCCTCGGTCTCAGACTTCAGCCCGGCTGACCTTAAGATGCAAAGGTCAGCCTTTCGGATAAGCCAAGGTTTTCTATATTTTTATACAAAACTTCATGCATTGGCTTATCCGTGTGAAGCTGCAGAAAGATATTGTGTTCTGCAGCTTTAATTTGGACTTTTCGTCGAGCAGGTTCCAACTCGGTGACAGAGTCGGGATTTACCCTCTCGACGTCGAATGAGAGACCAAGTTCATCAGCAGCTTTCTGTGCTGCCTTAAACAGAAAGGCTGCTCCTACCCCCTGCATTTTCATGATCCCGGACCATGCAGAGGAGGGGATCCGAACTCCTGATGACCTTACAGGCTCCATCCAGAACCATCCTGTTATGGAGACTCTCCAAACTCAAGAGTCCACGGCCTCCCCGATGTCGCGGGAGGTATAGCCGTGGAACGGACGATTTAGGATGCAAACTCCTATTGAGATGCATCTTCTTGCGGGTTCCTACATCGAGTTGACGCAACCTCTCTCGAATCCATTTCACTACTCCAAAGGAGTAGAAAAGGATCGGAACGGCAAGCATGTTGGTAGCAGACACCTTGTTCTTCCCCGACAGTTCTGAAGACCAGATCTGTTGGAGGCGGTGCTGATACTTGCCGCGGAGGGTGTTTTTTACTACACTCACTTCTTCTTGGGTGGAGCGTTGCTCGACACCCAAGTAAGTGTACGACTCTGCGGCATCTAGATGATGTAAGATGCTTCCGTCTACGAGCTGCGCGTCCTCTCCGTAGTTCCCGCATCGTCCTCTCTTGAGATGGACCAGTGCACATTTGTCCAACCCGAACTCCATACCGCCTGCGTGTACTCCGAGGGACTGGTGTAGGTCCCTCTCCCCGGAGGCACACAGTTTAAGATCATCCATATAAAACAGATGGGTGACCTTATGCCTCCTATCTAGAGCGAAACGGATAATGGCAGTAGTGAGATGCAGAACAGAAGGGAGCTGATGAAGTCTTCCTGAAATACTCCCCTTCTGAATATTACCGACTCCGTCTGGACTCTATCATTACCCGATGTAATGGTAAAGCGAGTCCTCCAGAGCGGCATCAGTTCTTCGATGCATCTCACTACGGGACCGGGTACCGTAAAACATCGGAGCAAGTGAACAATAAGCTCATGCGATGTCATTCAAATGCCTTGCGGTAGTCGATCCAAGCCATGGAGAGATTCCGCTTATACTGCACGGAGTCCTGCGTGACACATCTGTCAATCAGCAGGTTCTCCTTGCAGCCAGCGACACCTCTCTTCGATCCTCGTTTCTCATATATCCGTTCGTAAACCGGTTCAACTGCTTGAAGTACCCGCATGTACAAAATGCGCGTAAACAACTTGTAACATGCGTTTAAACAAGTTATCGGTCGGTAGTTCTTTGGGTCGGACAAATCTCCGTTCTTGGGGATCAGCACTGTCCGCCCTTCAACCACCCAAGAAGGAATTTGCTGCTCCCCATTTAGCCAGGCATTAAAAATAGTGTGCAAGAACTGGAGAGTCTCGGTTGAGTGGAAGCTTCTCCTCGTAAAGCGTTTTCCAGAAGTTTTCCACCTCATCTACAGTCGGCGGATTCTCTGCAACACGCGGAGGCGGTTCGAAAAGGCGCGAGGGCTTTTGGCGGAAGAGTTTATTTTTCGCCAGCCCCCTCGCCCGCCTCACTAGTGATTTTTTACAAACCACTAGTACTATTATTATTATTATATTATTTATCTAATTATAAAGGTTAAAGAAAAAACTACATAAGTTTTAGAAAGTAATTCAAATTACCAGTAGATTCTAGGGGACGTCTAAAAGCACCTAATTAACTAAATTTTTTCTAAAATTTCAGACAAAAATTTCATTAATTTCACTTTTGTCACAGTTCTAACGCATGTCGAAAAGGTAATAAAACCATTCCTGGCGCTAACATAAAAAACCATATTCCCTAATATGGAATAATTTTTTAATTTAAAGTAATGAATGCAAATGATTATTTATATAACTTAAGTATTTTATTACTAACATAAAAAATGTTTCTTGAATTATTTCCTGCATATATTAACATAAATTAGTCCGTACATCGAATTTCGCTATAATACACATGTTTGTGAGAAGATATTTATTAATGAGTTTTCTGTTCATTTAAAAAAATTAGTTTTGTTGGGATTTGTTTACATCGATTATGCTTATTTTTCCTATAAAAGCAGATTAAGTGCCTATAGAAATCGTAAATCTTATAGGAACTAGAATGCAGGTTTATAAAATATCTTCAGAACTTTTGTCGACTCTCAGCAGCAATAGAAACGGCAATCAATCTAAATGTGGGATCATTTTTGAGGATATATTCTCAATAGTTTATTTTTAGAAGTAATCGAGTAATCCATGAAATTTACGAAAATTGAGAATTATGTAAACAACTAATTGTTCTTAAAAAATAGTTAAAAGAGTCAAAAGTGGAAGAATTAGTAAATGCTTTTGCAGAAAGTGTTTACACAGTCCAAGAAATATACAAAACATAATATTTTATAAAAATTGCACTTTAATTTTGAAAGGCTGAAAATACGCAAATTCACATATTTTTAACATAGGCACACAAAAAAAATAATTTTATTTTCCAGAGGTAAAAGACTGATGTTTTTTGGGACGCTGATTTCAAATATCATGTCAAAAATATATGTTTCACTGCTCAATTTTTCGCACATTGACATTTCATCCCTAAATTCTGGATTAAATGGCTATTAAGTCTAATAGAACGACTTCTGAATCGTTTAAGGCTCTAGTCACATACTGCCAACGTCTTATCGTACCACAGAAATGATGGTGGTGCGCTTTCCTCTACTAAACTAAACTACTGTTCTGATTTTTCCATAATACGCTTGTGAGGGCTTGACAGATCGGGGTTATTACAGGGAATATTGATAAATCCCGTATCTTCTGACCAGGAGATGCCAAAACAACCAACGGATGTTGGAACCACCTCCTCTCTGAATAACAAAACATTCTGAAAATACTGCGAAAAGGCTGATGAATGGTTTCCCCTCGTTTTCGATGGCGAGGAACACGACGGTATTGCGACACTCGCTTACTACCAAGTCAGGAGTCTTACTACCAAGTTAGGAGTTTTCTGGAAACGAGAAAACGAGAAAACAAATGAAAAGAAAATCAACAAGAAAACAAAATATATATATTTCACAAATCAAAATAAAATAACATGTAATAATATTTGGAATATACATCTATTTCCCACGAAATTTTTATTTTATTATAGTCACGGCTATAAATTGGTGACCCCGAACGAAGAACTACAAGTATTAAGGTCCTTATAAATTGGTGACTTCGAACGAAGAACTATAAGTATTAAGGTTCCTATAAATTGGCGACCCGATGAACACATGATCTTTTATCCAGATATAATCAAATAAATTAAGGGCAAAATCATACCTATACTCATGCTCGCTGTGAAGAAATTTTTAAAACCACAAATTTAAGAAAACTGAACAAAACCAATAAAAGGAAGTCAGAAATTATTACTATTATTACAATACAAATTTAGTTTACGATGGTCAGAGTCCAAATGATGCTAACCTTTTAATTAGAAAAATATGCAGAGGATTGGCTGATATTAATTTTTACTTTTGGATTATCAAATCAAATTTCATTCATCACCATTGAAGTTGAAGGAAATATTACTTTTAAACTGCCGTCGTTTACTGGTAAGTGAGTTAGCTTGCATTTTCCTCGTTATTAGAGAGAACAGTCGGACAATCAATCAGTAGTAGTCAATCATCAATCTAGCAATTATGCCCATACAACCTTCAGACGATCTTTCAGTTGAATATTTAAATCTCCCTCAAAGTCACTATATCACATCTATCAAGTTACCCCCGTTTTGGAAATCAAAACCTGAAATTTGGTTTACCCAAATCGAGTCGCAGTTTTCGGTCGTGAAAATTGTCAATGAGAAAAAAAAGTATGACCAGGTTATAGCTAATTTACCATTAGATGTGATAGATAATATTTATGATGTAATAGCTAAGCTCCCTGAAACAGATTTATACATGAGTTTAAAAGCTATTTTAATTTCACGTCTGACATCGAGCGAGGAGAAACGTCTTAGTGACTTGCTCTCAGGTTCTCAGATGGGTGATCTGAAACCTTCAGATTTCTATAGATCCATGTTGAATATGGTTGGAGGTTTCAGCATGGTTAGTCAAGATTTATTAGTTAAATTATGGAAAAGGCGTTTGCCTCAAACTGTTAATATTGCTATTACAGCTTCAGGAAAAACTGACACTAAAGAGATTCTCGATATTGCAGATCGAATATGGGAGTCTTGCCAAAATTCGATGGTCGCATTATTCTCTAATAATTCTCTAAGATTCAATTTATCAAGTCTTACAATGACAAGAATTTTTTAATTCTCGATTAAACTCTTTAGAATCTAAGTTACCTAATCAATCTTTCCAGCCTCAACGTTCTACTTCTTTCTGTAATAATTGTAGGAGTAGAAACAGTTCACAAACTCGCACCACTAATCGCAATCGTTCACCCAGCCGTAATAATGTTTCCAATAAATTTGATCGTACTAATAATACTATTTGTTACTACCAGCTACTTTACGGTACCAAAGCTTATCGTTGTGGTGGTGAATGGTGCAAATTTAATAAAAGTTGTAAGCTATTTGATAATCATCAAAAATGAGTTTGATAATTTTATGACGTCTAATTTTGACATTTCTGGCAGCAAACGTCGACTTTTCATTTATGACAGATCTACAACTTGAACTTCCTAATCGACACTGGGGCCCATTTATCTGTAGTGCCCCGTAATGTTTTCACAGATTAAAAAAAGAATTTTGATACGATATTAACCGCGGCTAACGGCTCAACTATTTATACATACGGAAAGAAATTGTTAAAAGTCAATCTAAACTTACTCAGATTATTTTGACATTGACATTCTGATTATTGGAGCGGATTTCTTGTCTCATTTTGGTTTAGTTGTCGATCTTAAAGCAGCTCGAATAATTGATAACAAAACTAATTTGTCAATTAATTGTTTTATTAAAATAGTCCTTTAGACAATTATAGATTAGACACACTTAAATTATTTCCTTTAATAGATAAATATAACAAATTACTTTTACAGTTTCCTAATTTAATCAGTTCACCAGATTACAATTTACCTATTAAACATTCTGTTGTACATTATATAGTTACTGAAGGTCATTTACCTTTTTTACGACCTCGTAGATTAGACAATCTTAAATTTAGAATAGCTAAAAAAGAATTTAACATGGTGGAATTGGGTATCTGTAAACCATCATCTTCTCAAGTTTCTTCACCACTTCATTTAGTAGTCAAAAAAAGAAAAATGATTGGAGGCCTTGTGGAGATTATCGACAACTAAATACAATTACTATTCCCCAGATATCCCTTATTTCATTGACAAATTACGCATTTACTTTAATAATTTAAAATTTGTTCCTCCAATTTCTCACGTCAATTACAAAACTTTTGTTAGTTCAGACCTTTCCACTTGTGATTTTATTTTTGTTCGTAAGGAACGGTTTTAAACGTTCGTTTACTCCTTTATATGAAGGACCCTTTAAAGTTTTAGCACGTACAGATAAGTTATTTGCCTTTAATAAAGGAAACAAAGTCATAACTGTCAATATTGATGGGGTTAAACCAGCTTTTGTGTCAGTTGACAGATGTGACACTTTGCCTACTCCGATTAAAAAAGTTTGTTTCGCGATCGACTCGTTGGTTCATTGACTGTTCTCTTTTTTAACGAGGGGGTGTATATAGCGATACTCGCTTACTACCAAGTCAGGAGTCTTACTACCAAGTTAGGAGTTTTCTGGAAACGAGAAAACAAATGAAAAGAAAAACAACAAGAAAACAAAATATATATATTTCACAAATCAAAATAAAATAACATGTTATAATATTTGGAATATACATTTATTTCCCACGAAATTTTTATTTTATTATAGCCACGATTATAGACGGTTCCAATACTTTCTCGCCCTCGATAATGGGAGGACTCCCATCTTCAGCCCTTTCACAGTATTGTCGGAATGTTTTGTCATTCAGGGAAGGAGTAGTTGCAATCCCCGGGACTTCCAGTCAAAAGATATTCGATTTATCAATATTCCCTGAAACAACCCCAATCTGTCAAGCCTTCACAACCCTAGTACGGAAAAATCAGAACAAGGGGTAGTTTATTCATAGTTCTAGAAGGGTGGGGGAAATTATTGCAATCATCGTGTTCCTCGCTCTCGAAAATTGGAGGAGACCGTTCTTGAACCCTTTAGCAGTAATTTCGGAATGTTTTGTCATTCAGGGAGGGGGTGGTTCCGACCTCGGGAGTTATTTTATCATCTCCTGGTCAAAAGATACTGGACTTATCAATATTCCCTGTAATAACCCCGATCTGTTAAGCCCTCACAAGCGTATTATGGAAATATCAGAACAAAGGGCAGTAGTAGTTTTTTGGGGAAAAAGTACACCACCATCATTTCCGTGATACGATAGAACATTGGGAATACGAGACTAGAGTCATTTTAAACGATTCAGAAGTTTTAGTTCAACGCGTGTCGTTCTGTTAGATTTACTAGCTATTTAACCCCGAATTTAGGGATGAAATGTCAATTGCGAAAAATTGAGCAGTGAAACATATATTTTGATGTGATATTTGGAATCAGCAGCTCAAAAAACATAAGTATAGGTATCTTTCACCTTTGTAAAATAAATTTGCCTGTGTAGTCATTCAGTGTGTGGTATAATAGTACAATAAAATTAGACAAAAAACACCTCAAACCGGGAAATGCAAAAAAACAAAGGTTTGAGTGTCCCAAATCGTTTAGTACCTTTTGATCTAAATGTGGTAAATAGTCTCACCAGCTACACTGTCGGGTTTTGGAAAGGGGGAGGTCAGGACAGTGTTTTCTAAGTTTTTCGCAAATATCTGGAAAACCATGCAACGTAGAGCAAACATTACTCTATAAAAAAATTAATGTACGTTAAACTTCTCACAGAAATGGTCTAATACATTTTTTTGCTGCGCTCAATAGTTCCGGTGAGGTGAAATACCGGATCCCTTTCCAGCCGCCATTTTTTTTATCTTTTAACTAATCGAAATGAAACTAGGCACGTATCACACCAAAATGACTTTTTTTTATCCATCTGTCAAGTTTGTACGACTTCTGGTTTCACCGTTTGATTTTTAAATGGGACGTTACATTTTTGGAATCTAGAGGTCATTCTATATACGACTTGGTTAATTTTAAGACCCTTTCCTCCATTTAGAATTTTTTGCAGATAATTTTTATTTCCGATCTAGTGCGCCGTGATCCACCAAAAATTGTTCTAATAGTCATAAATAATTGAGAAAAAATACGTATTGAATTTTCTTATCGTTCATTTGTGTCACAGATAGGTCAGTTGATAAAATCACTTTTTCATAACTTTTCAGGTAAGAGTAATAGGTGATGACACTGACCTACTGGTTCTGTTAATTACTCTTGCTCCCCCAAACTGAAGATGATTTTGTCTGGTAAAGGCAACCAGTCAAATAAAATTTACAATATTCAAGAAATGCAGCATGAATGACATGAAACATGTTTTATTGTTTGTTTATGCCTTTACAGGCCGTGATTCTGCGTCCTCAATATATAGGTAAGGCAAAACGTCCCCATTTAAAAAAGTTAATTGCGATGGGGAACTAAGAAAAAATTACTTATTTTCAATGACCTTAATGCACAGGCAGATGATATTGCTGATTCTGTCCACGATTTTTTCCTCTATCTATATATGGATCCAAAAATACGTAAAATTTGGATGCTCTGTTATGAGCAAAAGTTGCAGGTTAACTGCTCTGCCTCCAATAAAGTAGCAGCAAGGGAACACTCACTGAGGGTATACCACCAAGTGCAGCGATATACCCACTGAAATGGGTCTGGAAGAAGGTCAGTGGACATCTGCCCCCATTAACAATATCTCTTGCTGCTGTTCCACAACAGTTGCTGCATCTAATCTCTTGTCCATGCACAGGAGAGTGTCTGAGCAATTGGGAATGCCGAAGAAGTGCCTCTCAATGCTCAACCATGTGCACCAACTGCGCTGGATATGGATGCAGTAACCCTCCACCTCCAATTCATAAAACGGCACTTTTTGAAAGGTCTTTTACATTTAGTATACAGGGTGTCCCGAAACTCCCGCCTTTCCCTTTAGGTGCTAATTCTCCATGCAAAAATAGTAAGAAAAGTTCCTATAAACATGTGTCCGGAAATGCTTCCTAAGGGAGCTACGGCCCTCTAAGGATGGCACAAAAATAGGTGTACTAATTATCTCGGAAATGATTTGGGACAACTTTATGAAACTTGGTTAACTTTTTTCGATTAATAAAAGTTATTGTTTTACGCCTACTTTAAAAAATAAATAATGCGCATTTAGCAAACGAATACGCAATATTTCGTTTAGACCGCTTTTACTCGAAAACGGCTTGCCATATGGCTAATTGCAAAGAGGCCTTTTTTTATGCAGAATTAACCAGGGAATCATAATCAGTGATTAAAGTACTAAAAATGTCAAATGGAAAATTAATATGTAGAAACAAAGAACACCGACCTCTCGTTTCTCCGCCCCTGGATAAAATTAATTTTGGCTAATACTGTAAAACAATAACCTTTAATAATCAAAAAAACGTAACCAAGTTTCATAAAGTTGTCCCAAATCATTTCCGAGATAATTAGTAAAAACACCTATTTTTGCGCCATCCTTAGAGGGCCGTAGCTCCCTTAGGAAGCATTTCCGGACACATGTTTATAGGAACTTTTCTTACTATTTTTGCATGGAGAATTAGCACCTAAAGGGGAAGGCGGGAGTTTCGGGACACCCTGTATATAAAATATATAACTCACTTTCCCCTCTACTGAAATCATGCACAGGTTTCACTATTGCCAAACATTGTAAAAAACATCTTCTGATTCAGCCGTTTACATAAAAAAGTAGTAATTAATTTTTTTTCCCCTTTTCTTCCAAATAATTCAGTTTATATGGACAAAGGTATTTTTTTTTCTCTCATGTTAACCATTGTACAAATAATTCAAATATGTTTGATGTTGTCATCTATCTATTAGCAGGTTGAGTGTAAGACCAGCTGATCTGACATTTCTGTTTTTTCAGCTGAACTCCGCCTTTTCAATAATTAAAATATTATCATTCATATGTACACTAATTTGATATGTGAATAAAGATTATTATTATTATTATTATTATTATTATTATTATTATTATTATTATTATTATTTTTTTAAGTTTATAAAAGCCAGTCACCCTTTATACTATGTGGCTCCGACACTCACAGAGGGGAGCTGGTAGTACCGGCAGCCACTCCCCACGTCTGTGGGGTGAGTGACTACTGGGTCCGAGAATCGTGTGCCCTGAGTAAACGTAATGAGCCGAGGATAATGGCCTTCTGCATCCTGCCGGCTAAGATCTCTGCCGAATTTCGGCATGCCGGTATGATCTTTAGTTCTGAAAGCAGTGTGTGTGTCTCGTTCCACCGAGGGCTCCTATGATCAGGACCACTAGCTTAACAGTATTATTATTATTATTATTATTATTTTTTTTTTTGTTAAAAACCAGTCACCCTTCTCTGTGGCTCCGACCCTCACAGGGAAGCTGGTAGTACCGGCAGCCACTCCCCACACCCGTGGGGTAAGTGACTACTGGGTCCGGGAATCGTGTGCCCTGAGCAGACGTAATGAACCGAGGATGACGGCCTTCTGCATTCTGCCGGCTAAGACCTCTGCCGAATTTCGGCATGCCGGTATGATCTTAAGTTCCGAAAGTAGTGTGTGTCTCGTTCCACCGAGGGCTCCTTATTATTATTATTATTATTATTAATATAGAGCCATTGATTCTGAAGAGGATTGAGTGTTTCCAGATGAACAGGACGTGCAGGAACCTTTTGAAATTGATTCAGATACTGATGAGAGTGATAAAGAAGAGAAGTGGCAATAATCTTTGTGCTTAATACATTAATGATAATTCTTTTCATTCCAGATTTTTCTGTCTAGCTATGTAGATTTTTCTGTTTCACGTATTTGTTATATGTATATAGTTACATATCAAGTTTGATATATTAAATTACTATTTATCTCATGAAAATTCTTTTGTTTCGCTCTCATTGAATTCATCTTCCCTTTACAATTCAACAATTGTATCAATGTTTTTATAATTTCAACAACTATTCTAAAATTTTCGGTGGAAGGAAAAAATTACCAAAATCTCCCCTCTCAATATCTTGGAAACTACTGGGCGTAGCAAAAATTTGTTTTGGAAAATTTTTGCAGGAAATTTAACGTAATTTAATTTTGTATAGGATAAGCTCTACATTGGATGGTTTCCGAGATATTTGAGAAAAACTGGAAAAACATATGGTTCTGATACTTCCCCCCACCTCTCCCAAACCCAACAGTCTGGCTGCGGAGTCTTTTTACCACATTTAGACCAAAGAGGAGTAACAAACAATTTGTGACACCCAAAATCTTTGGGTTTTTTTTTTGATTTCCGGGTTAGGAGCTAATTTTATTGTACTATAATGAAAAATCTATTCTATGTCCCAAAAACTACACGAATAACTTTAACATTGCAATTTTTCGCCGATTTCACGAGAAAATGTACAGGGGGTAGACTATTATATATAGACCACATATATAACTGACTTATTATGTTAAATTTTATATAACGACGGATATTTTACTGTATAGAAGCTAAATAAAGAGGCTATTAAAAGCAAATGAAAATACATTTGAATTAAAGTAGGTTTAAAATGTAACCTACTTCAATATAGATGTTTTATTTCATATTTTTTAGATCTCTTTTAAAGGCAGTTCAATTTTTTTTTTCAAATTGTTATGATTCAAGCACATTTGAATCTAGTTTCGCCATTTATGTCTCCAGTCGAGATTTTTGTTTTATTTTTAAATAATATTTAAACTTTTCAACTCCATTTTAATACGTACAAATTAATTTTTCAAGTTTATTAATTTATTATTTTATACCTACACACTTTAATTATAAATAAATAAAAATACTCAAAATTCAAACTCTGCCGATGTTATTCTCCGCACTAAGGCTTCTAAAATAAAGCACGATTCTTTATGATATTGACTTCCAACTCTAATTCGTCCCTATAAAAAACCAGCTTGCATGGGTATGTTGATTACTGATGTTGACAGTTCATTGTTGACACAATTTCTCTGGCTCCGTTTCACGTCGACGTGGGAATTTATTTTTAACTAGGTACTAGGCATCTTTTCTGTTCAGTATCAGAAGCTGTTTTGTAGCATTGAACAAAGTAGTATAAGCCTTTCAGCTAAAATAAGATGTAAAATGATAAGATAATGAAACTATGTTCCAAATTTAAATAAATTAATTATTACTGAAAAATAGAAAAACATATACGGGTGGACAATTAATAATAGACCATAGTTCAAGAGTAGATTCTTTGAGGATAAAAGCAAACATGTTTTGATGTTTTAATAAATTATTGCTGTGGAAAAAGATACAGGGTGTCAAAATTGTAAATTTTTTTCTTTTTTTTTGCAATATCTCAATTACCTCTTGACCGATTTTCTTCCAAATTGGTAAGGAAACATTTTTTAAGCTAAGAAACAATAATTTATGTAACTTGTGCCCATGGAGGGTGCCTCATTTTTTCTTTTTTTACGAAATGTTGTGGTATTTTGACTAGAAAATCTCACGCAGGAGTCATTTGTAGCGACTCGCTCACTCCAGTTAAGAAGATTCGACTTACTAGCTACTTATGATTCCAATCGTTTCCATGAAGAAAAATAATAACATGAATTTATTTTAATTTTAATTGTATGGGTAAGAACTACACATATTTTGGTGACCTCTTACGTCATAATGGAGAAATTTATTTATTCGATTACCCTTTGATGACATATGATGAAGACAGACGGCTAAGCTGAATTGACCCAACAAATTATCCAACATTTTATTTTACGTTGATGGTGCTAATGGGATTTCATCGGTTGATATTTGGTTTTGATCTGTTGAGCCGTGATAATTCGAAGAAATATTATTGAGCAGACTGCTAAGTCTTCCAGACTGATCTTTTGGGCTGACATAAAGATTTTCAAGAAATCATCATCAAGCTATTTTATTGGGTAAGTGAGTTGAGTTCATGTTTCCTTATTTCCTCCGTTGGAGAAGCAATTCGTCAATCAATACATCAATCAATTAATTAGTCATGATAATTTTATTTACTTTTCTTAATTATGGCCCCTCCTACAGAAAACATTTTATTGGATGATATACCCGTCACGACCATTAAACTGCCACCTTTTTGGGTATCCAAACCGAAAATATGGTTCACTCAAATAGAATCGCAATTTTCTATTCACAGGATCGTTAGCGGTCGGAAAAAGTACGATTATGTCATTGCCAGTTTGCCCCCGGAAATTATTACAACGGTTTATAACGTTGTCACTAATCAACCGAAAAGAGATTTGTACGATAACCTAAAACTATTCTTATTTCTCGTTTGACCTCAAGCGAAGAAAAGCGATTAGAGGACTTGCTCTCTGGTTCCCAGATGGGGGACCTCAAACCGTCCGATTTTTACCGGTCAATGCTTTCAATTGTCGAAGGGTCCCATGTATTGAGCCAGGAGCTCCTAGTCAAATTATGGAAACGTCGGTTACCTAAAACCATCTTCATTGCAATCACCGCATCCGGTAAAACTGAGATTAAAGAATTGATCGTGGATGGGAGTCGTGTTAAAATTATATGAATTCCCTTGCCTCTAATTCTATTTGTAACGTTAATCCCACAGTGTCTACGTCAAATTTGATTACAACCTTTTAAGATACGTTGAATCAAATATTACACAAACAAGAAATTTTTTCATCCCAGTTGCAGGCTATAGAGTCTAAAGTTTCTTCAATAACTTCTGCTACTCTACAGTTTCTAGCACTTATTGCGATAATTGTAAAAGTCGCCTCGACTCGGGAAATCGCAGTGGCTCAAGGCCCCGTTCTAATAGTTGAAGTAATACCCGTGTGAAATATAATCCTTCTAATGCCAAAGTTTGCTTTACCATCAACTTTATGGTCGTAAAGCATTTAAATGTGTTGGAGACTGGTGTACTTTCGCCAAAGACGTCAAAGTCGACAATCACAGATGACTAAAAAGTTAATGATATTTTGACACAGGCGCTGATTTATCGATAGTACCTCGAAATCTTTTTGCAGACATTAAAAGGAATCCTGATATTATCCTGACAGCCGCTAATGGATCTCTTATTAATACATATGGAAAGAAATTTTTAAAAATTGAAGCTTACGTAGGTTATTTTCTTTTGTGCTTAACATAGCTGACATCGCTGTTCCTACAATTGGGTTCGATTTTTTAGCACATTTTGGTTTAGTTGTTGACTTGAAACATAAATGTTTAATCGATAATATGACTAATTTGTCAATATGTTTATTTTCTAACAATGGTCCATTTCATTCTCCTAAGTTATTTAGCTTATCAAATGAATACAATTCATTGCTTTTAGAATTTCCAAGCTTGATAAGTTCGCCCAATTACAATTTTCCAGTTAAGCATTCTATTGTCCATTATATTATTACAGAAGGACATTTACCTTTTTCACGACCACGTAGGTTAGATAATGTTAAATTTAAGATTGCACAGAATGAATTCAATAACATGGTAGAATTGGGAATTTGTAATCCATCTTCTTCTTCCGTATCCTCACCACTACACATGGTAGCTAAAAAAGAACAAAGCGACTGGAGACCTTGCGGAGATTACCGTCAAATCAATTCAGTTACTGTCCCTGATAGATACCCATTACCCCATATTCATGACTTCAATTCACAATTATGATTGTGTTATCTTTTCAAAAATAGATTTGGTCCGTGCATATCACCAGATTCCCGTCGCAGAATGTGACACTTTTAAGACAGCTATTACTACGCCTTTTGGTGTATTCGACTTTTCGCGAATGCCATTCGGCCTACGTAATGCTGGTCAAACATTCCAACGTTTTATGAATGAAGTTTTAGTAGGTTTACCCTTCATTTTCGTCTATTTAGATGACATTTTGATTGCAAGTAAACCTAATTCGCGACATTTGGAACACTGAAGACTTGTTTTTGAAAGATTAGAACTATACGGTATTAATATTAAATCGTCAAAATGCATATTAGCACAATTTGATGTTTTTAGGACACAATATATCTTCACCCGGTATTTTACCTTCTTGAACGTCCTTTTTATCTTTGACTACCGATCGTTCAAATATTTCTATGGGTGCAGTTCTTGAACAGCGCGATATTAAAGGTATACTTTCTACGTTAGCCTTTTTCTCACGAAAACTTACCTTAGCACAGACAAAATATAGTGCATTTGGCAAAGAACTTCTTTCTTTATTCACAGCGATTAAGCATTTCAGGTTTTTACTCGAAGGTCGTACATTTATTTGCTTTATTGACCATAAACCCTTGGTCAAAGCATTATTCACTAAAACTGAAAGATCTCCCCGGCAAATTAGACATTTAGAATTCATTGCTCAGTTTGCACGCGAGATCAGACATATCAAGGGGAAACATAACGTTGTTGCTGACACCTTATTACGTGAGTATGATACGTCTTCTTTACAACAATGTGTTTCTCCAATTGTTACCCAAAAGTCTAACCTAGTTGATATTAATTTTGACTTAAATTTATTGAGCAAAGCTCAAGAAGAAGATTTTGACCTTAAATTTTTATTGTCAGATACTTTATCGAACACAAAGAGAACTTTTCATTTAAAGAAAATTAAAATTCCATATTCTGACGAGTTTATTTGGTGTGATGTTTCCCACCCTAAACTTCGTTCTTATGTTCCAATCATTTATAGATGGACAATTTTTGATATTGTTCATGGTTTATCTCACCGTGGTATTAAGGCGACTAGAACGTTAGTTTCTAAGAATTATTTTTGGCCCAAAAGGACTTTAGATTGTAATCTCAGGGCAAGAACTTGTATTAGCTGTCAAACTAATAAAGTGACACGACATACCAAAAGTCCGATAGGTAAATTCGATATTCCTAAAGGACGCTTCGATCACATCCATATAGATTTAATAGGACCATTACCTCCTTCTAAAGGTTGTTCTTGTATACTGACTGTGATCGAACATTTTACTAGATGGCCCGAAGCTTATCCACTTCCTGATATTACTGCAGAAACTATAGCGCATACGTTATTTCAAAACTAGTTTGTCCTTTCGGAGTACCTTTGACAGTGACAACTGACCAGGGGGTTCAATTTGAATCTAAACTGTTTAATGAATTTTCAAAATTTTTGTTATTTCGTAGGATTCGTACGACCACATATCTCCCCAGTAGCAATGACATGGTAGAAAGGTTTAACAAAACTCTTAAGACTGCTTTAAGAGTTAAAGCTTCCACACCACATTGGGTAGATGAGCTTCCTATCATACTATTGTCTCTCAGGACAATCCCCAAAGACGATTTGCAATGTTCCTCCGCTGAACTTGTTTTTGGTCAAACTTTGCGATTACCAGGCGAATATTTTATCATAATTATTTTTTAATCATATACTGGTCCGAATATTCCTTATTTTATTACTAAATTACGTTCTTCATTTAATAATTTAACGTTCATTCCACCTTTTCACCATGTCAATTTCAAATCATTTGTCAGTTCAGACATTTCGATTTGTAATTTTGTTTTTGTTCGAAAAGAACGTTCTAAAAAATCTTTTACTCCACTGTATGATGGACCATTTAAAGTGTTGTCCGGTACAGACAAATTGGTTACTTTTGTTACAGTAAATATCGATAGGGTTAAACCGGCATATTTGCTCATAAATGTGACGTTTCTGCACCGGTGATTATAAAAGTACGTTTTGCCATCGATGCCTGATTGATTGATTGCTTTTCTAACGGAGGGGGTAAGTGTAGCGACTCGCTCACTCCAGTTAAGAAGATTCGACTTATTAGCTACTTGTGATTCCAATCGTTTCCATGAAGAAAAATAATAGCAAAATATATGATATAATATTTTTATACAAAAACGAATTTGCATATATATATTTTTCGAGATGTAAATATTATCAGTATGCCAATTTGAATTTATTTTTATTTTAATTGTATGGGTAAGAACTACACCCATATCATTAATACGTAAAAATGGTACACTTGATAGAACTTGATGATTCCAACCGTTTTTGAGAAAACTGCCGCAAAAGATTTCAAGAATTGCTTGAAAGCCAACTCAATTTGAGAAGGACAAATTGTAAACACTTCCATTATCCCTTCCTTTAGGAAAGCCATCTACGTTCATTTGAAAAGTTGCAAAAAATCTGTAAATTCCGTAATGGCAGCGTCAGATTTTACCACCGGGAAACAGGGAAATTTCCCGGTGGGCCCTCGGCTTACCAGTTTTGGGGCCCCCGAGGCCTCTGACGTCGAGAGACCTTAATATTGTTAATATTCTTATTAAAAATAATATTAGATTTGAACGTAGAAAATATATGAAACTTGCGCCCGTTTTCCCATATAAAACGTATTTTTGATTGAAATAGAAATATTTAAATTAGTTAACAGATTTTTTAATCACCAAAACACCTACAAATAATTTTATTATTTTGATCCACGAAATTTTAAAGAAATTCAAACTGCACCTGAACAATTAATCTTTCAAGACAATATCTCAATTGACAGGGGACAATTGACGCATCTTTAATCAAGAATGAGCTTATCAGTTTTGCACAAAATTTTAATAATTTGATACCTTTAAAAGATCAGTCATACTTACCATCAGCCCAAAATCAAGAAACAAACACGTACATAGTAATGATGAAGATTTCAAGTCGCCTGTTAGCAGCGGTAACGAAAACGAAAATAGTGCTGATTTAAAAAAAAATAATCATTTAAATGATTATTGTTCGGGCTGTTGTCTGCTGTCTAAAAATAGAAAAATATAATCTTCGCTGTGCAACATACTCCAATTTTTATATTACCTATAAGTATTTTTAAACCCTCTTTTGAATTGCGCAAGAGTTTTTAGCAAGCTCAAAATTATATTAAGTAGTTTATTAAGATCGTTATTGGGTCAGGGGCAGGGGCGGACCAAACGGGGGGGCTTTAGGGGCTTAGGCCCAGGGCCTCGGATACTAAAGGGGCCCCGAACGCTGAAAGCGGTATCCTCTGTATTGGTGATCTCATTGACGGTATAAATAATAAATATAAAATTATATAACATTTTTTGCTCGTCTGCTTCCGCATCGCAATCCACAGTTTTTGCGCCACTGTATGCATCTGGATTTGATCAGTCGCAACCAAGGCTACTCGCTATTATTATTATAGTTTATTTCAGTATTTAGCCAAAACAAAGTGAAACGTGTCTTGGTGGTGCGTGATCTGACCTGATCTCAAAAAAATTATTATCTGTAGTAATTATCGAAAATTCAGCATCTCAGTAAAATCTCATCAAATTGAACAAATGCGGTTTCTTAAAAGCAACACGCTTTGCAATGTGTTGTAATGTGTTTTTTAACCACCTTCCATGTCACCTCAGTGACCCTCTTAAGTCTAGTAGATCTAGATTTGTCTGAGTAAAGGAGACGGGGCCCTACAGTTTATGGTGGAATCCGAACCACTTCTTGGGGAAAATTTCCAATGAAAAATGTTTTCGCTATGTGAGTCTCCACTTCGCTAGGTACGCTCAGAGTGCAAGCTAGACGTGCTAACCCATTGAGCTGCCGACCCCCTTTGAATGTTGAATTTTCAGATTATTTTTAATCGTTAAGTTAGAAGGACGGGAGAAGCACTCACGTGATCAAAAACGGCATCACTTGGCCCCCATGGTACTACTTTCCGTCAAACAGTTTGTTTTCCGTGCGATTTATTGATAGTTTCTTGCATTTTGGACAATAAACATTAAAAGGACTACGGTGTCGTGTGTCAAAAGAAGTTGGTCTTCTAGAGATGGTGTTGACAAGAAAAAATTAACGGGAATAACATTTCATAGGTAGTGTGAACAACAAACAGCATTAGAAAAAAATAGCTAATTAAATATAATAAAATTTTATTATTTAGAGGTCACTAAATATATATTAATTTGTTTATTTTGTGTTTTATTTGAATGTTTGTTCTAATTCTTTTTGCTAAAAATCTTGCATTTATTGAATTCAACATTTTTCTTGCGTTATTCAGATAGGCCGTCTCGTCGGGTAGCCCGTCGGGCAGAGCGCGAAAAGCCTTCTCTTTCTTGACCTACCCAATACTGAAGTATAACCAGATGGGACCTTCACTACTTATTAAAGCATGTTATTCTACATAGGAAATCAAAATTGACGACACTCTCCATTGGTCGAGACTGAAGATATAAGAAAAAAACTAAAAAAAAAGAAAAGAAATTTAAGATTTAATCATATATAACTTTAGAACTAAAACAGATAAAAATACAATTTTTTTTTGGTTTTGACAAATAAACATTGGTTTTTAATTTGAAGTATAATTTATTGCAATAATTAAAAAATTAACATAAAAAAACTAGCAAAATTCAAAAAGATACACAAATCAGCAACATTTTTCTAATTCTTAACTCGCCATAACTCGGTTATATAACGAGGTATTCAATTTTTTCTTTCACCAAAAACTGACAAATTTAATAGGCTTCATTTTGTCTCGATTAATGCTGGATCTAATTTTTTAACTAAAAGCGCTACAGCCCTTGAAACACAACGAAGCAGTACGGCGACGAAGACGCGAGGCTTCCTTTCCCGCCCCCGCTACTTTCTCGGCCCATCAAGAAACGTATCGGCTGCTGGCCTCATTATTGTCTGGATAAATATTAATAAGTATATACTATTTTACTTACATATAGGCTATTACAGTTTATGTATATTGTAGATTCATTTTTATCAATGTAGAAAAACTACATGTTTGTTTTACGAAACTGCTGAAAGCAGTGAAAATCTAATAGTAAAAAACCAACTGTTACTGGCGTCAGGTCTATTATTAATTGTGCAAATGAAAGAAAATATGCAATTTCATTAAAATTTTTATAAAACAAAGTGGTGGCACTTATATGCACACCCTTCGATACCGATTTCATTATTCTTGTCTGACATCTTTTTGTAATAAATAACATTAGCAAAGATAATACGTATTGTCTCTGATATTAGTAACGCGATAAAAAAATGCAAGTGAGCCTTCATGTAGTTATAATAAAGAAAAAAAAATCAGTTTAAAATAAAATGGCATTGTCTGATTTGTGGAAAATCCAGACAAATTAAGAATAAATTAAGAACATCTTTAAGTACCAGTTTGTACAGGAACGGGTGCGGAAACTAGAAAAAAATATATATTAAAGCTGCAGTGTCGCATTGTGATACAGAAATACAAGGCAGGTTACACATTTATTCAGATTTATTTGGGCTAATGGAAATTATCATAAAATTTATTATGCAAAATATATTAGCAAAAAAAAATTAAATGTGTACACAAACTAAACAACTGAAAGAAAAAAATGAATTTAAAGTAGCGTTAAATATTTTATTTAAGGAGGTTTATCTTGCTGTTTTGCAAAAAAGAATTCTTAACTCTAATATTTCTAAAAACACGCCTTAATGATATATTTGAAGAAATGACGGAAGAAAAATTAGATTATTATAGCAGTGGAAATATAAGAAAGAGATTAGAAAAGCATTTAAGCAAACAAAGTGTTTTGTGAACACAAAGAAAATACTGCAACAGTTCATTCAAGTGATAATAAAGCTAAAAGGATTTTTGTTGTCAGTCACAAGTGAATCAGGCGAAGAAAACTTGGTTCATGAGAATGAATTGACAATTCCTGATAAAGCTGCCGGTATCTTAAGAGAAGCTATAGCTGGATGTTTTAAAACTATAAAAAAAACACGACTACTAATCTAAATGAACATAAATGTAAACAAGAAGTTTCAGATTTGTTATAAACATTTATGTCGTGGATACTAAATATGTCAGGACAGACAAATTTGATTAAAACGTTATTTCTATAGTAATGGAATTTATATTAATACTTATGGGAAAAAAAAAATCAGCTTAGGCCATTGTTTTAATCCTTTACATATCACTACATGTGTTTCGTGCCGTCAGAAGAAAAAGAACTTAATGATATGCTTTATTCTTTTGGCTATGGTTATTCCTACGATGAAATACGTACATTTTTAACGTCTTTAGCTAGTCACGTATTAGTAAAAACTGGTGACGACATTTTTATACCACCTGGAGTTCCTCCAGTAAGTTCTGAAGAAAACAACTACATTTATCGCAGCGATAATTTTGATCAAAACGAAGACAGGCTAGATGGTAAAAATCCCACTAGGAATAGTATTATTTAAAAAAAAGAACAGTCTATTTACACAAGCATATTTAGATCGTCTATCCAATTTTAACCGATTTTAACCCTTCCAGTGTACATGAAAACAAAAATATAGTTATGTACAAAAATCCAACTAACCGTTCAGAGCCTCTACGAGTTAGTGAAAGCATGGCAAATAATTGTTTTGATTATGTGGTTACCTCTGACATTTTATGAAAAATATTAAAATATACGAAGCAAAGTAAAAACTTTACTAGCTGGCATGATTTTACTTCCACATCCAGTGGAAGTATAGTAACGACAAAAAAAATTTTAAAAAATTTTTATTGTTCAAATAGGCTTAGAATGTCATGAAACGTCGAGATTTCAAGTTTGAGCGAAAAAAAAATTTCTGTCTGTCTGTCGGTCTGTAACTTTTTTTGTGTCTGATACCTACCTATTATTTTCACTTTATTAATGCACCACCCGCATAGTACGACACCATATATAGCAGATTATTACAACTAATATCAGTATTCAATTTGATTTGTTAATTTTATCATCTTACAATAAAGGAAGATAATTCTAAAGCTTTTGTTACGGCCGCTGATTGTAGCCTTGCGCGATTTATGGTGAACGCGGGATGTACCGGGAACGAGTGGGGAAGCCTCGCGACTCCGTCGCCGTAGCGCGCTTCGTTGTGTTTAAAAGGCTGTACCGCTTTTATTTACAGAGCTAGACCCAGCATTAATTGAGACAAAACGAAGTCTATGAAATTTGGCAGTTTTTGGTGAATAAAACATTCGAATAGCTCAATACATTAGCGAGTTACAATGAGTTAGACCTTTCAAAAAAATTGACAATTTGTGTACCATCTAAATCAACGTCAATTTTTTAATTTTAAAGTTATTATTTTTGTAATACATTATACATCAAATTAAAGAGAATCGTTTGTACTATAAAACTAAAAAAAATATATAATTTTATCTTTTTTCGTTTGAAAGTTATTCGTGGTTGAATTTGAATTTTGTTATTTTCATTTTTTTTTGTTTTTTTCTTATAACTTCAGTCTCGACCAATGGAGAGTGTCGTCAAAAGTGATTTCCTATGTAAAAAAACCTACTGAATAAAATGAAATAGGTTTTATTTGATTATACCTTGGTATTGGGTTAGTGAACGATAAAGCCAGACATCCGACGTACTAGGGGTACAAAGTTCTTATAATTTTAAATAGTCCGGGTCTGGAAAAACCACCATCTTATTCCAACGTTTAGCCACGCCTACCGGTTCCGTTTCTGTATAGGAAATTTATACAGCATGGCATCTCCTTATATTCTAACTCAATGTTTTTAATGCACGAAATATATATTTATTAGACTATTTCCAGAACAAAACATAGAACAAGAAATATTTTTGATTGATATTGACGTTTTGACATTTTTGCTGTCAAATCTTGTGCAATTTCCGCTTGCTGTCATTGTATGTAAAATATTTAATTGGAATGCAATTTTCTCTGTAAGTTTGTTCTTATTGGTCCAAATTTTCAAAATCTTGCTGTTTCATTGGTTCTTATAATGTGAGGGAAATAGTCTTATGAGATGGGAAGGGCCCCAAAGCATTAATAGCCCAGGGCCCCGCACCCAGTTAGTCTGCCCCTGGTCAGGGGAAGCATTTCTAGTTATTAGTGTTGAAAGGGATTTATTAGAAAATTTGGATTATGAATTAATAATTGATACACTGGCTAAGGAACTAAAGAAACTTTCTGCAGTACTTTCAGTTTGGAAATAACGAAATGTTAAGTTTATTGGTTTGTTTGTTCATGTTTCCTGTTTAATATTAACTTTAAGAATTTTTAATTATATGTATTTTATAAAAAGCTATTTTTGTGTATGTTTATTTTTATGTATAAATGAACTTTATTTTAAAATAAAACTTGTACCGTAGCTTGGGGATACTTCGATCAATTTTTGAATTCAAAGTTCAAAACTTTCTCTTCTTTAAGATTAAAATTCCAAAAAAAAAAAACTGCAATATCGGTTTTTACTTAGCTATATATTGTGAGAAAATAGAATCGAAAAATTTAAAAATGCCCGAGAGAAAAAATAAAAAGTGGGTGATCAAAGTTGTACTCGAGTGTGGGGATACTTTGATCACTGACTTTTTTTCAACTGAATATTAAAGAAATCCCATCAGAAGTCTATAAACTATTTAAAAAAATAATAAATACATTTTTTTTATGGCCCTGCGAGCCCCTTAACGCTAGAAATGCATATTGGGGTAAGCTGAATCATAGAAAAGAATCTTATTTATAATAATATTATTAGCTATTATCACAAATTGTAAAGAATATAATAATTCAAACAAAATAAAAATCTACATTTCAAACTCTTCAACGTCAGTTCCAAATTTAAATATGAGATCACCATTGGAATCTTCCTCCGAAGAAGGATTTGGCAAAATGGCAATAATATCACTCTCTTTGATTTCGGGAGTATCATCAGGAACGATTCTAAATTGCTTTTTATTTTTTTTCACAGATTTCAATCCCAGAACAAGAATGTTTGGGTCAACTTCTAGTATTTTACAAACATATTTATATGTTTTTTTACCCCGTTGAGAGGAAAACTTGCTTAAAATATATTGACCAACTTCAAGACCTAGAATCTCCCGCTCTTCTTCAACTTCAACATCTGCTATGGATATGACGGAAGCAGGGCGGCTTTCGATTCCTTGGTCATCATCGTCATCGGGATCGTTAGTTTCATCATCATTTGCCTGCACTGTCGTGGATATGCTACATCCAGGTGCAACATCAAGTCGTTTCTTCTTTCTTTTTGGGGTGTCTTTGTTTCCAAATCTTTGTTCTTTTAGGAGTGACGTCAGAGCATCTTCAATGGCAGCGCCAGGGTCGCCATCTACTACTTCTACTGGCAAACGCTTGAACACCTGCTGCCGATCTAAAGAGCAAATACCAGTAGCCCAAAAATAGTTGATCAAGTTTCGTTTTATTGCAGATTTCATCGTGCTGGTTTCGTATTTTATCTTGTTGGTCTCGTTTTGCTTGACAACCCGTGGCTCTACGACGTCCATCTTATTTATGGTTTTCTTCAAAAGGGCCGAAAATATATGTTTTGGGACTGTGCTTAGACGTAGGTTTTGCAATTTCCACTCTGTTAGCGTTGCGCGCCATGCTTCTTTCATTGATCTGAAAAACCGACGTCTAGCGGCTGGTAAAGATGGGTTGAATTTGGGACCAAACATATAAAATCTATATTATTTTCCGCACACATTCTGAGGACATTAGCATCCATATGACTGGACAAGTTATAGCCAAGTAATACCTTTCTTCCCTCTAAACGTTTTGCGTGTGGCAGAAATAAAGTGATGAACCAGTCCCGGAGAGTGACACCATCCATCCACCCACTTATTGTGTGATTGTATCTTGTGCCGCCGCTGCAGCATGGTTTGTCACAACAAGGAAGGCCCCTTGGGCCATTTTCTTTCCACGAGTCATAAAGGTGAACACTTTTATAAATCACATAAGGAGGTAATAATGTACCATCGGCTGCACCACATACCATAAGTGTCGTGCAGCTCTTCGAGTGGTTCTTTACTTTTTTTGGATATTTCACCCCGCGCTTATATATGCCACGCTTCTTTCCAGGATCATCGGATAAATTAGATTCATCGTAATTAAAAATATTGGTGTTTGGTAAACCTCTAACTGCATTTTCTAAATTGTCATAAAATAATCCCAGAGTTTCCTCTGACACTGACGCTCTAGCTCTTTTTATGTTGGTGGATATTCTTTGTCCATAGGATGCTCTATGCCTTTCGAGAAGACTGTATGTCCAATCTATTCCAGGAATATTATTTTTAAAAATATTCACCGTTTGTCCTCTTCTATCCAAATAATATTTGGCCATCATTCTTACGTCCAAAAGCGATAAGGGGAATCCCCAATCCGCACATTTGGCTGCTGCTTTAAGCATGGCAACTTCATCTTCATGAGTAAAAATTGTGGGACGACCCGGTCTCCTAATATGCTTCCCTTTGTATTTGTTATACAACGTTCCATATGGAATATTAAATCATCTAGACATCTCGCGAAGGGAAATTGTCCCTTGAACCACCATTCCCAGAGCTTTTTCTAATATCTCGGTCGAGTAATCACCATAAGATCTAGATCCAGGAAGATGCTTGTGTTTACGGGGCATTTTTATATAAAAAAACACACTTGTTTAGTTTATTTTTCAAATTATTTAAAGTGATCTATTCGAAGGGGCAACATTGATCAAATGATCAATGAAACCCCAAGACATGATCAAAGATACCCCGTGAAGCAAGAACTTCTCCCAAAAATTGAGGTTATGAAAAATTATTAAATTTTTCGTTTCTATGCACTGTTAAATACATGCCTGACACAGTGGATCCTTAAAAAATTATTATCAACAAAACTTACCGTTATAAGCTTGAAGTTTTCCACACAAAGTAAATAGACTAAAACAGATATTCAGACAAAATAAATAATTCAATTGCAGCACCGAAAACCTTGATGGTTACAGCCGCTCACATAACAGTGTTAAGCAATGGGCGGTACAGCTGCGTCAAAATTGTGCCGATAGTTACATAGATGGCGTAACTACGGACATTTGAAATTTAAAAGAAGTGTCGATCAAAGTATACCCAGGGTTTAAAGTATCCCCGATCTACGGTACTGATATTCAGAGAAAAAATAAAAAATATTTTCGTGCTACCAAGTCTTAGATTTATATAATTTTTTCCTACAATAATTTAACATTCATTTTCTGAAATGGTACCTCAGGTGCTGGGGGCACACCTCCAGACTTTCCACATCTCTAGACTGCCCCCCCCCCTGCATAATTTTCCCGGTGGGCCCTTGCGCCCACAATCCGACACTGCATAATGGCTGATAAGAGAAAACATTGGCTAAGTAACAAACCATATTAAAAATCAAGTCTAGATGAAAATAGTCTGTTGATAATATTATTTCACAACTAATTGTTATTTTCATTACATATTAACTGGAATAAAGATAATTGGAGCTGATATAAAATTCAAGAGCTTTTTTTGTTATTTTAGCGGTTTTATCTGAAATAAACTGTAAATAAAAGGTGGCGCCACCGTCGATAAATTTTACATAACAAGTCATAAACGTATATCATGTTCGCATACATATCACACCCACACGTTACCTACTTTTAATCATATAATTATTTAACAAAGTCAGCGGCGGAACTTGTACAAGAGGTGGAGGTAATTTTAATTAAAACTAAATACACTAAACTAATATAGTAAACATGCGTCCTGGTGAATTTTTAAATCCGCAATCACAGCTGTTAGTTTTGAATTTGTTGGAATATTTTCAAAAGGAAAATGAAAATGGTGGACCTTTATTGTCAAGAAAAGGTGTTCAAAGTCGCGTGGGTGAGGCTTTAAACATCGATTAAATGACTGTAAGAAACAGCTAAAAACGACAAAGAAAATGTGGAATCTCAAGCTTCGGTTAAACGGAATCGTAAAAAGTCCAAAACAGAGTTACACGATGCTGTAAAATATGAAATAAAAAATGTTATTTGCAATATGGTGTCTAGGGTGGCCCATCTCTATAGGGGGTGAATTTTTTTGCGTATTTTTTAAGTCTCACCCCACGAAAATATACTATTATACTAGGAATAATTTATGTCAAAGTTTCAGATAATTCGGTGAACGGTAACCAGTGCCGCATTCAGGTAGAAATTTGTAGATAAGATTATATTACGGTAATACACTTAAATTTTACTTAAAATACAAATATTTACCTCTTTTCTCATAATGTTTTATTGGTGTAATTATTTCCTAGAAATTATTTGTTTTGGAAGTTTGGAAATATAATGCACCTACGGTAGGTTTTTATGTCAGTTTGCAATTGTGTTTTACAGTGGTGACATTATAAGTTCTAGCATACGTTCCTTTTTGAAAAAACATTTAACGATGGCTGATGTTAGATCCTTACGAAAGGATACTTTCATTTACTTAGTTGGACACTATTCGTCACAAATCATTGGCAATAAATTGCCGTCTAATAGACAAGTATTACAAGTGCTCTTTTATAACATTCGTGAAGTGAAGCTAAGTGTACATGAAAGTGCTAAATTAACAATAAAAGAGGTGTCAGTTTTTTGGGATAAAGCTCGCATTCCGACACGTCAGGATTTTCATTGTGTTAAACAACTAGATAAACTTTATGCAGAGTGGGGGAACTTACAAAAATCGGCTAAAAGGGCCAGTGCGGGAGGTAAAGAAAAAAATTTCGTTGAAAAATTGGACGATCTTTTTGACATTTCTCATGCAAATGCATTGGAGTTGATGAAAATAGATGAAGATAAGCAGTTTTTAATTAACCAAAGAAAAAAGTGACGTCCTGGATTTATGCATGGTATTGATTACCAACTTGCTTCTCAAGAAAAATCAGCTGAGGAGAAATTACAGAAATTATTCTAACGAATGCAACGAAGTCAACAAGAAAAAGCTAGATTAGAGGAAACAGTCACCTGTCCATCATCAAGTAGTAATTCAGCCGACTCCAACGAAAATGAAGATGAAATAATCGAAGCCCAAGAAGAGTTGTTACAAGACCAGCCTGGCCCGTCACAGCCAAAAAAGAGGAGATTGTATGGAACATGTAACATCATCACACCAAAAATCGCCGCTGCATTTGATGCTTGCAAAATAAGCGACAGGTATGGAGTCCATATTTTGACGGCAGTAGCAGAAGCACTAGGACATGACACCACATCTTTGTCCATCAGCAGAACCACACTTCAGCGCTCTAGACAACGCATCCGCGAAGAAAGAGCTGAAATATTAAAAACTGCCTTCGGTAATTCTGAATTGCCGGCCCCAGTCATCCATTGGGATGGAAAACTTTTACCTTCTCTCACTGGAATGGGAAATATCGATAGACTTGCTATCTTAGTTACTAGTGGAGATATTGAACAACTACTTGGAGTACCAGCTTTGCCCAATTCAACTGGAAGAGAACCGACTGAAGCAGTTTATGATGTGCTTTGTGAATGGAATTTGGACGAAAAGGTAATAGCTTTGTGTTGTGATACAACAGCATCAAATATGGGTTATATAAATGGGGCAGCCACACTATTGCAACAAAAATTAGAAAGAGATATTCTATATTTTCCTTGTAGACATCATATTTTTGAAGTGTGTTTGACACAAAAATGCCTTCCTCATCTGGTCCAAATGTGCCACTATTTAAACGTTTTAGGGAATTTTGGCCTAAAATAGATCAAAATAAACTAAAAACTGGATTTCAGGTATCAAAAATTAAACACATTTTACAACCAGTTAAAGCCGAAATTGTAAAGTTTCTAAATGCAGCTTTAACTTTGCAACAGCCTCGTGATGATTATAAAGAATTTTTAATGCTTTCTAAACTTTTTGTTGAAGAAGAGCCCACTCACACGACATTCTATCAACCAGGGGCATTTCATCATGCACGTTGGATGGCCAAAGCCATTTACTGTCTAAAAATATTTTTTTTCCAAGATCAGTTCCAACTAACTAAAAAAGAAAAATAGGTATTGAAGATATATGTCTCTTTATTGTAAAGGTTTATGTAAAGGCCTGGTTTACAGCGTCATTTGCTAGTAAAGCACCGCTTCATGACTTAGACTTTTGTAAAGAACTCATTAATTATCAAAATATTGACAAAGAAATATCTCAAGCCGCAAGTAGGAAAATAGTGAACCATTTGTGGTACCTTAATTCAGTAAATGTTGGCTTATCTTTCTTTGATGACGATATTTCAGTTACCACTAAAAGAGAAATGGTTAAAGCTTTGAATAGGAAAGCACCAAATCAAGAGGGTATTAAACGACTTATGATTAGTAACATTACTGACGTTGAAAACAAGGGAATTCAGGACTTCATATGCGAGAACACTAAACAGTTTTTTCAAAAATTAGGTTTGTCTATGGAATTTTTGGAAAATGATCCAACAACATGGAGGGAAAATGAAAGTTATACCCGATGTTTCAATATTGTAAACAAAATTAAAGTTGTAAATGATGCCGCTGAGAGAGGAATCAAACTTATTACTGACTATAATGACATTTTAACAAAAAATGAAGACCAAAAACAGTTTTTACTCCAAGTTGTAAATGATTATAAATCACAGTTTCCAAATGTAAAAAAAAGAAACCTGTCGCATGCTTTGGCCTAGTGCAAAAAATATTGTTTTTATTACTATATGTCTTGTAGATTTAGGATAATATTTGGTACTATGTATGAAAAAAACGTTTCATAATAAAATACACAAAGATAAAACGAGAGTTTTATTTCAAAAACTTCTAGTCTAGTTTTCTTAGACTACGAATTTACAGTAGTATGACACATGTCATAGTCACAACAGATAATGTCTTTGATATTTGTATGACTTGTTTAGTCATTCTAAAGATAAATGTTGCTGATTAAAAAAAAAAAAACAATGTATCAACCAAAGAATGTAAATAATTCCATTTACTTTTATTATTGCATAATAATGCATTCTGCGGCACCCCTTGCCTTCAATTTGCCTCAATAATATTTTGAGGGGACTGTTTTTTCTTCAAATGGAACCATTTGCAGGGGTGAGAAATAAAAAATTTCGATTTCGAAAAAGATGGGCCACCCTAATGGTGTCTGATCATAAACGTATTTCCTTGGCTATCCTTTTGTAAGGGCTAAAATCTAGAGCAATAGTTGATATTGGCCATACCTATTTATATAAAGTGATTGAAAAATTAGAGTTTTCCTTTGAAAAAGATGACAATAGAAAAGTACTGTGTGAAAGACCACAAATTTATCTAAAACGAGTTTTTACGCAAATACGTAAAAGTAAAAAAATTGAAAAGTAATGATCCCAAAGATGGTAATTCTGCATTTTAGCGTAACATCCGAATTTTTGCGAAATTTTTTCAGGATACACTAATTTGGGGTCGTAGAACACGAATCTGAAGTCAGTTTTCGGCGCAAATGCATAGTTTTTCAAAAAAAAAAATTTGAAATTTTCCACCATAACACTCACTCTCCGTCACTGTAAACATTAAAAAACCATTAATTTTGGCCGACCTGGATCTCGTGTTCAGGATGTAATAAGTGTTCCTCAGAATAATGCACCTTTTACGCACCAAAAAATTGCTTTTTCATGAAAAAACAAACAGTAAATTATTCAAACTCTATATAAACAACGAAATGAAAATTCATCAAACTGTCAAACCAATGCGCATGTGCATCTTCAGTTTAAAGTTGTGTCTAAGGTAACGAGCAAAATTAGTAGGCGATTTTTGCCCCTCTGATTTTGATACGATATTTGTATTTCAACGGACGAAAAATGACGTCACAGTAACATGTAATTTTTGGGATACTTTAAGAGGAGATATTTTGGTGATATAATTAAAAAATACACAACACGCCTCAATCAAAGAAGTTATTTAGCTACATCTAAACTCGAAAATATATTGGATTGTTTGAGCTTACATATATATACATATTACATACATACATATATTTTAGGCGTTTTTGCAATGTATTCAAAAATATATTGCAAAAACGCCTAAAATATTTCTTGCCCTTCTCGAAGAAAAAAATTTTTGCGCAAAAATTTTTTTCTTCGAGAAGGGCAAGAAATATTTTAGGCGTTTTTGCAATATATTTTTGAATATATTGCAAAAACGCCTAAAATATATGTATGTATGTAATATGTATATATATGTAAGCTCAAACAATCCAATATATTTTCGAGTTTAGATGTGTGGCTGACAGAGAGACTTTTGCTGGGGTTACAAAATCCAAGCATTATTGTTTTAGATAATGCTAAGTACCACTCTCGGGTTGAAGAAAAACAACCAACCCGATTTTGAACGAAAGAAAAAATACAAACCTGGTTAAAGACCAAAAACATAGATTTCAGTGATATCGCATTTAAAGTCGAATTGCTCCAAATAGCTAAAATACTATGCGGCTTCCATCACATCACTGTCAGTTCAACCCAATAGAACTTGCTTGTTGAGTTTGCAAGAAGTTTTACGACAAAAACATCGGGAAAGATGGTTTTAGTGACGAAGCCGTTTTTGCTATGTGGAATGCGCTTTTATCTCAAGTGTCCAGGTCAATTTGGTCCAAGTGTGTAAATCACACAAATACATTGATTTTAGAGACATATGATCGAGGTTCATACTGAAGAAGTTATGCCACTCATTAAATAAATAAATAATAAATAATTTATTTTCCTTAACAGACAATACAAAATTGTATAGGAATAGTCAATAGCAACTACAAGTAAAAAATACAAGTAAATAAGAAAGAAACACAATACAAAAGTAATAAAAAGGTCAACTAAATTAAATTAGGTGTAAGATAAAAATCTGATAGTGTGTAAAAACATCGTTCTAACAAAAACGATTTAAACCTACTTTTAAATAAATAAGTTTTTACAAAACTTTATATAGTCGGGTAAATTATTAAAAATTCGGGTACCATTGTGAGATGGTGAGTTTTTATTGACTTTATATTTTGCAAAAGGCACATGTATTAAATCTTTCTGCCGTGTGTTAACATCATGAATGTCTTTATTGAGCTGAAAATTGTGTTTATTAGAAAATACATAAATAGATATTTCTAAAATATAGAGACTGGCAAGTGTTAAACTCACAGAATAAATTTTTACATGAATGAGACTTCGGAATATTTCCAATACAACGCAAAACACGTTTTTGTGCCTGAAAGACGTCCTTGGCTATGGTGGAGCTGCCCCACAAGCAAACACCATATCTCAACCTAGATTCGACCTGGGCGTAATATACACTTATTAGTTGATGCTTATGCAAAACTAATCGCAAATTCCTAAACATATATGTGATAGAATTTATTTTGGAAATCAAGTGTGTACAGTGAGATTTCCAGCTCAAGCATTCATCCATGTACACACCTACGTATGAATGTTTGCTTTGAAGAGTAGTGTTATTATCGTTGAATCATTATAAGTAGGGATGCAACGATACCGAATACCGGATATCCGGCGAACTTCTTCTACCGGATACCAGATATCCGGCCAACTATCCGGCTTGCATTGAAAGTTGGACTGAAAACAAATTTTGACAACCTCGACAACAAAAAATATTTACTGACAACTTTTCTAGACCCAGATTTAAAATAAGTTTTTTCGATAAAAATCAGGAGGAATAATCCCGCCAAATTATTCTGCTGGAGGTTTTAAAAAATAGTGATGATTCATGCTCAAGCAGTGATAGTGAAAGTGGTTCTTCTCCTCTCAGTAAACAATGTAAGAGAAACCCACAAGATAATGTTACTGCTGATATTCACAACACTTTTTGGAAGTGTTTTGACGAAGTGGGTAAAGAAAATGGTAGCGTTAAGGATAAGATTTTGTAGAGTGAGAGGGAAATATGCGTTTATTTACGGATTATAATAAAATAGTTTCAGATACTTCCCATTGCTCTAAGGAATACAACCCTATAGTTTTTATTATAAATTTTGTATATAGTATAATGCCATGTTCTAAAATGGAATTAGGAACTATTTTCATTGACATATTCAAATACAACAGATATTTATAATAAAAAAATATATATAGTTGTACTCATTAGAACAATAGCAAGAATCTAAATAGTTTTAAAGATTATACTGTTTGGTTTTTTAAATATTTATAATAAATTGAAAATAAAAGCATATTTCTCTCTCATTTTGCAAAATCCCATCCTTAATGAGAACGTTTCGGAGAAAACTTCAATGACCAATGGAGATTGACTCTTATTTAAAAGCACGGATTCAAAGTAATAGTGACCCTTACACATGGTGGTATACTAACGCCAATCAGTATAATAAAACTCGATTCATATTTTATATCAATTTTTATTTCTTAACTATCCAGTTTTGGCCGGATATCAGGCCATTATCCGGTGCCCAGCCGAATAGTAAGAAAGTGGCCGGATAGGCCGGATACCGGATAGTAACCGGATGTCCGTTGCACCTCTAATTATAAGTGTTAATAATGAAAGCAATGATGAGGACTCGGAAGAATTAGACTTTGACGAAGAATACTAAATTTATTTACTTATTTATCTTATACTATAGGTATTTGTATTTTACTGACATATTTGTTTTATATAGGATTTGGCATAATTAGATTTTTTACTTGAAACCAAAACAATTCAATATTATAATTTACTTGTTTAACTTAAATTACTATAAATTTACAATAGATGTATTATGTATGCTTATAATTCGATTTCCTTTAAATAAACCTAATTAAATACATCAAGTAAAATATGAAACAAAGCGACGCCACTGTGCATTCGAGAACGCCAACGAGCCTACGGCATCTTAGTTCAGACGTTCGTGTGGGTCTCTATCAGCGAACAGACTACTAAAATTATTAGTTTCTTCAATCATCAACATTAAGATAACCAGCCTAAAGTGATGGATGCATTTTAACCGTCCAGTCTCACAACAAATAAAGGCGATATGAGACAAAAAAAAAAACCTCCGCGTTGTGCGACCTCTCAATAGAGAATAAACCTAGCAAAGTTGCCTTTTGCATTTTGGCAGCCAGCATCGTGGAGATCGATCTACAGATGGGAATGGTGTTCCGTTCCTTAAGGAAAGACAGTCTAGCATCTCCAAGACTACCAGTTATCAAGACCACCAATTTAATTAAAAATCCTAGACACATCTTACTAAATTCCTGCAGCAAGTCTTCTAGTATTCATCTTGTTTCTGAATTTCTCTTCGTTGTGGACCACGAATGTCACAGTGTTCTAATAATAACTTATGGTCAATGGTGCCGAAAGCACAGCTCAGATCAAAGAAGGCAAGGAATAAGCAGGCAGTTAGATTTTCCTTCGAAGTTATCCGTAATAAAAAAGTGATAGCAGCATCTTTTATTGATAGACCTTTGGAGAAGCCAAACTGATAACTGATTATGCTTCGTTATAAAATCCGACAATCTCAGATGATATGATTTTTCAAATGCTTTAGAAAAAGCCAAAAGAAGTACAATACCTCTGTAATTAGAAATACGGGATTTGTTGTCTTTTCTTTTCTTTTTTATGTGCCCTCTATAAAAGACAAATTTATAATGTATGTCAGTGGTTTCGCATTAAATTCTGCTGCTTTTAGTAATAGAGAACAAGGTATCTCGTCCTCTCCGGATGAATTTTTTTCTAGAGACAGATCTTATAATTGTAAGCATTTCACATCAAATGAGTACGAGAGAAAAGACCCGGCCAGCATATTTGCTATTAGTATTTGTTTAAGTAGTACGTTTTGCAGACCGCCGCCCTACTAGATGTAATTTCTTCATGGAAAAATGTATGTACTAGCGTTTTTGAAGGATGATTTTTTGGAGAGATAAGTAGTAGAATGTGAATTTTATTCCTGGCCAGCTTTTTCTGGTTGCAAATGCCAAAACTCCCTAAACTGCTTTCGTGAATACCAAGCTATTTAGACGAAATGGGCTTCTAATGTGGACATAATGAAGCTCGGTAATAAGTAAGTAAGTAAGTAAACCTTTATTGAATAGTAAAAATACTAATACATTAGACACATAATAAAACAAGATAAAAACTTACTCTCGCCAATTTACTGAGCTTTTTATATAATTGTTACACATTCTATAGGATACTCTTCTCAGTTTTCTTGTAAATAATGTTAGTTTCTGGACATTCTAAATTTTGTGATACCAACTTTGTTGTGAAAAAAATTATATGAAAAAAAATAAATAAAAAAAAAATATCCAACCTGTTTGGGATTCGAACACACGATCTTTGGATTGCAAAGCAAAACTTTAGCCACTGCACTATCACATATTGCTACGAAACATTTCGCAAAATTTCTATTTACGTACAAGCTACAAAAATTAAGAGAATATTTTTTTTTAATTAAATAATTAATAACTTTTTTATTTACTGATCGATTTTCTACAAAAACAATAGCTAGCTAGCACTAAATTACTCTCCAAATTTCAATACTTTCTTTCTTAAGTTATCGTGCTTACAAGAAACGTGACGGACGGACGGACGGACGGACAGACAGACATTTTGAAAGTTGTTCAGAATTCGTTCACTAACACAATGACATGAATTTTTTTTCTCTACGAACGATATTTACGATTTTAGAAATGTGCCGATCAAATACAATATACTCTTCGTTTCTGCGAAGAGTATAATAAATAAATATAAAGGTAACTAACACAATCCATATATTACAAACCAATCTAATGCAATATAATACAATATATCAGAGTCTTACAATTCAAACTGTGTTTTGGTATTTTTGGGGTATATTCTTATTTAAATTACTCTTAAATATATTTAATGTTTTTGCCTCAACAATATTTCTGGGTAGAGCATTATATTCCCTCAAACCATTGCAAAATACAGAATTTTGTCCTTTCACTGTACTTCTAAAATCAATATGTGAATTATTTTTATTTCTTGTATAATGAAAATTTTTGACATATTTTATTCAATCAGATAAATATTTTGGGAGCAAATTTGTATGACTTTATACAGTGTGTTTCACTTCTCGTGAAGACACCCGTGTATCTTTTTTTATTTGTGACCGAATTCATTTCAAATTTTTATCAGCCATACAACTCCATAAGACGACTTTATTTAATACATAAATGCCGCCTAAATCTAAAACGCCGGCCTACTGCGATAAAGAGAAAATAGCAATTTTCAAGAAATCATAGTAGGCTTAGAGATAGTCAAAAATTTTGTTAATAAAAGTTGTTCGGATTTACTTGATATGCCCCCCTGCAAAATTTTGTGAAAATCGGAATATTTTCAAAAAAAAAATTTTTGTTTCACTTCTCGTGGAAGACACCCCTGTATCTTTTTTATTTGTGACCGAATTCACTTCAAATTTTTATTAGCAATACACCTCCATAAGACGACTTTTTTAATACATAAATGCCGCCTATATCTAAAACGCTGGCCTACTGCGATAAAGAGAAAATAGCAATTTTCAAGAAATCATAGTAGGCTTAGAGATAGTCAAAAATTTTGTTAATAAAAGTTGTTCGGATTTACTTGATATGCCCCTCTGCAAAATTTTGTGAAAATCGGAATATTTTCAAAAAAAAAAAATTTTTGTTTCACTTCTCGTGAAGACACCCCTGTATCTTTTTTATTTGTGACCGAATTCATTTCAAATTTTTATCAGCCATACAACTCCATAAGACGACTTTTTTAATACATAAATGCCGCATATATCTAAAACACCGGCCTACTGCGATAAAAAGAAAATAGCAATTTTCGAGAAATCATAGTAGGCTTAGAGATAGTCAAAAATTTTGTTAATAAAAGTTGTTCGGAATCACTTGATATGCCCCCTGTAAAATTTTGTGAAAATCGGAATATTTTCAAAAAAAATTTTTGTTTTACTTCTCGTGAAGACAAGACACCCCTGTATCTTTTCTATTTGTGGCCGAATTCATTTCAAATTTTTATCAGCTATACAACTCCATAGGGCGATTTTATCTAACACCTAAAGAGAACTTTTTCCAACAAATGAAAGTTGTGAACAAAAATCGGCATTCAATAAAACGCTAAAAGGGACACTTTATTATTATACATCAACTTAAATGTAATATCGTTTCTCTATATTTGTTGTCTTCGTTCTTTTTTTTTTTAATTTATAAATTCAGCATCCTTGCCATTGATACAAATCAAAGTAACATCAACAAATAAATACAATTTGCATGTTTTCAATACATCAATCATGTTATTAATATATATCAAGAAAAAGAGCGGTCCCAGTACACTTCCCCGAGGAACATGTCATTTATTATTTCTTTTAATTCATAATTATTAATTTTAACCTTTTGTTTCCGATTACACAGATATGACTAAAACCATTTATATGCAACGCCATCTACACCATATAATTTTAGTTTTTGCAACCAAATACTTACTGTCTCGAATGCTCTTTTAAAGTCTAAAAAAACAGCTAAAATTGTCTCACCTCTGTCTAAGGCTTCATGCCACGATGTAATTGTGGATTGCACTTCTGTTTCACATGAACGAAGAGCCCTAAACCCCGACTGGTTTTCATAAAAGATGTTATTTTTATCTATATATTGTATTAATTGATTAAAGGCTACACATTCTAAAATTTTTCCCATATAAGGGGGTACATTTTAAGGTCTAAATTCGCATGCCTCTATAGTACCTTTAGTTTTTTGTACCGATGTAACAACACTTACTTTCAGATTACTTGGCACCTCACCAGTATTTAAAGATACATTTATAATATTTAATATAATATGACCGCACACCTCAAAAATACCTTTTAACAGTTTGACATTTAATATTTTATCGGAACATCCTATATATTATATCGGAATATGACCGCACACCTCAAAAATAGCTTGTAACACTTTGACATTTAATATTTTATCGGAACATCCTCAATTCAGAGAAGAGCGCTGAGATATATGTTAAAATTAAATTATAGAGCTGATGTTAAACAAAAGTTTATTGAATTACGCATATTAACGGTACCTTCATTATATATTTTTAAGTGCTTAAAATTGGTAAAAAATAAAATAGAATATTATAAGTCAAATGCAGTTGGGTACAACTACGAAACTCGTCATAAACAAAATATTTCTCTTAAATTCCTAAAACTACAAAAAACTAGAAATGCTGAAAATTATTATGGGCCTGTATTCTTCAATAAATTACCAAATCACATTCGTGATCTGTCAATTAATATATATTTACAACAGATAAAAAAAGAATTACTAAATAAAGCTTATTATAGTATAACCGAGTTCCTTGACGATAAAACGTTTTTGAGGCTGTGATTCCCTCTCGGTGAGGCAACTACACAAACATACAGTTGGGTAATAAATTTTTAAAATAAATTTTTAATAAATTTTGTGTATAATTTTTGTATAATAAATTTTATGTATTTTTGTGTATTTTAGTGCACAAATATTTTAAAATTGTAGTAAATATGTCATACAGGAGCATTTATTGTCTTTTACCTTAAATTTTAAATTGATGTTGAGTAAGTAGATATACATTTTATATGTTAAATGTTACTTACTATTGTTCTATTTACTGACTTGTGTAAGCATTGTATGATGTATTAACATGAATAAATAATTCTAATTCTAATTCTATATCTTTAGGCTTTACAGTTATTTTCAAGACCTTTAATGTTATTTTTCGAAATGTTTCAAACTTTGGTTAACTAATATTCGCCGGCTAACTGAGGAACTACATTCGGTATTGTTTAAATTATTTCTTTACTACTGTCCACAAAATATATAGTAAAAGCCTTTGTTACATTATCTGTTCCACTAACAAGCCCTGCTGGAAAACTGATTTCATTTTGGATATATTTTTTTCTGATTGACTAGTGTTTTTAGAGTTTGCCACATTTTTTATTATCTCCTTTTTTTTCGTCTATAGTTTTTTCATATTTTTTTTTATTAGATATAAGCTTCACAGCTTCGTTTCTTTTTGCTTTTTATCAATTACAATCTTCTTGAGTGTTTGTTTGTTTAAATCTTGTATCCCGTCCCGTTCTTTTGCTACTATTTTTACCAGTCATACCATTTCTTGTAATTTCTATTATATTTAATTTCCATTGGTGGTGCAACTTTATCCACAATTTATTCACAGTATCAATAAAGTTATCATAGAGAAAATCTATGTTTGCTGCGTTTAAATTCCATGTAACTTTCAACAAATTTAACTGAATTTCATAGACTTTTGTTCTTTATTGGCTATAACATAACCTATGGTAGTACTATTATTGTTCATATTTATACTAGTTGGTTGATCCACTATTTGAATTTTTTGGCATCTTTTTATTATACGTAGTATTTTATCACTATAAAATGATTTTTTACTAATATCGATATTAAAGTCACCAGTTACTATAAAGTCCTTATTCATATATTCTTCAGATTCCAAGATATTTTCAAAATACTCTCATACTAGATTGTGGTGACCTGTACACCTGTAATGTCAGAGAAACACATTAAAACAGTAGGCCTTTCCGAGTTGCATTATAGGAACTCCTGAAATTCACCCTATAGGTATAAAACTTCTGAATACAATGTGATTATTAACGTGCTTTAAATATTACACTTCTGTCTCCTATTGCAAGTTAAACCAGCGATTTTATCGTCTAACTTGTTCCTAATAACAACACAGTAGAGTCGATAGAATGTAGAACTATAAAATTACCTTATCTCATTATTAAGCAGACATTCCTTTCAATTACTATTGACTCCGCCGCTGATCAACCTTGTAGGTACTGGGATAATTACCTTGTAAATTTTATTTTACTGTATTGTTTATGAGAAGCCCATACAAAATTAAATGCATATAGGTAAGTGCTGGTGTTATGGCGTTAAGAGCACTACATTATGTTTCAACATATCGTTGATTATTTTATTCTTATTGTTGTATGTAACCTTTAAAGAAAAAAATCAAACGCAAAAGAAAAGACAATTTATAAATGATATATAAGGTCAAATTTAATTATCAATAAAATCTCCATATTCTCTATATTCTAGCAACGGTGGTTCACAATTTGGTCTTAATGATTTTTTACTTTTCCATTTACGCAGTATGATACCCCAGTCAGTTATTCGATTTTTATGCCCTGAAAAAACATTAAATATAGGAGAAAATTTTGTTCTTCAGGATCGTGGTGGGGTGGGCTCTAAGAATCCAAGTTTACGACCACGACGGGGCGTTACTTTACCTGCCATTTTGTTATAAATGGGTATAAATTCAGTTTTTTTCGATTGACTTAACTTAGCAAATTTTTTATACAAAAGTTGTCGAGAATTTTTTCTTCTACAAATTTTATAATAAGTACCTACTGTTTCCGTAGAATCAACACAGTAAACGAATAATTCCATAAAACTTATTTTACCCTCATTTATAACAAGATGGTGGCTAAAGTAGCGCTTCCTCAAGAAGAAGAAAGAAAACTTGGATATTATATCATATATTAATTTAGAATATTTTTTTTTTATCAAATTTGTATTTTCACTGATCCATTTTTTTACTTTGTGATAAGTAAGTGAAACTTTTTATACCAACTGTTTTATTTCTTTTCGATATTACAGTTTGTAATTGTATTTTGGATCTTGTATTATGCATATGATTTGGCAGATTGAAATTTTTGTTATTTTTATAATAATATTTTGGAGTATAGTTCTGTGATATTCATTACATTAAATTCATTAAATAGTAATTCACTTGAATAAGCAGATGGCTTATTATGTATAATTTTAATAATTCGTTTTTGTAATACCTCTACATTATTAATTATAGTTTTATTTGCGCCTCCCCAAGCCAGTAAACCATAACATATAACATATAAGTGATTATATTAATGCATAATATACATTTTTTATTAATTTTAATGACAATATATTTTTTAGTATGTTGAAGTAGTAAACTATTTTTCGAATTTTATTACATAAGCTGGCAATATGTATGTCCCAGCGCAAATGGCAAACTATTTCTCTTCCCAAATATTTTGTATTGTCTGTTCTTTCTATTTTTTGACATGAGCATATTTCTTTGTCTGTACAAGTTTGTTTGTGAATTTTTAGATGATTAATATCTGGTAGATTATTTTTATAAGACGTGAAGGTTATAAACTTCGATTTATTATAATTCAGTTTTAGGAGCTTGCTGTGGAACCAGTTAGATAGTTTTTGTAGGTAATTTTCTGCATTAGATTTAACTTCTTGCCAAGTATTCCCTCCACTTAGAAAACCGTATCATCGGCATAAGATATAACTGTACTATTAAGTGATTTGGATAAATTGTTTACAAACAGAATGAACAGTAACGGACCCAGTACTGTTCCTTGGGGGAGTACCTGTCTCTATAACCAGCGAATAACTTTTTTCGTTTTCAATTTTTACTATTTGTTATCTATTTTCAAGGTAATTTGTCAAAATATTTAAGATTATGCCTCGAAATCCATATTTTTGAAACTGAATAACAATTTTTGGTGGTTTATGGTATCAAATGCCTTTGCAACATCCTATCTAAATAAATTAATTAAAGAAAAAATGTGACGGAAGACAGTAATATTTCACATGCAGTTAACATAAACGTCAAAGAAAAAAAAATATGAAAAGAGTATACAGGGTGGTCAACTTAAAAAAATAATAAAAATGATGTGATGGATGACGATAATAATTCGCATACAGTTAACACAACTGTCAAGGAAGAAATATATGGAAAATATACAATGTAATCACTCAAATAAATAATTAAGAAATTATGGTGGAAATACTATTTGAGCTGTAATTGTCACAACTGCCAGGATAAAAATAATAATTATATCATTTTAATAAGAAAAATAATTTAATAAGAACATACAGGATGATAATCCAATAACAATCCAATTAAGGATGCCAAACAGACAGGGAAGTTTTATGTAAATACATGTACCCATTATTTTTTGAATAATATAAAAAAGTGCCTAAGACGCGGGAAGAAAAATTTCTTTTGTCAATTTAAGCGTAATCTATATAATGTTATTTTCTAAAAATTTATTTTAAAAATGAAAAACAATTTCAACAAAAAATATTTACATTTTTTAAAAAATATACTAAAAAAAAATCAATGAAATTTAGTATACCGGGTGACTCAGCCGATGGAGATACTCTTGTAACTTTGAACGGGCAAATGAATTTTTATCAAATTTGGTGTAGTGATATGGGATGTAATTTCCAATTATATGATGTAAAAATCCAAAATGGTGGACTTCCGGTTTCGATCCAATTGACATGAAAATCAAATTTTTAAATGGGGCATGCTGTATATTTTTGCATATTTGGCTCCTGCTGGCCAAAATACATATGATCTGAGACTCTAACATTATTTTGATTTTCAAAAAATATAGATTTTTTTAAATTTTAGTTTTCTCAAATTCTCGTAAAATAAGTTTATACTAATAAAAATGCTTTAAAATTCGATTGGAGGAGTATCATTAAAGTTAAACATTTGTTATTATATGGATACTAACGTCAATAAGCAATTGTTTCATAATAAATCATCCTTAGCCCATCACCGTCTACCTCACTTAATTTGACGTTTTGTATTTATAACATGTGTGGTAGGTCATTAAATGGAAATGTTAATAAAGAGGGTAATTATCTAAAAACCACCCTATAAGAGCTATAAATCCCCTAAATTATCCACTTTAGGGTAGGCTTAATTGGCCTGACATATAAAGTGCCTTACCAATTACGTCTTTCTTTCACGGAAATAAATTTATTAATTTTAAGGAAAATTAAGCTGTTTGGAATGCCGCATAAGTCGAAATATTCGGAACCTCGTTATTAATGTTGGTAAAAATGACTTTTATTATGAGCCAATGTCTGTTATTTGTATATTTACACAATGCGTAAAAAAATGTAAATATTAGAATATTATAAATTATAATTTAAAGTTCTACCTGTTGTATGATGAAGAATTGAGGCTTGCTACATTTTTTCTACGTGGTGCTATATAAAATAAAACTGAAGAAAACATTTTTACTTTTGTAAATAAGAGGGCGTTTTTAAGCTTCGATTAAAAAAAATTATAATTTCAACCCTAACGAAGTGGGTTCGAGCCCTACACAAGCAGAACATTTTTCTTAGGAAACTTTCCCCAAGAAGTGGTTCGGATTCCATCCTAAACTGTAGGGCCCCGCCTCCTTAGGCGGTTAAAACATATTTTGAAACACACATACACATATTTTAAGTGAGCGTTAGTTAGAAGAAGAATTCTTTTTTGTTTGTTTTAAGTTGATTTTTAAATCTATAATCTACAAAATATTTTAGGAAAAAAATATCTGAAAAGTATTGTAACATTTGATATGATTCTACAAACACAAGAATATTGAATATTGCATAGTACACTAACTAGATATCGCCAATCAAGATAGCATTATTGGGACATCATCAAAAGTACAAATACAGCATTTATGCAAAAAAAAGAGTATGACGGGTTGGACATCCAAAACAAGACCTTATATCGTGCAACTGATATCATACCGGATAAGGGAGGGGGGTAAAGTTGAAAATCCGGTTTTTGACATTTAAATAGAAGGGTAATAATCTGAGAGAAAAGTTCAAATGGGACAGTTATAGGTATTAAAAAAAACCTATAAAAACGTTAAGATAGGTTAGGAGTAAATTAAAAAAAAACCGAAATTTTTTTTTAAATTTTACTTTCAACAAAATTTTAGTATTTGGGAAAAAAAATTTCTTCGAAAATTGACTGTAAGTACTTCACTGTCTGTCAGATTTTGCCATGAGAAGAAGAATTCTATTCTTTGGGAGTTACAAATGTTTTCTATATGGTCATTATTCAGAAAAAAGTGGTGAAAATTGAATTTAACAAGAAAATTTTTTGCATAAAAAAATCCAAATAAAGTTAAATAACTTTTGAATGGAATACAGTGAATAAAGTGCTATTATTTTAGTTCACTTAAAAAAAATATTCTATGATAATTGGTTTTGGAAAAAATGAAAAAGTAGTGTGCGTGGGCGTATCTATACGCGGATTGGGCAGTAATAAAATGTTATATTATGTTCTTACAGACCGGACTTTAGTCGCTAGAGAGCCCAGTGTAAGGCAACTAGCACTTTTTATTCAGGATGCGGACGTCTCGGGTTCAAATCCTGCTCGGGAATATTTTTTTTATTGTATCAGTTATATTAAAAGTATTAGAAGCTATATACATGAACATTTGACTTTGCATTTTTAGTGGCGTTTTAAACAATGTTACCGAAACGGTAGCAGTGTGCGCGACACCGTGGTTGAGTCGGACTACATGTTAGTATTTTGAACCTTCAAATCATTTTTACAATTACATGAAAAAAAGGAAAAACGAAACCTATTTTTTGAAGAAAATGTTTTTGTAACTCGAATTTATAACTTTTCATTAGAATGAAAAATTAGAATTTCACCTTAAAAAATACAAAATTTTCGTCTGCGGCGTATTTTTTCTCTTTGGGTCGTGGCCCACAAAAAAAAAATTGATTCTTGCCTCCCAAATTTGAGATTCTGGTGGATGTCTGATTGGGCCGTTTCCCTAAAATTGCCAGGGCCGGTTGGACTGACCTCATCCACCCCTGGATAGTGCTGTAAAAATTCTATTCTAGTAGTCCCCATTTGAAGGATTTGGGTCTACTTCATCATATCAAAGATGAAGTAGACCCAAATCCTTCAAAAGGGGACTATTTTTACTTGGGTTCCTACCGAATCGTAAACAAGTTTGTCATGAGCAGAGCTGTGCCGAGTACCAAAAAAAAGTACTTGCAAAAATTCGAGTACGAGTACCCGATTCATTTTACTTATGAGTACAATACTCGTAAGTATTTCATTAATAAGAAAGTATAAGTACGAGTAATACTCGCAAAACCATCATAAATTCGAGTAACGAGTACGAGTACCCATAACCATTAAAATAAGTTAATATTTTCTCTTCATAGTCTTTAGATAGAACTTTTTAACTATATAGATAAGAACAGATAAAAAGACACTCAGTCAAGTTTAAAATAAAACCTTTTATTTAATAAAACAAATTTAACGAAATAACCATTAGGCATTATGGTTCACAGAAAATAAAAACATTATTATTTATAACATAGACATAGGACATCTCACTTTTTATTAGCAGAACTTCATAGAAGACCTCATTTTAAAATAAAAGTCTCTTCAAACGTTGCTCCTTATTATCATTTTTGTAAATAATCGTTCATAAAAAAAAATGTGATATTGCTGCGAATGACTTAGTATGTCATAGCAAATAATTCAATATTGAAAATCATCACCTATCTATTATATTATTTCTGGTGGCGAAAATAGAGGGGTATTTATGATTTATTTTAATATTAAAAAATGATCGCCGAATTGAAATTTTCCACATATTTTCAAAAAATATGAAATGGCATTCAATGTTATCCCGAAAGTAAATAAAATAAAATAAAATAATAAATAAGACAATGTAAAATCATGATTTGGCTTCTAATCAGTATTGTCGCTTTTTCTTGAAAACGATGCGTCCTATCGATTTCTGGCAAAAGGGCATTTTCTAATTAAAATTGAAGCTGTTTAATATTTTTTGAAAATTTGCAAAATTTCAATTCGGCGATAATTTTTTTCTTAAGTTTCATGAATAGTAAATATCTCTCCATCTTTGTATCGTCTCAATTGGTAATAATAGGCAATCAATGATCTTCACTATTGAATTATTTGCTCTCAAAAAAGTCATTCACAGCAATATCACGAATTTTTTTGCGAGCGGTTATTTTAAAAAATAATAATAATAAAAATGTATTTACAAATACAATGCTCTGTGTCACAGAAACGAAGCATCTTAGGATCGATGATTAGGGACACTTTTATTCTCAAAATTAGGTCTTTTACCTAATGAAGTCATGCTAATAAAAAGTGAGACACCCTGTATAATATCAAATATATATATATAATATACACTGCTGAGCTGACGACAGATGACAATTGACTAGTTAGTGCCTGAGCTCTTAGTGGAAAACTAATGACTACACACTAGAGTAAACTAAATCTCTGAGACTAACTGTACTAGAGAAATAGAGGGGGTTGAGTACTCGTGAAAAGTAACAATTTTTGACGAATACTTTGTACGAGTAATTTTTAATGTGCTGCAAATACGAGTATTAAGTCCTCTAAACCAAAAAGTACTTACGAATAATTAAAAAAGAGTACTTTTAGTACTCGAGTACAAAATACGAGTAAAGTATCTATGTACTCGCCCAGCTCTGGTCATGAGCCTTGGAGCAGTGAACAATAAAAATTAACAACATTTTTTTTTTCAAAATTTCCATTTTTATGAATTTACTAGAGATGCAACGGATATCCGGTTACTATCCGGTATCCGGCCTATCCGGCCACTTTATTACTATCCGGCTGAGCACCGGATAGTGACCTGATATCCGGCCAAAACCGGATAGTTAAAAAATAAAAAATGGCATAAAAAATGAAACAGTTTCATTATTTTTCACATCCTGCATTACAATTATTACTACAAACTGGAAATATCTATAGATTAGTTACTAAATTAATACTTACAGTTTACCGATGGTAAATTATAGTGAATAAAGACGAGTTTTTCAGCGTTTAGAGGGGTAGTAGACGATTGCGTTTCTTTTGGTATACGTTGCCAACTTCTAAAAAGACTGCTTACACTGCTTCAAGACTTACACTGCTTCGAGGAGCTGAAAGATATATTTTTACAAACTTTGACGAAAGTATATACCGACTGGAGTTAGTACACCACCATGCGTAAGGTTCACTATTTCTATGAATCCGTGCTCCTTTCAAATAATAATCAATCTCCCTGGCCATTGAACTTTTCTACGAAACTACTATTTTTTTCGCCACTTTCTCAAAATAGTCCCAGAAAGTTTTTTAAATATCAGCAGTAACATTAACCGGGTTTCTCTTACTTTGTTTACTGGAAGGAGAAGTACCACTTTCACTATCACTGCTTGAATATGAATCATCACAACTATTTTTTTAATCCTCCAGCAGAACAATTTGAGGGGATATTTTAGCATGATTCTTATAAAAAAAAACTGGTTTTAAATCTGAGGTCTAGAAGAGTTGCCAGTAAGTACCTATTTTTTGTCGTCGATGTTGCCAAAACGTGCAATCCAACTTTCAATGTAAGCCGGATAGTTAGCCGGATATCCGGTATCCGGTACAAGAAGTACGCCGGATATCCGGTATTCGGTATCCGGCCAAAACACTATCAGTTGCATCCCTAGAATTTACCTCTGACCTAAATTTCCCATTTGAACTTTCCTCTCAGATTATTAGCCTTCTATTTAAACGATGACATCAGTTGGTACGCTAAAAGGGCTTGTTAAACTTAAAACAATAAAATCGTGGTTATGTATTTTCGCCACACTTTAATACACTTCGTGACAATTCGACTTGATTATATACTGAACAATGTTCATCAATGAATATTCAGTCTCTCTGTTCAACGCTAATTAATATAAGTTAAGTTAGGAAGGTTTAAGTATAGGAAATGCCTTTAACGGGTAAACTTCGCCCAATTGTATTTTTGTTTTTGTAAAAATTAATAAACGGTACTATTATCATTATTATTTCATTGGATAATATAAGTGTATAAAAGTCTCTCCACGTATAAATGAGGTATTGTGATCTATTACCGGCAAGGTGATAGACCTATAATTGGGTATCAGGGGAATCAAATAACAAGGCATTAAACAACTGTGGGGGGTCGCGCCGCCAGCTACGGTATTCGATAGAGATATAACGCATAGTGGTGGTTAATCAGACCACTCTATTTTAATTGGCCCGGAAATTTTCAATGTTTTACTTCAGGTTATTAAACGTTAAAATGAAATATTGCGCACAGGGAAGACTATCGAAAACCAAGGCACATCTGTAAAATGATCAGAACATAACACAAAAGTGGGAAAATAAAGACGTTTCATTAACTGTAAATTTGTGTATGTTTATTCAGTTAATAAAAACAATAATTTAAAATGTGTTTTTCAATCATGTGACTGAAAATGTTAAAATTAAATGGTTTTATCATCAGGAATGCGATTGTTTAGCTACAATTTTAGTTTTACTTGAAGGTATAGTAACGACAAAAAAAATGTAAAAACTTTGATTGCTCAAATAGGCTTAGAATGTCATGAAACGTCGAGATTTTAAATTTGAGCAAAAAAATGTCTGTCGGTCTGTGTGTAACTTTTCTTGTGCGCACGATTATTCTGAAACCGTTTAAGATGTTGACTTGAAATTTGTTACACGTATGTATTTTAACGAGATCTGGAACTAGATTCTCTTTTCATCTTATTCCGTTGAAGGGTTGGTGGGTAAATTGGGGTACATTAGGGTAAATAGGTAAATCAAGCAGGTAAGAGTCCATAAAATTGGTATTAGTTGGTTTTGTCTTTATTGCATTTTAAATTATTAGAAAATAATGGAGCACAAACCTGTTAGACAGAACTAATACTATTTATTATCATTTAAGTTGTGAGTGTTAAAATTAAAAACCAGCAATAGCATAAGCGATGCATTTTTTAGATAACATGATGTAAAAAAATCATTGACCTATATTATAAAAAGTAGGGAGTCCAATACGGATCCGTGGGGCACCCCTTGCTTAACTGGAATAATTATCAGGAGAACGTTTGTCTGATAAATTGTAGTGACTTTTGGCCATCATTTTGGTATATTTAAAAAGAGAAATTTAAAACAGCATATCTTGGTTACAATCGTTTGTAACACGCATAATCTTCCTTTTGTACCCATAACACGTACAGAACAACGATAATTATTAGTTAAATTGAAAACTTGCGATACGCGATCGCGACAAAGATAAGTTGACAGTTTCAACCATCAGAAAGATGGTTGAAACCTGAATAAAATTTTATTTTACACTTTTCAAAGATTCAATTGTTTTCCAATTTTTTTTTTATTTTCATGCTAAATCTATTCAGTTGTGTTACGGTAATTTGGAATAATATTGAAATACTGAAATTTATTTCATTATCAACGCAAGAAAAATATTAATTATACAGAAAGATGTATTTCCTGCAAAATAAGAAGGCTTGCTTTGTGTATACTGCACGTTCCATTGCCGATTAGAAACAAAAAATAATTGCTCCAGTTCCCAGCGAGACGTTACATTATTTTGTTAGAGATTAACTGAAAATCAGATAAGAGATGCAAGTCCGTTGGTCGTTAGATAAATTATACTTATGCATTGTTTTAAAAACTAGAATATGCTGTTATCTTGTTACTTGCTGCATAATTTCAGCGTATTTTTTTTATTATGTTACATATTTGAAAAGTCAAATTATGATTTATAAAGTCGCGCAAAAGATAATACTGTAACTCACCTAGTGTTTTGTTTAATGCCAATTTAGTAAACGAGAAAAGTACGATGTAATAAAAGACTTATTTGCAACATTTTTTTTTAAAATAAGATAATTTTGAACAGGTTATATTAGTCCAACAGAAAAAATGAGGTGCTAAAATATTTTAATTCCGACCACTTGCTCCAAATTTTACATAGACCTTATACATGTATTGAACCTCGAAAATTTGCCGGGAGACACTCTCTCAAGGGTCCTGAACGTCTCTGGTGATATCATCAAAATGATGCGACGCCTGATGTTCTCTTTCACTAACTTGAGATAAACCGCTGCCCAAGGAACCACTACGTCCACATCCAGATTTACTACCTTTCAAATCTCTCACAACGAAAAAATTTTGTATGTGGAAATAATTGTTTATGGAACTTTAATAACATAATATTTGAAATCGTCTACCCCAAAAACCCTTAGAACGATATCCCACCTCGGTAGTGGGGTGGGAGTAGTGATAAGGGAGTGATAGTGGGGATGGATGAAGTAAAAATATATTTTGAGGCCTTTGGTTCTTGTACACACACTAAATCACAATTTCTTTTTTCACCCCCTTTTATAATGGGGCGGGAGTAGTAATAGGGGTGGCTAATGCCTTAGCTTCTCTTATATATGCTAAATACCAATTTTATGGACTCTTACCTGCTTGATTTATATATTTACCCCGATTTACCCCGATTTACCCCAATTTACCAATTTACCCCAATTTACCTCCAACCCTTCAATGGAATAAGATAAAAATATAATCTAGTTCCAGATGTCGTTAAAATACATTCGTGTACCAAATAAGTGAATATCTTAAACGGTTCCAGAGTAATCGTGCACACAAAAAAAAGTTACAGACAGACAGACAGACAGAATTTTTTTTTGCTCAAACTTCAGATCTCGACGTTTCATAACATTCTAAGCCTATTGAACAATAAAAATTAAAAAAAATTGTCGTTACTATACTCCCACTGGAAGTGGGATTTGAAGGAACTGTTTTCATCATGAATAGCAATATCTCAACTAATTCTTGACCGATCTTCCCAATTTGGTAAGGAAATATTTTTTAAGCTAAAAAACAACAATTTATGTAGCACATCACGAGCTATACCTGATGATGAATATTTTTTAGAAAATCTCATGTAAAAAAAGGTACACTTGATATAACTTGATAATTCCAACCATTTTCGAGAAAACTGCTGCAAAGATTTCAAGAATTCTTTGAAAACAAACTCAATTTCAAAAGGACAATTATATTTATTGAAAAGTATGCTTTGGTGACGTCTTAGTTCTGCTAAAATGTCAAAGTAATGACAGAACTATTGTGTTTTTCGCAGTTTATCTTTTATCCTCTTTTCAGTGATAATAACAAAAACATTTTTTTTAAATTTTTAAACCATTTTTTCTTAATTTGTTTATTCTTTTTTTAACAAATTTACTTTTCTCAAAAAGCATGTCATCTCTCGGTTTCCAATTGGCGTAGGAAACCCTTTTTTATTTTAAATTGTTTCTTTCTTTATGTCAGCTAATTAATTGCCTTCTATTCCCTCATGCCCTGGCACCCACATCAACCTTGTTGTTTTTTGCCAGTTGTTTCAGGAATTGTCTGCATTTCTAGGCAATTTTAGACCTGAGAGCCTTTAGTGCTGCCTTGCTATCTGAAAGTATGGTTGGAGTGTTCGCTTTATTTGCTCATCTGATTATGATGGGATGAATATAAAAAGAAAGTCACAAAAAAGAAACAAAGTACTAGACACTAGACATGTTTTAAAGTCTTGTACTGTCTTACTGTACTGAATGTTTCTCTGAACTGTTTAGATTTTTCAATTTCCACACAAGTGAGCCGTGCCTCTTGTAATTCACAAACATTTTGATAAAATTAGGACTAATTCAGTCGCAATAATAAATTTAATTATTTAAGGTCGTCTGACATAACAAAATTTCCAATTAAATCAATTTACTCATGGCTTCCCAGTGATTTTATTAAAGATGTATTCTTCACAATTTCGGTTCTCACTCCCACAATATATCATGAGAATTATTAGTCAAACTTAACAAACAATATATTGTAAATTATTATTTACATACAAAGATTTGACAACATAAAATATGTTTTCCTCTATGAAGGAATGAAGAAATATAAACATAAATCTCTTCAGAAGCTGGGACTAACTACAATACATTGAAGTTTTACATGCATAGGTAGTTGCTGACAATGTGACATTTATTAAGCGTTATACAAATATAATGAAAATATTATGATAGATGGATAAATAAATTTATGAGTACCTATGTTTCAATAACATTCAATTGGTGTGACACCGCACTTTGAAAAAATTAGTAATGTTTACAAAAATAACACATGCTGATGATATTCCTGCGAGAGTTTAAAACGCCACGCCCTATTATAACATTAGTAGAGAGATCTGTGCAGTTAAACGTGCATTAATCTCCCGGTGCTTGAAAAAAAATATTTCTTTGTGCCATTTGATACAGTTCGATGGGAATGGTATCTGTGAGTACTTTTAAGGGTGGCGCAAGACGGTGCCGTGCTTAAAAAATTGATTTCGTAATTCGACAATTTCTCCTACATCCCTGAACCAGTTAAAAAAATATTTTGATAGGCTTTTAGAGAAAACTTGATAGGTTGATACTAGACTATTGAAGTCAACAAAAAAAAATTGTTTGATTTTCGTACAAGAAAAAGACCTTTTCTTTCTTTAGTTTTCAATAGCCTAGAATTATTCTACAAAATTGTCACTAAAAGCCTATCAAGAAAACTTTTTGGAAGGTCTCTTCTCTCTTCTAGAACTCGCCTGCGGCTCGCCCTGGAATCTGCTTGGTTTGACCTGCAAGACACCTCTCTCCGGTCTTGTAACGTAAATAACTATTTCGTAAAGAAGATAAAAAAGTGCAATTTTCTCCACTCTCGCAAATCCAAATCAAGTCGCAACCTTAAAAATATGTTTTGTGAGGTATTTTTACATTAGAATCAATTTTTGTTATTCGAGAGTTGCATAGCATATGTCGAATTCAGGAGTCTCGTGCTTGAACTATAAGGTTTTTAGCCATGAGACTATGAAATACTATTAGTAGGAGAGCTGGCAAACATTATGGTGAACGATAATATTCAAAATTTTCACTGATGGCAGTCCATTCTTTAGTCTTTGGGTATATCAGCACCGATCGTCTGCCGTTTCAAAGTGGAAGCATTAACTTGAGGGGTGTTTTCAAAAAGGGGTGATTTTAAGTTTTAGTGAATCATATTGTTCAAGAAAAATGTTTGCAAGGGTGACTAATATAGTTAGTCTAGACGGCATTTCTACCTAGGCAGACGATTTTTCTGGTAGCATTATCATAGCAGACGCAACTCAAAATGTCAAAAAATCACATTTCGGTGAACTATATTGTTCAAAAATAATTTTCGCGTCCTTCGATTTGTCTACTTATGGTTTAATAAATAACGAATCGGCAGACGGAAACATCGGTAGCATCGCCCTAGCAGACGCTGTCAAAGTGACAGATCCAGTTTTGATGAACGACATTTATCAAGAAAAATATGTAAGGAATGATAGATACAACAACTCCAGATTACATTCTCGCCCGGGCAGACGATTTTTTTCGTAGCTATGTGTATGGCAGACGTCTGTCAAAGTGGCATAAATCACGTTTCGGTGAACTATAGCGATCGAAAATAATTTTTGCGTCTTTCGATTCGTCTATCTATGGTACAATAAATAACGAATCGGCAGACGAAAAAATCGATAGCATTTTCCTAGCAAACGCTGTGAAAGTGAAAAATTTTAATTTTTTTTTTATAAATAGGTTTAGAATGTTGCGACGAAATTTTAAGTTTGAAAAACAAAAATCTGTCTGTAGGTCTGTCTGTAGCCTTTTTTGTGCGCACAATTACTCTGGAACTGTTTAAGATGTTGACTTATGGTGTATCTGTAACTAGATTATATTTTAACTTATTTTGTTGAAGGATTGGGAGCAAATAAAATTAAATAAGCAAAGCAAACAAGTAAGAGTTAATAAAATTGGGATTTAGTGTATGTACGAGAAACTAACTAACTAAAAATTTGTTGGCATCAGCCATCCCCACCCTATTATTTAAAAGGACCAAAGGTCTCAAATTCTTTTTTGACATCAGCCACTGCCGCTAACCCCACCCCATATTAAATGGGCTAAAGAAATAAAATTGTGATCAAGTGTATGTACGAGAAGCAAAACTATCAAAACATTTTGCCATCGACCACCGCCACGGCCACCCCGTTACCTTCGTCCCATCATCAAATTACCCTCTTTGATGGTATGTAGAAATAGTGATTCCTTAGACAACAGTTTTCAAATAAAGAATTCCTCTGCATACAAAAAATCGGTGACAGTTCGTTATATTTCCTGTGTGAATAAAACAAAAAAAAATCTGACTAAACAAGATTTATTACTTCGATACAAATAAAAAAATAACATAACAAAAAGTCTAGAAAACATTATTTTCAGAACATAATAATCTAAAAGTAACAAATAATATGTATAGCCATAAGAATATCAATCTATCATGTACGGCTATATTGTAAGGAACATACAAATGACTGATAACAGTAACTTATATTACAAAAAGGAAGATTAAATACGATATCACGAGCAACTTATAACTTAAATAAACTCTGATATATAAAAATGCCTAGATACCTACATGGTAGTATCACAATATGGTAATATCGCAATAAACAAATAAATATTATTTAAAAAGTAATAAAAAGGTGGTCTTTTTTTAAATCGCTACCTATAGATTGCACGGAATATGCTTTAGCTCCTGTACCACAGAAACTAATTATGGGATCCGAGGGGAATTCATCTTTAAAGTGTCCCAAAATCGATGAACCCTTCGGGATATTAAATATATTTCCATCCAGACAGATTTTTGTTGTTCAAACTTAAAATTTCGTCGCAACATTCCAAACCTATTTATATAAGAAAAAAAAATAATTAAAATTTTTCACTTTGACAGCGTTTGCTAGCAAAATGCTACCGATTTTTTCGTCTGCCCATTCGTTATTTATTGTACCATAGATAGACGAATTGAAAGACGCAAAAATTATTTTCGATCACTATAGTGCACCGAAACGTGATTTTTGCCACTTTGACAGGCGTCTGCCATACACATAGCTACGAAAAAAATCGTCTGCCCGGGCGAGAATCTAATCTTGAGTTGTTGTATTTATCATTCGTTACATAATTTTTCTTGATAAATGTCGTTCATCAAAACCGGATCTGTCACTTTGACAGCGTCTGCTAGGGCGATGCTACCGATTTTTTCGTCTGCCGATTCGTTATTTATTAAATCATAAGTAGACAAATCGAAGGACGCGAAAATTATTTTTGAACAATATAGTTCACCGAAATGTGATTTTTTTGCCATTTTGAGTTGCGTCTGCTATGATAATGCTACCAGAAAAATCGTCTGCCTAGGTAGAAATGCCATCTAGACTAACTATATTAGTCACCCCTGCAAAAATTTTTCATGAACAATATGGTTCACTAAAAACCAAAAAATCACCTCTTTTTTAATTCACCCCCCAAATTAATGCTTCCACTTTGAAACGGCAGACGATCGGTTTTGACATACCCAAAGGCCAAAGAATGGACTGCCATCAGTGAAAATTTTGAATATTATCGTTCACCATAATGTTTGCCAGCTCTCCTACTATATCAAATACTATGAAATAGGAGGTACGCTTTGCACGAACACCAGCTTTTAATGGGAGTAAAATTATATCAATGATTTCTTTAAGATTCGACCATAAATATTTGTGAATCTTTTCAATTATTTACTGTCACTTCTAGAAAATTTTTCTTAAACTCTAACGTAGTTGCCTTTGCAAAAATCATATGTCTAATCATGAAATGTGCATAACTACATTTCTGTGAATAATAGGACATGTGCACGTGACGTCACAGCTAACCTCAAAAATATATATTTCTTAAGATTTATGGGTATTTACCTGTTATTAAAATTTCAGCTTGGTTTCCATACTTTCAACTAAAATCTAATTCAGTGTAATGCTGTTCTAAATACTTTCTCCTAATAAAATAGGACTCTTTTTGTAGGTTGGAAATCTAACCTGTAATTAGCAGTCTATTTTTATTAATCAACAATATTGAAAAATTATTTGCGTGAATTTTTAAATATTTGCTTGGAGCCAGTATTGCTCCAAGCTGAAATGAGTATACAAACATTAAAAATGAGAATAAACTTAAAAAACTTAAAATTTGAGTTTGTTAGTTATATGATGCACATGCCCTATAGCATTGTGGTTCTCTCTTTTGTTTCTTAATAGGTATAAGTACTAGTGCAAGTATAAGGATCAATAAAAATTATTTTGAAAGTGATTTTTTTTACTTTTAGATAAATTTAATAAAATAGAAAAACAAATAGCATAGATATGAAATAGATATCAATTCAGAAAAAATCTATAATTTATTGAACACTAGGAGCCACCACCTTCCCATTTGAAAAAAAAGTTTTCGATAAAAAAGTGGTTTGTTCAATTTTGGAGGCTTCGTAAAGTTATTAATGAAATTAAACGAAAAATTATATTAGAACAAATTTTTGTGTTCCAAAGCATTCTAGACGAATGTCTTAAAATGCTTAAATAAACTAAACATCGACTCAAAAAATCGCGAAAATCTCATCGTATACGCAGAATTTTGTCTTGAATCCAAATATGTAAAAATATACAGGGTGTTCCATTCAAAAGTCGAAAGTTGCGGTCATTTTTGGGTAAACCGGAAATGGTCTTCTAGCGTTTTTTTTTCCAAAAATCCATTTTTACAGGTAGTTTATGCACCCCAAATTTCAAATGGATAAGTTATATACTTCTCATTCAAGTTAATATAAAGGAATGTGTATTTATCTTTTGTCCATTTACCACTGAATATAACTACCACAGATATACAATTTTACAATTTTGGACATACATTATTAGAGAAAAAAATCACGAACCTAAAATAAGTTTTTTTAGGTTTAAATTAGTCTATATTAAAATGTCCATTACTTATAAGAATGTTTTTCTAAAATTCCTTGTAATTATTAAAAAAAAATCAATCTATCAAACTCAGACAAACATAAGTGGGACTTTAAGTGGATTCCTTATTTTAAATTGATACCCACAACACATTGTGCTATAAATGAATTTCAAGTATGTTTTTCTTTCAAATAGAAAAATACTCATACATACTTTTGCTCATTATTGATTGATTTGATAGTAAGTATTTACGCAGACAGTTGTAAGTTGCTTCATTCATGAAACAGATTTTATATATTTCGACTACATTTTATGTGATATCAACTGCAATATGAATTTCTTAGTATCACATCAAAGTAATAAAATTAATAATTTTAAATTGGAGCAAGCAAAATGTTAAACGGAATTATATTGTAGTTTGTGTTATTTAAGTTTTATAACAAAACTTCTACAGATGTTATCGCGAAAATAAAATGAAAAAATAATATATGAAGTGATCTGTAATGATAAATGTTCACTTTTTTGATGGAGGATAAGAGTACTTAGACAATTAATAGAATTTAGTATTTTCAAAAGGTCATGATAATAGAGAAGTAACGTATCTGCCATTCTCTCAGCGAGTGACTGAAAACTGTTTACCTACTTCTTATAGAAACACTGCGTAATTTCTTTGATTTTTGAACTTTTGTACAGAAAGATGCTGGAACCTTCGTTGTGCATTTCGACAACCATGGAGATGATAAAAACTAAAACACTACCAAAAATATTTCCATATTCATCTATTCTCTTATAATAATGAGACATATATTTGTATAATATGGGAATACTATATAAATTGTACATTATGTTGCATTTTGTCCTCATTCTATAGCTAGGCTAACGCCTGTTGAATATAGTGGAGTCAATAGAGACTGAAAATATGCATTATTTCGCAATAATTACGGGAAGCTTCGATTTTCCTAAAACCTTTTGATGTCACTTTTACATAGCTTAAAATAAAAATTTATAAACATATAATCGTGAGGAAATTGTTTATTAATTATTTAAACAAAAAAAACTTTTTTGTAACAAAATTATTATGAGTTGAGAAATTTTAAAACAATTCAATTCAAATTGACAGATAAGGAGTTTTCGAGGTCGCTGAAATAGATTATGATATCAAAACGAGGTAATTCAAAATGGCTGATCCAATATGGCCGACTTTTCTATAAATATTTCATTAAAAATGACTCTTCTCTCATTTAAGTTTTTGTGATGTCAGTTTCATTAATTAGTTCAAAAGTTACACCAAATTCGGTGTAGCGTGCCGGAGGCCGCGCGCCTACTTACGTGTCGCCGCATTCCATCTTCGTGCGCTAAACAAAAAAATCTGGAGACTATATTATATACATATTTGATCTGAAATTTCCCGTACATTCGAATGCCGTAATTAGTTTTTGAAAGAAAAACATTATTTTAAGATATTTTTGATAAAAACTGGTATTTTGCAACTAATTTGTTTCATAACAGATTACGCTCAATAACCCAGTCACTTTATACGAAAAAAAACTCCAAACCTCTAAAAAATCCAACCTAAAATTTCTCAGCGGAATTCTCTTTATTTTGGCATCACAAATAATTTCTCAAAAGTTCATAAAGCCAACTGGACGGCTACAAAAGTTACAGAAGGTCAAAGGTCACGAAAAATCAGTTTTTCTCAAATATGTCGTAAATTATCGGTTTTAGGTTAATTTTGGCTATTGTTCGTGAGATAAATCTGCATAAAAAAAGGATCTATCCAAAATTTACGTAGAACCAATAGTTCTTGAGACATTGAGCTGAGAAACTTCGGAGAAAAGTGTATGCGCCACTATTTTATACGTATTAGTACGTTGGATGGCAGGCTCTAGCGTTCACTAACCCAATACCGAGGTATAACCAAATAAAACCTATTTCATTTTATTTAGCAGGTTTTTTTACATAGGGAATCACTTTTGACGACACTTTCCATTGGTCGAGATTGAAGTTACAAGAAAAAAACAAAAAAAATGAAAATAACAAAATTCAAATTCAACCACGAATAACTTTCAAACGAAAAAAGATAGAATTATATATTTTTTTTAGTTTTATAGTATAAACGATTCTCTTTAATTTGATGTATAATTTATTACAAAAATAATAACTTTAACACTAGAAAATTGACGTTAATTTAGATGTTACACAAATTGTCAATTTTTTTAAAAGCTCTAACTCGTTGTAACTCGCTTATGTATTGAGCTATTCGAATGTTTTTTTCACCAAAAACTGCCAAATTTCATAGACTTCATTTTGTCTCAATTAATGCTGGGTCTAGCTCTGTAAATAAAAGAGATACAGCCTTTTAAACACAACGAAGCGAACTTCGGCGACGGAGTCGCAAGGCTTCCCCTCTCGTTCCCGGTACATCCCGCGTTCGCCATAAACCACGCAAGAGTATAATCAGCGGCCGTAACAAAAGCTTTACAATAATCTTCCTTTATTGTAAGATGATAAAATTAATAAATCAAATTGAATAATATGATATTAATTGTAATAATCCGCTATATATGGAGTCGTACAACGCGGGTGGTGCATTAATAAATGGAAAATAATAGGTATCAGACAGAGATAACTGATTTTCAGATATATCAATGTTAAACTCATGCCAGCTAGTAAAGTTTCTACTTTGCTTCGTAAATTTTAATATTTTCCATAAAGTGTCAGAGGTAACCACATAATCAAAACAGTTATTTGGTATGCTTTCATTAACTCGTAGAGGATCTGAACGATTAGTTGGATTTTTGTACATCTATATTTTTGTTTGTCCATGTAAACTGGAAGGGTTAAAATCAGTTAAAATTTATTGGATAATACCATTTCAAGCAGTAATGGGAGTGGGATTTTTACCATCTAGCCTGTCTTAGTTTTGATCAAAATTGTCGATGTCGATGAATGTAATTGTTTTCTTCAGAACTTACTGGAACTCCAGGTGAAATAAAAATGTCGTAGTTTTTACTAATACGTGACTAGCTAAAGATGTTAAATATCCGTATTTCATCGTAGGAATAACCATAGCCAAAAGAATAAAGCATATCAATAAGTTTTTTTCTTCTGCCCGCACGATACACATGTAATTATATGTAAAGGATTAAAAAAGTGGTCTATGCTGGTTGTTTTTTTTTTTCATAATTATTAATATAAATTGCATTACTATAGAAATAACGTTTAAATCAAATTTGTCTGTGCCGACATATTTAGTATCCACGACATAAATGTTTATAACAAATCTGAAGCTTCTTGTTTACATTGCTGATTATTCTGAATAGTAGTCGTGTTTTTTTACAGTTTTAAAATGTCCACCTATAACTTCATTTAAGATACTGACAGCACTTGTGTCTGACAACAAAAATTCGTTGGTCTTTTTAGCTTTATTATCACTTGAATGAACTGTTGTATTTCCTTTGTGTTCCCAAAACACTTTGTTTGTTTAAATGCTTTCTAGTCTCTTTCTTATATTTCCGCTGCTATAATAATCTAATTCTTCTTCCGTGATTTCTTCAAATATATCATTAAGGAGTGTTTTTAGAAATGTTAAAGTTAAGGATTCTTTTTGCAAAACAGCAAGTTCAACCTCCCTAAATAAAATGTTTAACGCTACCTTAAATTCATTTTTTCTTGCAGTGGTTTAGTTTGTACACATTTAATTTTTTTTTGCTAATATATTTTGCATAACAGATTTTATGATAATTTCCGTCATCCCCAAATAAATCTGAATAAAAGTAAAACCTGCCTTTTATTTCTATATCACTGCAGCTTTAATATATATTTTTTTCTAGTTTCCGCACCCGTTCCTGTACAAATTGCTTCTTCTTTTTTCTGAATTTTCCAGACAATGCTATATTATTTTAATCTGATTTTTGTCTTCATTATAACCACATGCAGGCTCACTTACATTTTTACTAATATCAGAGGCAATATGTCTTGTCTCTACTAATATCATTCTTATTACAAAAAGAATAATGAAATCAGTACCGAAGAGTGTGCAAATAAGTGCCACCACTTTATTTTATAAGATTTTTTTTTTCATTTGCACAATGTATAATAGACCTGATGCCAGTAACAGTTGGTTTTTTACCATTAGATTTTCTCTGCTTTCAGCAGTTTCGCAAAAGTAACATGCAGTTTTTTTCATTGATAATGTATCTACAATATACATAAACTGTAATAGCCTAAATGTAAATAAAATAATATATACTTATATTAACACTTATCTAGACAATAATGAGGCCAGCAGCCGATACGTTTCTTGATGGGCCGAGAGCGTAGCGGGAGCGAGAGAGGAAGCCTCGTGTCTTCGTCGTCGTAGTGTGCTTCGTTGTGTTTCAAGGGCTGTAGCGCTTTTAGTTAAAAAAATAGATCTGGCATGAATCGAGACAAAATGAAGCCTATTAAATTTGTCAGTTTTTGGTGAAAGAAAAAATTGAATAGGTCGTTATATAAGCGAGTTATGGCGAGTTCAGAATTTGAAAAATGTGGCTGATTTGTGTATCCTTTTGAATTTTGCCAGTTTTTTTATGTTAATTTTTTAATTATTGCAATAAATTATACTTCAAATTAAACAGCAATGTTTACTTGTCAAAACCAGACAAAAATTTTATCTTTATCTGTTTTAGTTCTAAAGTTATATTTGATTAAATATTAAATTTCTAAATTTCTTTTTTTTTAGTTTTTTTCTTATATCTTCGGTCTCGACCAATGGAGAGTGTCGTCAATTTTGATTTCCTATGTAAAATAACATGCTTTAATAAGTAGTGAAGGTCCCATCTGGTTATACTTCAGTATTGGGTAGGTCAAGAAAGAGAAGGCTTTTCGCGCTCTGCCCGACGGGCTATATAGTGATGTATATAGATAATAAGACCAATGTATACATAGGAACATCGTTTATGCACATATACCAGCATAATTTCTTTCTGAGATGTCCATGGAAATGGACCCTTCTTCATAATAATAATAGTAAGCAGCGTTGATGTATGAAAATAGCTCAAAAATACATTGAAGAGACAACGCCAATAGCTTCTAATCAAGAACAATTCTTGTCCAATAAATAATAGATTTATTTCTTTACTAATGACCAAATTAGAAATGTTTAAAATTAATAGCATATAGGCCTCGGATGATGCTGATGTTTTAATCATAGAAACAGCTTTGAAGCAGTCAATTGAGCGCACTCCAGTTGTTGTTGGAGAAGATAATGATCTTTTCATAATTACTTCCACATCCAGTGGAAGTATATAGTAACGACAAAAAAATTTTAAAAAATTTTTATTTTTCATATAGGCTTAGAATGTCATGAAACGTCGAGATTTTAAGTTCGAGCGAAAAAAAATTTCTGTCTGTCTGTAACTTTTTTTGTGCGCACGTTTACTCTTGTAGCAGACATATTGCCGCCTCATAAATTATAAAATATTTTTACTCAAGCGTGAATATCCGCGGTAGATTTAAATATATTTCTTAAATTTACATCTCAAACAAACACAACGGTATGCAACCAGAGTTACGTCTAAACTACTACTCAAGATAGCTGGATGTTCTAACTTAACTTTAAGAGTGGAGAGGGTAAAGAGACGATACGTTTTGAATGCAATGAAAGGGAAATCAGAACGATTAGTTTTCCGTTACTTGAAGTTTAAAATTTCGATTGCTCGCTAAACTTTTGAAAAGTGATGTATCTTCATTAAATTTCTCCTTAAAGACTTCAACATCGAAAGGGTCGATAGTCCCTCTTCTGGAACATTAAGCAGGCCTAATTATTTTCACCGGTTTAATCTGTAAGTAATTTATAAAGAAATAATTTTTTTTGTAACTTAGATTTGGCAGCGGCCATTTTACAGCAATTCACGATTACACTTCATTTCTTTCCAGGGTTTTAGTATTGGATGCAAGTTTTTAGTTTTGGATTCAAGTTTTTATTATAAAAATGCAAATCTTCTAAATTTGAAGCAAGTTTTATCAATTTTGGGATGCACATCGTAGATATGCAATCTTTTTAACGTCATATTAAATTTTGGGTTGGAAACATTAATTTTTTTTAACCATCCCACGGGGTTATCTTTCTTCTCTTCTACGTAATTAGAAGATAAAAATGTATCTATTAGTCTAGAACAACTTTTTACGGAGGACGCGACGATAATATGGTAGGATAGTTGGGATTTGTCCTTACGGAATTTCTGGAAGCGTCGAATATGGTACTGGGAACTTCTTAACTTAATCTCGGGCTCATCTATAAATCAACGATTACGTCACTGTGGATTGGATTTCACCATCATCATAACTTACTAGGAGTTACTACCTTCATTCACAGAAAATTCCAGATAAGTGTCGCAAATAAAATTTTTATCTAATGTTTTTTTTTATAAATACCTCATATTTTTATGCTTTAACATTTTTTTAGAGTTCTTTAAAGTATCATGTTGCAAATATTTAAAAAAAAAAACTATTTCCATTTTCAATTTTATTCTTAACATGTTTCAACGAACAGTTAATATTTTCTATTTTTATTAAGGTATAAATTATCGGCGTAACGTGTGATTAAAATCAAATATATAAAAAGTTCTGTAAAGACTTTGTGATCACAATTTCTACGAAACGCTTAGGTATATTTATATAATAAATTTTGACCTTTAAACACCATATTGCCAGTTCATGTTTTAGACAATATTTTAAGTAATATCTATATAACATATTATTGTCCATTCGATTTCTTCTTTGTACATAACTTCGTTTAATATTAAGGCCTCAGTTTTCTAATAAAAACACACCTAGTTTGATTGATTTATAATAAAATCAATTTTATAATTACATTGTCCACTTATTTCAGGTATTTTGATACAAACCAAACTATACAAACAAAGTATTTAGATATGATCTACTGAATTAATTATTTAATCTTTAATAGAAAGTTGAACATCTTTTAGTAATATTTAAAGGTACTAATTTAATTTTTACTTTTACGAAATTTGAATTATTAATTTACACTTTTTTTTACAACTAGTACTTTCTTTAAATTTTGATTAGTTTATCTTTCTTGTAATCAAACTTCAATTTTAGTGTAAATTACAAATATAGAAAGATTGGCGCCCCGCTTTTCTAGGAAAATTATCTTTATATAAGTCACATTAACATCTCTTTAAGAAAAATTATTAAAACATCTATCATTTATTAATTTCTATCTACCAAACACGTATAACTAACATGACTCATCTGCCGAGTCTCTGAGCTACTGGGGTAGTAACATTTTTTCTTTAAATAACATAAAGTGCAGTAAGAATCTCAAACACTTAATGAAAATTAAAAATTTATTGAACAGCGAAGAAATAATGTTACACTCTGGAACCGAGATATTGACTTGAAATTTAGTACACATATGTACTTATCCGAGATCTAGAACTAGATTATATTTTCATCTTGTTCCGGCGAAGGGTGGGGGGTAAATTGGGGTAAATTTGGGGTAAATAGGTAAATCAAGGAGGTAAGAGCCCATAAAATTGGTATTTAGTATATACAAAAGAAGCTAAGGTCTAAAAAAAAATTGTGGCATTAGCCACCCCCACCCCATTATTAAAGGGGATGAAAAAAAAATGTGATTTAGTGTGTGTACAAGAACCAGAAACCTCAAAATATTTTTTACTTCATCTACCCCCACTACCACCCCCACCCCACTAACGATGTGGGGTATCGTTTTATGGGTTTTTTGGGTAAAGGATTTCAAATATATTATTAAAGTTCCATAAACAATTATTTCCACATACAAAATTTTTTCGTTGTGAGTGACTTGGATAGAAAATCTGGATGTGGAAGTAGGGATTCCTTGGGCAGCGGTTTTTTAATAGGACGCACTCCGATTACTCACAATATCTATTTTCTTAAATCCGTAAAAGGAAACGTCCAGTCGAAGATTTACAATCCCTGGGCAATCCAGAAGTATGCAGATTGTAGAGAACATATTCATGCATTTAAAATATTACAAAAAAGATAAGATTTACAAGAAGCATTGGCGGCATTCAATATAGAAAACTGTTTGGAAAATTTGCTAATGAATAGTGGCACATTGTTTATTTTAGCTATGTATGGGGCTACAAAAAAAAGAGACTTCAATTGATAATTATAGATATTTTAGTTTTGCAGAATGCACTAGACTAAATAAGCCTGTGCAATTGTTGTCACTTCCTCCCACAGCAGCAGCTACTCAACAACATCCATTCAGGGTATATTGCCAGGTAAAAACTTGACTGGGAAAAGATTTAGACCATCAGCAATGGGGTTGGACTTTAAACAATAATTTATTACAGCCAACAACTACTCTGATTCCTCCTGCACCAGATGAACTTCTCAATTATATTTTCTGCAATTGCACAAGATGTTGTGGCATCAATTGTGGATGCAGAAAAATAGGATTGCCATGTTCCGTAGTGTGTGGCTCTTGTCGGAGCCAATCGTGTCCCAATACGATGTCCGAGGATACAATCGTTGAATCTGACTTCAACGATGATGAGGCCGACCTCATTTCGTTATTTTCCGCTAAGATGATTGTTGATGAAGATGAAAATATTGAAGAAATGGAAATAGAAGAGATAGACGGAGACAGATAGAAGAATAAGAAGTCCGCAAAAACGAACATTAATCAACAAAATTATAATATAACTTGTAACTTATGAATTGGGCTTACAGGGGACACCATTAAAAAAAAAGAACCCATATCTTAAAAACTATTGATTCTACGTAAATTCTGTATAGAACTTTTATGCAGATCTGACAAACAAATTTTATAATAGCCAAAATTAACGTACAACCGATAAATAATAATTTACGAGATATTTGAAAAAACTGATTTTAGTGACCTTTGACCTTCTGTAACTTTTGTAGCCGTCCAGTTGGCTTTATGGACTTTTGAGAAATTATTTTTTATGCCAAAATAAAGAGAATTCCGTTGGAAAATCCTAGGTTGGATTTTTTTAGAGGTTCATGTATAAAGTGGCTGGGCTACAAGGACTATTGTTGGTAACTTTTGGTATGTTGTTCCTGATATATTCAGAGATGTATTCTCAAAAGTTATCGCTTCCCGGAGTTTTTCCGAAATGAAAACCTCTATTGACTCCACTAATAGATGTATAATAAAATAAAGAAGATTATAAAATAAAAATATTACCGCGTTAAAAAAATGTAAATTATCGCGCCTCCCTCTTTTGTCACACTTAATACGCCCTGAAAATGTATGATTCGGGTGTTTAATTAGGATAAAATTAGGCCTTGGGTTTGACAATGTCTATTTGATTGAATGAAAGATATAATAATGTCTCACAAGAAGCCAACCACACAATCAATGTATTGTATTTCTATATTGATTTACAAACGTTTTTATTTTTATCCTTATTTTCTTATCCTCATTACAAATCTGTAATAAATAGCTAAATGTATAGAATAAAAATAACGCTTGTTTTCATAGTAATGGATAGACTACAAACAAAACAAAATCTGTATTTCTCCAGTTACCTTTTATAGTGTTCTATGGAGTGCTCGATCTCCATATGCACGCAGCTGGTAGAATATTCCAAACAAAATTAAATATGTTCTTACCCTTGCTTGTATGAGGTTTCAAGTAATAAAATGTGTTTAAATGTTGATATTAGAATTCTAAGATTATTATATCTAATAGGACAATATTGACGGATTTTTTTCAAAAAAGTTGCTGTATGGTATCATGAACTATAGGCAATAATTTCCACTAAAAGTTATGAGATAGTATTATTAGTACAGAACTAGAGGTTTTAACTTCGGAATAATGTCACATGAATTAAATTTCGTACAATTTTGCATCACAGTTAAGTTTCTATACTATAGGGGGTGGATGCCATCACTTTTCAGGGGCGGCACCTAATGGAAAAACAAAAACATTGGAGCTGAAATGGAATCAAAGAACAATTTTAAAAAATGGGCTTTTTTGGCCCATCCGTGGTAAAGATGAAAGCCATCTTTTTTTACTAATTTTGAGGTGCTGAAAGCGAATCCGTCACCCGTTTTGGTGAAAAATCTCGGGAACACATTAAAAAACAACCCTTATTTGGGAGTGACATTGGAATTGATATTAGAACTTAAAACCAATGAAAACTTTGAAAAGATAAAATCCACCACCTTAATTGGTGGGCATGGGTGTAAGAGTATTCAGAAGTAATCACATTATAACCTGATAATAACCATTTGACAAGTTTTGGTTTTTTTAAAAATAAATAAATAACCTTATATTAGATACTGTAACTTACACCGTTCTTGTGGGTGGTGAGGAATGAGGGAAATTTAGAATTTTTGTTTCTTCTTCTACTTAGCTAATAAAACTGGGTATTTTGAAAGAATTTCCTGCACTAAAGAATAACTTTTTGTAGCAAGACGAGTTCTAATATCAATTCCCAAATGCACCCCCAAATAAGGATTGTTTCTTACTGTCTTCTCAACGTTTTTAGTCAATTCGGATGACAGATTGGTATTAGTAAAAAAAATTATGGTTTCCGCACTTTACTGCGCCTATCTAGTTTCATAGTCAAATCAACCAGAAAAGAATAGTCGAACAAATTTTGTCACCATACAATTTTCATTGTCATTTTGAACATGAAATTTAGTTGGTTAAGTAAGTAATCATTTTTTTAGACCTACAACAACTTTACTTGTTTTCGTAAACAAGTAGTTTAATAATCATATCTTCTTGTAGAACAACAAATTAAATAGTATAATGACATTTGTTTATGTTCACTAACCATTTTCAATTTGGTCTACAATTAAATAGTACAACGACTTTGTTTTTTGTTCACCAACTAATTTTTAGGTTGATCTCACTACTTTATTGTATGATAAAGTTTTTTTTGTTAGCCAAAATCTCGGTATTGAGACATCAGACCACCCAAACCAAAGATTAGAGATTGTTTATAAGATCCATCCAAATATATCGATGATCCCTGAGAGAATTTGAACATTGCAATCATGTTATTAATTTTCTATAAATTCATAAGAGTATAAGGTAATGCATGATTGATTATTGTCAGTGATTTGTATGTGGCGCCATCTAGGAATAATTTCTGTATTAGACTACGTAGTAAAGCAAAGTTTATGGTAATTCCCTTTTCTAGAACTTCTAGAAGACGACAATAATATTGGTTTGTCTACCAAGTACAATAATACAGCGAACTAATACTGGGTTAGAATTACAATTCGATAATACTTAAAAATAAAATCTACTATTTATCTAGTTTCATTTGACAAAATTCAACAAATTATTAGTAAGATGAATAAATTATAGTCTTATGCACCTATTTTTTAAGTTAATGTTTATTTTGTTGTGTGACAATCACCTTTTATTTAAAAATACTATTAAATATACTTCAATTTAACAAAATGAATATACTATTTTTTTTATTGATTTAATCCATATTTTTTGCAAACAAAAGCACTGATGCGACGTCTTAATTCATCAAAGTGGATTGCAGAACGATGTTATGTTTATGTAAACGGAACTGCGGGTTAATGTTTATTTTGTTGTGTGACAATCACCTTTTATTTAAAAATATTATTAAATATACTTCAATTTAACAAAATGAACAATATATATACTATTTTTTTTATTGATTTAACCCATATTATTTGCAAACAAAAGCACTGATGCGACGTCTTAATTCATCAAAGTGGATTGCAGAACGATGTTATGTTTATGTAAACGGAACTGCGGGTTAAGGTGGGCGGTTTCGTTAACGTAATTCGAGGATTTCTCCTGCATCCCTGAACCGATTGAAAAAATTTTTTTAATATTCTTTTAGAGACAGCTTTATAGAATGGTACTGGGCTATTTAAAACTAAAAAAAGAAAAAAGCTTTTTACTTGTGCGAAAATCAAAAAAAGAATTTTTTTGACTTTTCAATAGTCTGGTACCATTCTATAATGTTGTCTCGAAAGGCCTATCATACAATTTTTTGAATTGGTTCAAGGATGCAAGAGAAATTCTCGAACTACGAAATCATTTTCTTAAGCACGGTACCGGCACCCTTAACTCTACAATAGTATTGGTTTATCTGTCAACTATAATAGTAGAGCAAACTGCTACTGGGTTTACAATTACAATTCGACAAAAGTTAAAAATAAAATATACTATTATCTAGTTTAATTTGACAGAATTCAACAAAATAATAGTCAGATAAAAAAAATAATAGTCTTATTCATCTATTTTTTAAGTTAATGTTTGTTTTGTTGTACGACAACTTTTTATTAATTATAATAACAATCACCTTTTGTTTAAAAATACCATCAATATAATTTAGTTTAACAAAATTAACGATATTGTTAGTTAGCCAATTTTTTTTGTTGAACTTACCCATTCTTTGAGTGCATTAAAGGAAAGTAGACAAAATGAAGATTAACTGGAGAGGGAAGGCGAAAAGTAAGCAGTTTACATATTATAACTTTTGTTATTTAAATCTTCTTAAGATTTAAATAACAAAAATTATAATATGTAAACCAAGTCAGCCATCTTATTCGTAATTGTGAAAATAAAATAAAGTGTTACAAATAAGTTATTTGTTTATAAAATCTGGAAACCACACCCAGTTTATAAGAAAGTTCGTTGCAGAGTCTGCCTCTCCAAACAGTGCAAGGGCGAACGCCTCCTCTAGAGGACATGTATCTCAACCACCAAATAGTGGAGAGAGTGTAGTAACAATCGGCTTGGAACAAAAAGATTCAAAACTTCTTAGAAGTGTGTGAAAGCACTTTGACTTGGGACTAACGGGTGTAATATAAAAATATTTTACTAGAATTTTGGAGAATTTGTGGCTAGCTTTATAGTACAAATAGTGATTATATCATTCACAAGAAGTTGTCTTTTGAAAATGCGCGAAATGGCAGAATACAGGGTGTTTCGAAAAGATTGGGACAAAGCTTAGCCGTATATTCTTGACATCAAAACAAGTCGATTTAACCGAAAAAGTAGCGGTCTAACTCTTCTCGTTTTCAAGATACAGGGTGGTATAGTAAAACGATTGCATTCATAATTTGTCTCTATTTTAGAGGCTATTATTCGTATCTACAACAAGCACTATTGACGATTTCAAGACATCATACTTGACGTACACCTACTAGATAAAAAACCGCTTTTAGGTACAATTGAATTTCTTCGAACTGGTGTGTGACAAAATTGTAAATTGCGTATTTCTCTGAAAGGGTGCATTTTATTGCGTTTAAACAAGTACGTCTCTTCCTTAGGAAATTAAATCGCGTTCCACTTATAATAGAAGACAATGTCTAAAACCTAACCCCCAAAAAATTATGGCTTAAAACGTAGTACAAAAATATTGTAACTAGCGCCATCTATACAATGTGACATCGGCACAATTGTAATTAGCGACCTGAAAAACATGTCGTTACCAACTTTAAAGTAGATATGTATAATAGTCTCCAAGACACAAAATACGAATATATTTTTTTTACTTTACCACCCTGTATCTTGAAAACGAAAAGAGTTAAACCACTACTTTTTGGGTCAAATCGACTTGTTTTGATGTCAAGAATCTACGGCTAAGCATTGTCCCAATCTTTTCGAAACACCCTGTATAAGTTACATGAGGTGTTCCTAAGATTTTTTGCCGTGACCTCGTTTTCGATTCACCTCTTTGGAAATGACCCCATGTACTCGCTCATGTACCAATCGGCTTTTTCTCTAATATTATTAAATTTAAGGACCTGCTTTTAGGTATGCAACTGTCTCTTTCTGATGATTCTATGACGCTCCCGTCCCACAGACAAGTCGCAGGATGGATCTAAATTTATTTTATTTGAAAAAATTAGGCGTACTTCCGGATTTTGCGTCTTGGGCATGATCGTCGTCGAACGTAAAAATATTTTCTTTCAAATTTTCATTTTTGGTGCTCCACATCTCTGCAAATAGTCTATGTAATGAAGGCAGAAATAGTGTAAATATTTCGTGCAAAGACGATTACATTCTCCCCCATTTTCGAGGATGCTGAACACGATGCAAGTGGTGGGAGAAGTTTTAACCACCGCAACCCCCTGAAACGGTCACCCCTTTATGAATCCCTTTATGTTTTCATATATGAACGGGTCTGAGGAGTGATTTATCGACGGATCGTACTTAAAATAACATGGAAGGGGGTTTTAGAGTAAGTGGAATCGAGACAGCAGGCCTAGGGGGTTGATTAAACTCTCCTGAGGTGTGGAAAATCATTTTTTTCTAATGGTTCGGTTCAAATGCGTGTCGGGGTTGTTGATCACGGGAAAAATATTCATTTTTAGCTCCAACCTCCTCATCTCTTAAATGCTGAGTGAGGTGCTTTCTGTCCGTTTGAGGGATGAGGAGAGGTTGAAGCTAAAAATAAATATTTTTGCCATAATCAGCGACCTCGAAAACGTTTGAACCGAATAATTTGAAAACAAAAATGACTTTCCTCACGAGAGTTTAATCTACACGTTATTTTAAGTATAACCCGTCGATAAATCACTCCCCAGATTCGTTTATATATGATCGGTCAAAAACTTCTCCCACCACTTGCATCGTGTTCAGCACCCTCGAAAGCGGGGGGGAGGTAATCTCGTCTTTGCACGAAATATTTACAAAAAAGTCGTTTTATAATGCTTCCTTACTTAGACTAAAACTTGTAAAATCTTTTCGTGCGAATATTCGGCTCTGATGCCTGAAATATGATTAGCTGTGGTCTAAAATTTTCTTTTTGATTCATTTTTTCCTAAATCGATTTTTTACTTACTTTGAAATACACGAAATATAACGAGTTTCAACGTACTTTATATACGTATTTTTGGGGACATTTTCATTATTATACTCTTCGCAAATAAGAAAACGAAGAGTATATTGCATTTCTAAAACCGTAAATATCGCTCACAGACAAAACATTTTCATATTACTGTGTTAGTCAACAATTCTGAACAACTTTCAAAATGTCCGTCTGTCCATCCGTCACGTTTCTTGTAAGCACGATAGCTTGAGAAAGAAAAATCCAATTGTACCGAAATTTGGACAGCAAGTTAGTGTTAGCTAGGGGAAGAACCCTATTATTTTTTAACAAAATCGATCAGTAAACAAAATGTTGTTAATGATTTGAATTTGAGAACAATTTTTTTTTATTTTTACGTTTTTGTAATTGAATAGAAATCTGGTGAACTGATATTTCATTTTAATATTTAAGGATGGGTATATTTTACAAATATCAACCTTGGAAATATGATTTTAGCTCGTTTGTTATAATGTAAAAATTTACATTTTTTATGTGATAGGTGGTGGTGTAGTTCTTACGCTTTTGACTCGGAATCCCCTTAAAACCCACTATCCATAAAAAATCACATTCCCCTAAAACCCGAAATACCTAAAACCTCTCCTTATACCCCCCTTGACCTCTCGCTGAATTCTATAATCCATCAAACAATTTGCTTTAATGGAAGTAAATAATTATTTTTAACCACTGACAGCAGAAACAGGGTTTTTTCATTTCTTTTCCCTGTATTATCAAAATATTACTCATAATTCTATAGAAAACAATCAATTTAAATTCAAATCTGAAATCGAAAGATATATTACTTTAGCCTACGGTTTTACTCTATAGAGACCGCTTAAATATCTTTAAAAGTACAGAGTCAAAAAGTCGTTAGCCATAACAGCCGGTCGTTATGTCACTCGTGCGCTCAAACGCGTATTTGTTAGGTATCGTTAACCATGATTGATTGTAAAATGAACTTAAATAAAATGATAAAAAAAATGACCTGTAAGCCACAGTTAAACAAAATAAAAACAATTGCAATTTGGTAATTTGGTAAAATTTGACTCGGAATCCAAGGGTCCCAGGTTCGAAACCCAAATGGGGTATGGTATAGTTTTTTTTATTTTTACTTTATTTTACACTGGGTCTTTCACCGACTAAGTTCGTACTATGAAATTAAAAATGTCTAATACTAACATTTACAAACAACTGCGAAGAGTATCCTATAGAATGCGTAACAATTATATAAAAAGTTTAGTAAACTGGCGAAGAGTACGTTTTTAGCTTGTTTTTTCTTAAACTGTATCTTGCATCAAAGAACCCTTCCAATAAAAAGAAAGTATTGAAACTCATGCTAGTCTTTTTCTTTATATTTAATAAATCATTATTTCACAAATCTCATAAGTTGTAAGTTATTACAAAACTGATGATATTTATTTTAAGACCATAAAGTCATTTATTGTTTGCTACACATATTCACACCTATCTTTACTATCAGATATCTATCTAATAATGTGGCTTATGGCGACAAATAACGTGTAAATCATATTTGATGGTCATATTCCGCGCCTCCACATAAATTTCAATTCATCTTGGATGATGTTGGAGGTGGATAACAAAGTTATGGCGCCTTAGAAGCAATAGGAATGGGAACGCACGGGATTAATAAAAGTGAAATTTCTCCGTAGTTTTATTCGTCATATAATGCTGTAAAAAAATACCGCATGTCGAAAATATTATTATAGTCTGCAGGGATCTCGTGAATAGAGCCAATAGGATATTCAATTAAAGAAATTCCATAATCTATTGTTAAACTTTTACCTCGTGTAATAAATGAATCTTTTACAGAGGGAATATTTTCCTCTGGACAGTTTTGTTATCGCCAATTTTCGAAAAGGGTGAAACTAGTAACATGGAGTAATCACACATCTACAAATTTTAACTTTTATTTTGTATCGTTAACCAGAACCACTTATTTGCATTGTTTTGGTCCCAGCTACGTCTAACATAGTCATAAAAAAAAATTGTTGGCTCTAAAATTTGTAGTAACTGACCTAACTCACATATTTTAATAAAAAAAAGCAATTAATTACATCATGCGAAAAAAGATTTGCCATTTTGATATATATTTCAAATACATGTTATATACTATATGTTTAATTAGAATATGAGCTCTTTAATCAGAAAATTATTTATTCTTCTTGCGCTTCTTAGCCCGTCTCTTATAAGTTACTTCTGCAGCATCTCTTATACATGTTCAACAGTAGTCTGCCAACATCGCAGAAGTTCATTTGCCCTGATATCTTTTTTCCGTATTTTTTAATATCCTGGCGAAATCTCTCTCCATGCACATCACTTACTGCACCACAGTTTTCTGGGAAGTAATCTAGGTGTGAATGTAGAAAGTGGACTTTTAATGACATATTGCACCCTAATTTCTGGTAGCAAGAAAGAAGATTCCATTGTGAAGTAACACAGCTTTTAGACTAAGTTTTGAGGCGTCAATAAAAAGTCTCCAGTCACTAGGATCATGTGGAATGTGTAAAGCACTCATTAAACCGTCAATGTCCTTGCAGCCAACCAAGTCATTTTCCATTTTGAAAAAAGGTATAAGATCTTTTTGACGACTTCGATACATGGAAACTTTAACATTTTCTTAGTAGTAAATTCCATTGTTGTAATCGAGATGCCAAAAGCTCCGCTTTTGCCTTGGACAGATCAAGGTCTCTTACAAGATCACTTAATTCGCGTTGATTAATTTTGTGTGGTTCACCACCGGCAGAGAAATCGGGATCTTGTGATGTTGATGGCTGGACTAAGTCGTCATCTACATTATCATCTGATTCCTCGTCAGAATCAAGGCTGTATTCTTGAGGTAGATTAGGAATAGGTGGTTCATCACTATGGAGAACCAGGCGAATGGCAGATGGTAAATTGGGGTATTGTATTACCATCCTTTTTTTCTTGTTAATACCCTGTTTAATGGGAGGTATCACGCAAAAATAACAATCGGTAACATAATCTCTAGGTTCTTGCCAGATCATGGGCACAGCAAAAGCCATTAAACGTCCTCTTCCACTTAGCCAACTGCAAAGATTGTTCGCACAATTGCCGCAACATATATGAGGTCCCATTTTTTGTCTTCATCTCCAATTGTACAACCAAAATACAACTGGTACGCCATCTTAATTTTGGGAGTAAAATTACGTTTTTGATGAGCAAAAGTCACTTCACCACAAATATAACAAAAGTTGTTAGGTGTATTTACAAAATCTCGTGGCATATTTTCAAAATAGCACTATTTACTTTCGAAAATGAACGCTTATCATGCACAAGGTACAAATACAACTACCTAAGAATGAATATTAGTTTTAGTGACAAATAAAGAGGTAGGTATTTTTCGTAGAATTCTAATTCTACCTGTTATTTGTGATAAGACCGCCCATAAATCAGGGTTTATAAGGAGTCTACACACGATCCAGCGGCAAGGAGCCAGCCTTGTCGGCATGCTTTGAACTCATTCGTAAAAGTGAACTGGTCCGCTGGAATTCCAATTATCTTCAAAGGGTACCGACAATGTAGGGTCCCAGCAGCTGAATCATCTGTAGACCCCTATACCTGCTTTAAACTTTATTACCTGTATTGGGAAAACCAGAGCCAACTTGAACTTTTGCTTTTTATATTGTTATTTAGCATGACGAAGTTACTAAGAATTTGCTATTTTTACTTCCAATACATGTAGGCTGTAGAATAGTGTTATCGACCAGTATCTGTTCCACCAAAATTATTATTATGCGATGTTATTTCAGCTACTTAAATTTCTTGAAATTAATAATGTTTTAAATGATAAACAATACCGTTTTGGATTCTCACAGCAGTTCACTCTTTATATGATCAAATATTAGAGGCAGTTGAGGTGAGAGAAAGTCAGATTAGGATATTTTGTGACCTCATTCGGGCATTTGACTTCTTACAGTTAAAAAATTATATGAATATGGAATGAGAGGTAAACCATATGATAAAGTAGGTGTACCGCAAGGTTCTGCTTTGGAACCTATCCCACTTATTATTTATATTAATGAACTACCAGCAAATACAGAGTGACCCATTTAAAAGCGGAACACCTCTCCAACATTTTTATTTATTCTTCGATTTGAATCAAATGTTACTCAAGCATAGAACAAATTAGGATCTAATTATGACCAGAAAAACATTCGCCTCCTACAAATGCAAAGCCTCCTGCGGTACCAAAATATACGGAAAAAATGAAAAAATATCATATTAGGCATTTTATTATCGGAAAATTTTGTTAATGAAACTTGTTCGGAATTGTTCAAGTCCGAAAATGTCATTTAATTGGGTTTTTTTATTTAGAAAACTGTACTATAACAATTTTTCTTGGAATTAAACCCAAGCTGCCAGATAGTTGTCAAGTAATTAACAGTTTTTTTTTAAATTATTTTAAAAAAATTTTAAAATTTCAATTTTTCAATTTTTTTATTTTGATTATATTTTAACTTAAGGTTTTTGGATAATTTTGAACAAGTTTCATTAGCAAAATTTTCCGATAATAAAATGCGTAATACGATTTTTTGATTTTTTCCACATATTTTGGTATCGCAGGTGGCTTTGCATTTGTAGGAGGCGAATGTATTTCTGGTCATAATTAGATCCTAATTTTTATCTACTCTTATTAGGTTATATACTAATTAATGAACCTGCTTTTGAGCAATTAATATTATCCATAAAAAATAGCGTGAGTTATAATGAGTAGTTATTATAAATCACTAGGTACAGAGCCAATCACCTTTATCTTCGTGCCTAGCCTGTCCAATCGACGTAACGCGCGACACAAAGAAGGTGGCTCTGTCCGAGAGAAATTCTTTTCCGATACGGTGAAAAAGAACGGTCCGTTATTATTGAGCAGAGGAAGGTGATTTATCATGTTTGAATAGTTTCGACGTTTTCATATCAAGTTAAGTATTAATTTTGCCAAAAATGATGAATTCGGTTAGTGAAGATGAACTAATATGTAGGTACACCACCAGAATGAAGACAAGTAATGATACAATACATAATTTATTACCCGAAAAATCGCAGAATAAATATAAAAGTGTGTGCAAAACTTAAATTTTACAGTTAAGTTTATTAATAAATAAACTGAGTAATTTAAACAAAACTTCATCTGCGTGAGTTATTACCTACATTACCGCTCGTTGAATAATATACTATTTCTATACTTGAGTATAATTTGATTCAAGTCGCATAATAAATACAAATTTTAAAGAGGTGTTCCGCTTTTAAATGGATCACTCTGTATATTAGATATTAAAGTAGGTGTACCGCAAGGTTCTGTTTTGGAACCTATCCTATTTATTATTTATATTAATGAACTGCCAAATATGCTTACTGAGGTTTTTGTTTCATTATATGCTGATGACGCCACCTTTCTTCTTTCTGATAAATCTCATGTTGCGCTGTTAATTAAAATTAACAACTGTCACACTTTATTTTGGTTATAAGCAGATTTTAATATGCTCTATACCTCAGTATATAAAAAGAAATAAGCTAAAAGCGCACTCCGAAAATTTACTGAGCTTTTTATATAATTGTTACACATTCTATAGGACACTCTTCAGTTTTCTTGTAAATAATGTTAGTTTTTGGATATCCTATATTTGTTATACCAACTTTGTTGTGAAAAAAACATATAAACACACCACAGGTATTAGACAACCCCCAAATCCAAAGCTAAGGCTGTGCGGATGGGGGTTACACATTTAGAAAAACGCAGACATACATCCACACCCACCGGTGTTGTCAATACCGGGGCTGGGGGTCGAACCCAGAGCGCGGTAGACAGTCGATCAGCATATTCGCCACTCAATACGCCTTAACCGATTGAGCTACCGCGCCGGTATATATGAAAAAAATTGAAAAAAAACATTCAACCTGTCTGGGATTCGAACACAGGATCTTTGGATTGCAAGCAAGCAAGCAAGCAAATAAAATTTATTAACATTTATAGATACATATGCGCCTCCCCGAAACCTGGCCCGGAGCCAGCCAGACAACCACAGCGCGTAGCGCCGTGGTGATTGTAGGGCTGGGCGGATCAGGTTCGGTTCGGCTTGACGACAATGATATAAAGAACAATTAAAATTCCTACCCACCTAGCGTGGGTTTAAAATTAATAATACCTTTGAAAATAATGCTGCCCACAAAGGCCTAAAACTAATACATATAAAACGTAGAACTAGTAACTGGTTATAACACTAAATAAATTTTGGCTGCTGACTCGGGTGGAAAGCTAAACGAAAAAACCCGTACGAGAACTGCCGACCTGGTGGTCTCCCTGACGCCAGGAAAATGTGGTGGAAAAAGGATAGGGTTTAAAAATGTTTGAATTTTTTAGAAATTTATCGGCCAAAATGAAATTTTTGATGACAAAAAGAACAAACAGAATAAAAAAAGGAACAAAAATAGAACATACAGAAAGAGAATAGAAAGGATTGGAAAGATAAAGTTGAGGAAAGATCAAAGATGTGGAAATAGTAGGTTGTGGTGTAGGAAAGTATGGCTAGGGAAGAGGTTGCCGGAAGATAGGCAACGCTTGGTATGGTAGGGGGTGTTTGATCTGGAATGGGGCATTATGCATTCTGATTTGAGTTATGTTGCTGGTTAGCGGACTATCGCTCAGTTTGAAGGTGTAAAATTTCTGAGAGATTTCTTGAACGTAGTCCGCCAGTGGGGTTATGTCGTGACAACGTGCGTATAGATCTCTGAGGGAGGTGTACCTGCCAGAATCAGAAATGAGGCGCATAAATTTGTGTTCAAGAACTTTGAGTTTTTGCATTGTCGTAACCGGAATGCTGCACCACACCGGCGCCGCGTATGTGATGGCCGGCCTGATAACCATCGTGTACAACAGTTTCTTATTTGTCCTGTTGAGTCCGCTACCCCTAGCCAGGAGCGGATACAGACTCCTGGACATGGAGTAGACCTTGCGTATTGTTTCGTTAATATGTATGTTAAACGTCAGCCGTTTGTCTAAGTTAACCCCCAGATACTTCACGCACCGTTTGATTGGAATTTGCTGTCCCCCTATCGAAATTGGCGTCAATATGCGGTTCTCTGTGAACCGGCGCGTGAAGAGGATCGACTCGGATTTCTCGGCGTTGATCCGAATCTTCCACTTGTCGTAATACGCCGTGGCACGGGCCATGTGCGCTTTCAGCAGCATATTAGCAGCTTGAGCGTTGTGTGAATGCGCGTACATGGCCGTGTCGTCGGCGTACTTGGCAAGGTTGGTATTCGGGAACTCCGGAAAGTCAGAGACGTATAAGTTGTACAGCTTTGGTGACAGGCACGACCCCTGGGGGACGCCCGCGCGAATGTCCCACCGTGTTGATAGTTTGTTATTCACCCTGACCTGCAGTGATCTACCTGTCAGGAAAGAGTGAATAAGTTTCGTTATGTGCATGGGGAAGTCCAGTGCGTTCATTTTGTGAAGAAGCCCCGGGATCCATACGGTATCGAAGGCCTTCTCAACATCGAGGAGCACCATGACGGTGCTCTTCCCGAGGTTGCATTGCACCTTGACGTCATTCACGATCCTGACGACCTGCTGCACAGTACCCCTGCCCCGCCTGAAGCCGAACTGGCACTCGTCGTTGATGTGGAGTTCATCCTGAGCAGAGTCTAATCTGATCAGGATGACCTTCTCTATCAACTTGGAGATCGCCGACAGTAACGAGATTGGTCGATAACTGCCGACGAGCTTCGCGTTCTTATTCGGCTTGAGAATTGGCACGACCACTGCGCATTTCCACTGGTTGGGCCAATGTTGCAGTCGCAGAATCGCGTTGACAATGTACGTCAACTGTACAATACCTTTCCTCGGGAGATATTTGAGTAGTCTATATTCGATACCGTCTTTCCCCGGAGCTTTGTTGTTCGGTAAAGTCCGGACAATGCCCGCAATTTCCGAGGGTTTGGCCATGACCTTTAAAAATTCTCGTCTTGTCAATTGAACGTCATGGCCAATCAGTTCGTTGATGTTGTTTTCTATGCGGTCGTGCTCAACGTTGTTCGGTACTTGTACGTTGTGTATGTCTGCAAAGTGATTAGCTAAGTCGTTCGCCTTCTGCGTGTCCGTGGATTGCAAGGCAAAACTTTAGCCATTGAACCATCACATATGACTACAAAAATTGAATGTCTGTAGGATATATCCTTCGAGAATCATATTTCAACGCATTAGATATATTATTATGAAATATATATTAGTAAAATGTATAAAAAAATATATATTACAGAGATAAAATTTCACAAGATTTCTATTTAAGTACAAGCGACAAAAATTAAAAAAACATTTTTTTTTTTTAAATGAAATGATTACTAACTTTCTTATTTACTGATTGATTTTCTTCAAGCTAACTTACTTTCCAAGTTTCAATATAATCGGACTCTTCTTTCTTACGTTTTCGTGCTTACAAGAAACGTGACGAACGGACAGATGGACGGACAGACAGACATTTTGAAAGTTGTTCAGAATTCGTTCACTAACACAATGAAAATTTGTTGTCTGCTAGCGATATTTACGGTTTTAGAAATGTGCCGATCAAATTCAATATACTCTTCGTTTTTGCGAAGGGTACAATAAGGGTGCTAGCATTTTAAGTGGGTCATACTGTATATAAATATTCTTGAGTCTGTTTTCTTAGGAGTGGTCACCCCCATTACACCTACAATATACACTGCACTGACCTTCAGCTCATTGATTAATAATTACAGGCAGACGATGATACCGTGTTTAATAATGGTTAAAAGCTGCTAGTCGTATAAATCAAAGAAGTACAGAGGGTCATAATAGTTTTTATTTTTTTTAACTATGGCGCACCGCTTTTAAAAATTTGAAAAAAATTGACAATAAACAACGCATAGCAGTCGGACTGCAATTCTGCTCCTTGTTTATGTCTGAGGGAAGTGCCGTAAGGAATTCGATGTCGAAAAATAAGGACCACCCTACAGTACGTATAAGTTTTCGAATATACAACAGGTGAAAGTCATCTCCCTTTTAATATGTTTACTTTTTTGCAGTAGCTACAAGTATAATTGTTAAAAACTATTTTAATCCATAAGCACTTGGTTTACGGCCGCGTTAAAACCGAACGCAAAATTTAGGCTTGGTATGTGTGGTCTATATAGACAGTGAAATCGTAAAACACAACAATGGTGTATAATTTTAGCCCAAAAGCACCCCATATCAAATTAAATCACCATTAAATTAGATAAATTACAGTGATTACTATACTTAAACTCCAGTTTATTTTATTTTTACTGATGATGAATGCTATTGTTTCAGATATGATGTTTTAGTGCCTGGCTCCTTCAGGGGTTTTATATGTCTGTAATAAAGCTGTTAAAACTTTTTATTACCCTAAATGAAATGTTAAAAATACCTCATATATCAAATAAGTTCCTCAAGTGAATTTTTCACTTTTTATAAATGAGAACGTATCTTTCAGGTATTTAACTTCTTAAGGAAGGAATTTATGAAAAATGTATTGTAATAAGAATAATAGGTTAATATTTATAGGCAACTATTTGTCATATTGATAAAGATTACCGAACTTAAGCAGATCTTAAGATATATGAGGAAATTCGAATTTCAGATTTATAACTTGATGCGATGCTTATTTTAATAACCCGTCCAGGAAGTAGTGACCCCAAAAATGGCCCATTTTCTCGCCCTCGAATTTTGTTTCAAACTAAGTGCTAAATTATTGTTAATGATGAGAACATCCTGAATAAAAAAATGTCAAGATGAGCATATCTTTGGTTTTTGAAATATGAGGAATTAAACTTGTGATAAACGTGATGTAATATACAATTTTACAATCATTATATTGTGTAAAAAAAAATTCTGACATAAAGAAAGGTTAAGTATCCCTTTCCCAACCGCCAATCGCCATAGTCTAGAGGTCAGTTTTTAACACTCAGTGATTTTTTATCACGTAATCGCTGCATTACTTAAAAAAAATACTGATGTAGCGGTTTCCAAGAGTGCTTTTCTCTTATGTCAGGGCCTCTTGATGCCTTTTCTTCCCCCAAATGATCCCGACGGGGGTCAGGAGGTGAGGACCCACCAATAAGTTTTCGTCCCATTCTCTTACCCCATCGTAGGTGTCGTAAAATAGTTACCAAAATTCTAGTTATCATCCCACATTCATACCTACTAGAGGGTTCAAGCTTTTTCACCAGTTATTGGAGCAGTTTAGTATTGTATTGGGTAGTTTTCACCCCCTTAAGGGCGTATCTCGATTTCTTTGTGAGTGCCCTAATCAACAACGCCTTCGTTCATGTATTCATCCAATAGAATTCTGCATCAAAAAACTCTAATATCTTGATTGCTCTGCCGTAGCTAAGGAGTATTAATTTTTTGTGGGGCTGTACGTTTTTTGATATGATCCTATATTGCATCACGCATATCACAATTTCAATTACTCATATCTCAAAAACTAAACATACGCTCATCTTGAAGTTTTGTATTCAGGATGTTCTTATTATTAACAATATTTTGGCCCTTAGTTTAACACAAAATTTGAGAAAATGGCTTATTTTTGGGGTTACCTTTTGGTACTTTTTTGGTGTTTTTAAATTTTCTCGTGTTTTCCATGTGACGTGTAATTTCTAACATGTGCATTGACGATAACTTAACACCTAGATAAAATAGGACAAGAACAAACTCAACATAAAATGAATTAATATACGATTCGAATGTATTTAAACCTCACAGTGATCGCGAATATCTTGAAAAGACAGGAGCGGGAAAATTTGAAAAAACTATGAATTCATTAAGTTTCTATTGTAAAACTACCCGATGAAATTTAAATAACTTACGTTTAGCTGCTTTCAAGATATGCTAAGTTATATTATATTATATATTATATACTTTTTAAGGGAGATTTTGACCATACCATTTTTTAATTTAATATTTCGTAGTTGTTGTCAAAAATGTGACTTCATGCTTATTCAGTTAGACAAAATGTAGAATATTTATCTGTATAACTTAGCAGATCTTCAAAAAAATTACTCAAAGGACAATGTTAAAAATAATGTTTTTTGTTTTTTGTCCCCACATGATAATGTCATAGACCATCCCAGAATCGACCTAAGTCAAAGACTAAATGAAAGTTGCGACTTAGGAAAAATTTGTTAAAAAAACGGTTGTATCATAAATAAACAAAGACAAAAAAAGGCACAACACGTTTTGTAATTTGTTAAATTGTAAATTACAAAATTTCAGTTCATTGTATTTCAGTTAATGATGAAAATATTTTCATAAACTTCAAAACCTATTGTTGCATTTTTATGATAAGTAAAATGTATGTGACAAAAAAAGAATAATTTTAAACGGGAGTCCCTAGACCAGCGGGGGGTAACTAGAAATGGGCACGTGACGTGAATTTCATCGTGTCACGCCGTGTCACGGCGTGAGCGTGTACATTTAAGGTACCAAATCACGGAAGATTTCGTGAGTGTGCGTGAGTCAAAAGATCCCGTGCGTGAGCGTGCGTGAGATAATATTCACGCCGTGACACGACGCCCCATCTCTGCTTTAAAACTTAAACCTGTCGTGTCGTGACAATAATAAGAAGCGAAGCGATAGACGGAAGACGGAACACGAGCGCGAGAAGGGAGGGAAAAGGACAGGAGACAGGATGAATGACGCAACATTCAAATCAAACTGCGTAATTGCAATCTCTCTCTACTGCATTCGCCAGTCGCCTAGCCCTCCTGGCCTGGTCTGGTCACTCTGGTCCAGAGATGGGCACGTGACGTGAATTTCACCGTGTCACGCCGTGAGCGTGTACATTTAAGGTACCAAATCACGGAAGATTTCGTGAGTGTGCGTGAGTTAAAAGATCCCGTGCGTGAGCGTGCGTGAGCGTGCGTGAGTTTGCCTTAACATATATCAGTCGTGCGTGAGTGTGCGTGAGCTAAAGATTTAAAGTCGTGAGCGTGCGTGAGCGTGAGTCAAAATCGACTCACGCGCCCATCTCTAGGGGTAACCGAATTTTGAAAAAATTTTTCGCAAACTGATTTTTCAAAATTTTTTAGGGGTCGTTAGAGGAGTGCTTCTCTAGATGTTATTTCCCATATTTCGTATGGATTTCATGCGCCACAGACGAGAAAAAAAATATTGAAATTTTTAGGTCCGCCTTTGACTTATAGCCATTTTTCGAAGAACCTTTTTTTTCCAAAAAGTTGAATCTATCGAAAAATAATGCAGATATCGATCTGAAATTTTTACCAGATATTCCCTTCTGTATAATACGTACTTTAGTAAATTTTAAAAAATTTTGCTAAAGTTTTGTTAAATTTAAAAAAAAAATTCAAAATTTCCGTTTTTTTAAATTTACTCCTGACCTAATATCTCAACGTTCGGGGGCTCATTTTATAGGTTTCTTTAATACTCATACTTTTTAATAGCTATAACTTTCTCATTTGAACTTTTCCTCTCAGATTATAAGCCTTCTATTTAAACGCGAAAAACTGATTTTTCAACTTTACCACCTCCCTTATCCGGTATGGCATCACTTGGTACGCTTTAAGGGCTTATTTTGGATGTCCAACCCATCAACTTAAAACAATAAAATCGTAGTTATCTATTTTTGCCACATTTTGATACTTTTCGTGACAGTTCGACTGGCCTATAGTGGTGGTATAGTATTTTGTTCGTAAATAAATCATTATTACATATTTTTATAAAGTGGATTTATTTTTTCCACTAGCCCATAACATGTAATAATATCACCACCTAAATGGGGGTGGCTGCTACTATTTTGGATCTTCTAGGGCATATGCCTATAATTAACTATCATTTTTTAACATTTTTTTTTGTGTCGTATGCGTTCTCATGTGGGGATAAAAACCCTTACTTTTAACATGGTCTTTTTCAATTTCTTTAACTCCTTCATTTTTGTGATATTCTAAGTCCACTTTTAATTGAATTTAAGCTAATGTACGTATCCTATTTCTATGTGGGATTCTAAAATAAATATATTCAATTCGGTAGAGTAATTCATTATCATAAATAAAAAATATATATTAAGTTGTCGTTTCAAGACAAGTATATCCATGCTTTTGTATCTAGCGATTGTATATGAGGTGAAATCTTAAAATTATTTTTTATACAACACCTAAAAACCAGTTGTTTTCCAGTGTTGATTGACAGACGTGATGTACTTTGAACTTATATTTGCTGTAATAGGTTTATCCAGCAAAATAAGTTATTATTACAAAAATGTAATCCACGGTGATGCAACTACAAAATTTGATAGATTATTGGTGTTAAGTTGTCATTTATTAAAAATTACGATACCAAGAAATTAAGGTTCCTGTAAATACTTAAAACTGAATTTGGAAAAACACTACTTTTTCATGTGCATTAAAGGATGTAACAATCCAAGCAATGAACAAAATAAGTGCATCAAATATACCGAAATATCTCAATGATAGTTTTTGGTTTTTGTTTATAACTAAACTGAAATTTTAGTAATCTGATTATGATATTTTGACATGCGAAATTTGAATTTAAACAAATGTAAGATTACACAGGTCCATTAGTGACTGGCTAGTTGGTACGATACCAGTGCCACACACAGGTCCACCAAAAAAGGCCTTGTTCAAAGGTTCTTATCAAACTCTTCTGAAGTATTTTGACGCATTTTTTTAATTCATTTTTGATATGCTAAAAATTAAGTGAACTTACTGTCGGTGAACCTCATATCAAAAGTTTCGCAAAGTGATAAAAAACAATAAAACAAACTTTAGTCACCTATTTACTGCTGGGTTTAAAGAGTCTGAATAATTAAAGATGGGTTAAAAAAACAATTTTACCGTATCAGGAAGCAGGAAGCTTTGTTTATTTGTAAAAAAACATAATAGTCCCTTCAAATTAGTCAAAAAATCGCTGTTTTATGGAAAATCTTCCCACAGTTATGAGACCTGTAAGAAGTGAAGTATTTGGGTTGTCTAAACATGATTTTCACCCCCCGCCGTTCTAAAAAGGGTGTTTTTTGAGAAATATAAACATATATATGAATATTAGCGTTTTTTCGTCTTTTTCTCCATTTTGAAGAAAAACTATGCGTTTTGGTGAAAAATGTCAAGAAAGAAAAGTTGTAAAGCATAAAATTTCCTACAGATTTTGACTCTAATTTTTTTTTTGTATTCCGCATACTTTCGCCGCTAGAAGACGCGAAAGAAATAAATATACATATAGACTTTTGCGTCTTTTTTAGATTTTGAGCCAAAATTATGCATTTTTATGAAAAATTACGTGAGATCAAAATTGTAGAACATAGAATATACATATTTTTTCTGAAATAAAAAAAAAAAAAAAAAAACTAGAAAACACCTAAAGATAGTGAGATTTATGTTCTACAACTTTGATCTTAAAATGCATAATTTTGGCTCAAAATCTAAGAAAAGGCGCAAAAGTCTATATGTATATTTATTTCTTTCGCGCCTCTAGCGGTGAAACTATGCGGAATTCGAAAAAAAGGTAGAAATAGAAGTATAGGAAATTGTACGCTCTACAACTTTGCTTTCTTGATATTTTTCACCAAAATGCATAATTTTTCCTCAAAATAGACGAAAAGACGAAAAAACGCTAAAATTTATATATATGTATATATTTCTCAAAAACCACCCTGTTTTAGAACTGCGGGGAGTGAAAATCATGTTTAGACAACCCAAATACTTCACTTCTTACAAGTCTCATAACTGTGGAAACATTTTCTTAAATTTTTCCTAATTTGAAGAGACTATAAAAAAATAGTGGCTGAATTTTCATCAGCTGACATTTCTTAATAATTACACATGCCCACAAGAAATAGTAGTCTGTGCTGGGGTACTGACCTTATCAGGTTTTTTTTTAACGCTAAAAAGTCTGTTGGATCGTAATATTCCTTACCCAGCTCATTTAAATTAGACTCCAAAATAATTCAACTTTAAAATTTTAAACTAATAACATTGTGGTACTTCAGTATTGACCACATAACTCAATAAATATTATTCTTAGCGAGAACATGATCAAAATAAAAAATAAAGCTTTTAAAAATGAGTTAATTTATTCTTTTATATATTTATGTGCAACAAGAATGAGCCAGAGGCCCATTCTGTCTCCTGCGGAGGGTGACATATCATAAAATATTAACACAAATATACAGGGTTGATCAAATTTTAAATGAAGTTAGATATAAATCATAATTTCTTAAGAAAAATTGTCATTCCTGCCGGTAACGATTACACATTACGGAACTTTTGGTACCGTTCAACCCCTACTAAATAGAGCTTTCTGAATATCTGGGTGGCCCATATCATAATGTTTAAAACAAATGAGTCATTTTGAAAAATGTGATTTTAATGAGTTTACAGCACCCTGTATGATGTATTATTGGACATATTAACGTTTTCGTATTTTTTATATGAATTACATTGGAACAAAATTAATTTTAACATATTCGCAGCCATCTAGACTGATAAATAAAATTCGAATTATTTTTCGTGCAACACTGTATAAATTGTTCAATATAGTATAAATTTATCCAAAATGTGGTCTTTATTTAAAAAATGTAAAAACATACAGGGTGGTCCATTTAGAAAAGACTATTGGGGCCATTTCCGGTGAAACCGGAAGCGATAAATATGGTGGATAGGTCTCAAAAAGTTGGAAATCTTACCTAATTTCACCATACAAAATTTTATCCCGATATCTTTAAAAACAAGGAAGTTACAGGGGTGGCCTACTATTCGTTTACACCCGGTATATGTGCTTTTTCATGTTTTTTTTATTTTGAATGCAAGTATCTCAAAAAGTACGCGTTTTTATGGCCAAACAAACATAGGCAAACTTGTTCAGAATGAGATTTCCTACAAAAAGGTCCCTATACATTTTTCTGATTATTCCATTGGTTTTTCCGGAAAAGCTTCTTGAAAAATATATATGTCTTATAGAATATTTACTATATGTGTACGTCATCAAGACATTTTTTGTGGCAATCATTATGTGTGGATGCGTATTTACATTTTAACGGAAAACCAATGGGATAGTCGGAAAAATGTATAGAACTTGTTATGTAGGAAATCTCATTCTGAACACGTTTACCTATGTTTGTTTAACCACAAAAATGCGTACTTTTCAAGATATTTGCATTCAAAATTAAAAAAAAAAACACGAAGAAACACTTATATATATTTTTCAAGTCGCTTTTCCGGAAAAGCCAATGGGATAACCAGAAAAATGTATAGCACCTTTTTTGTAGGAAATCGTATTCTGAACGCATTTACCTATGTTCGTTTAGCTTTAAAAACGCGTACTATACGTCCAAATGAAAAAAAGCACGAAAAAACGTATATATATGTATATATCTCAAAAATCATGTCTTTTTTTTCTGCGCATAAGCAAAATCTTGTTCTAGAAGTTGAATACTTACTTCCTATGCAGAGAAACTGCTGTTCAGAGTTTTTCTCCGCTTTTTTTCTAATTTGAGTGGACTAATTATAGGATGAAATATTTAGTTTAAATGTTGAATATATTAGAAACTATGACACTTGCGTCAAATATTTTAAGGACTAGAATTAAAGACAATTAATCAAGCTTTAAAACGGTTCTTTGTTTGTTTCTGTATTACAAAAAACAAAGAAGTTGTGGCCATTAAGAGTAAGTGTCGGGACCATATAGAAACTAAAGATGATACCTTTTACTCAATAATTGCCCATAAAAAAATATACCACTACATATGACATTGTTTCTAAATTTTACATATTTTTACTGTACCGGTAAATGGAAGTTTGTTTGTTTGTTTAGGAATGTCGAATCTGCATTCTATTAGTTTTAAAGAAGGAGACCTATAACGTACTCCGTAGACCACTTTTGTCCAATCGGTTATCTTCTTCTGATTATTCACAGCGTCTTGGCAGACATTTTGTGGTTTCCGTATTATTCCAGCTAGCCTCCCTTAGCTGTAGAGTATGCCCGACTGCATCTCGTCATCTGTCGTGGTTGCCTGTTAGGCGCACGAGCCCGCCAAAGCGTTTCCTATCAACTCCTTGTTGACACTATACCAACATTTTAGAGCGGTAATATTCAATATTTTCATTTCGATCTCTACAATATACAGCTAAATCATGTACTATAAGATATGAAACTAGCTGTATAACACATATCTAAGAAAGAATAATAATATAAGAAATTTTGAATATCAACTTTAATTATTTGACCACGCAGTCTACAAGTTCTTTGCGACCTTGAATTTAAAATAATTGATGAAATATCTTCTAATATTGAAAATTATGTTCTTGATTAAACAAAAAAAAATCATAAATTTTGGTATTAATTCAATTAATTAGAATGTTATATGACTAGACATACGAATGACGTCAGAGAATAACAAAAAACGACACCTCTTCGTTCATACACACGCTAGATGTGAATGTTACATGCCAGGATAATTCGAAAAAACGCAGCTACTCAATAATGTAAATATTTGTTTATAGAGAAACACGTTTTTTATTAAAATTAAATGTTTTACCAATGAATGACAAGCATGTTTCGTAATATATTAACAATAATTTTTAAATTATGTTTTACACCTGCAATTTTATAATTTAAGATTAATAATGTACAGTGAGTCCATAAAATATTGCTCAAAATTTTCAATGGACCTTTCCCACGTTTTTTTATTGAATATTTGAGAAGTTCTCTTTAAAAAAACTCACCCGTATTTTTTCTTTTTTGCTAAATTTGCTTCTTTTCTACAGAAAAAACTATTGAATTGAATTTAAAATTGGCGGCATTATTTCTCCACTAATGACGCATTGGGCGGACGGACCAATCAGTATACTCTAGCACTCTCAGTAGAGGCTACATATGAGTAGATTGTACGTATAAGTGTCTGTCTCTTTCTAGCTTTACCGAATTGACAGATATAGCGTCATCGCTATAAATAAAATTAAAATCGAAGTAAATATACGTATATTTGTTTTAAATACGTGTTCATATTTTATGTGATATTTGTATTTTTAGTATATTGATATTATATTTTTATATCGAATGTTTTTATTTTTCCTAGCGACTCCATGGAAACTTCTCCATTATGGATCGAGTTTTCCTTTTTGTTTCTTAGCGACTCCATGGAAACTTCTCGCTTTTGGAACTTCTCGATTTCCAGTGAGTGAGTCGCTATAGTCGCTATATACCCCCCTCGTTAAAAAAGAAAATAGTCAATCAATCAATCAATCACAATCGATTAGTTATGCCAACACAACCTTCAGATGAGGATTTTCCTCAAACCCATTATGTCACGTCTGTCAAATTACCCCCATTCTGGAAATCAAAACCAGAAATTTGGTTTACCCAGATTGAATCACAGTTTTCTGTTGCAAAAATTGTCAATGACAAGAAAAAGTATGATCAGGTTATAGCTAATTTGCCATTAGATGTGATAGATAATAGATAATATATACGATATAATATCTAATAAGAAATGCAGTAGTTTTAGCTCATCCTTGCAATTATGACGATACTATCTTATCTCTCTCAGTCGATTGTTCTAACCTTGCCATGGGTGCAGTTTTAGAGCAAAAAGATAATAAGGGATTTCTTGCTCCTTTAGCATTCTTTTCCCGTAAATTAACCACAGCACAAACCAATTATTCGGTTTTTGACAAAGAACTTTTAGCATTATATACTGCAATTAAACATTTTAAGTTTATACTTGAAGGTCGAAAGTTTAATTGTTTTACAGATCACAAACCTTTAATCAACGCTTTATTCACAAAAGCAGAAAGATCTCCTCGTCAAATACGTCATTTAGAATACATAGCTCAACAGCTTGTCACGTATTTACGACACTTCTTCCTTAAAACAAGATATTTTACCACTTCAACTTAAAAATTCTCCCTTCCTTAATGTTAACTTTGACCTAAAGTTGCTTAGTGAAGCTCAGGAGAAAGATTCAAATCTCAACTATTTATTGTCAGATAAATCATCACTAACTAAAACCAATTTCATTTTAAAAAAGATACAAATTCCAGATTCAAATGATTTTATTTGGTGTGATGTTTCTCGTGCAAAAGTCAGACCTTTTGTCCCACTTGTTTACAGACGAACGATATTCGATATTTTTCACAACTTATCTCATCCTGGTATGACTAGACTGTTGATTTCAAATAACTATTTTTGGCCGAGAATGAACACAGATTGCAATTTATGGTCAAAATCGTGCATTAACTGTCAAGCTGTCAAAGTCAGTCGACATACGCGAAGTGCTCTCGGGAACTTCACCATCCCGAAAATCAGATTCGACCACATCCACATAGATTTGGTAGGACCATTACCTCCATCCAAAGGTAACTCTTACATTCTTACGGTGATTGAACGATTCACTAGGTGGCCGGAAGCGTACCCTCTTCGCGACATCACAGCAGAAACAGTTGCGCGTACTTTATTTCAAAACTTTGTTTGTCGATTCGGTGTTCCCTTGTCAGTAACGACTGATCAAGGAGTACAATTCGAGTCAAGATTATTTAATGAATTTGCAAAGTTTTTAGGTTTTCATAGAATACGTACAACTGCATATCACCCCCAAGGCAACTCTTTAATTGAAAGATTTCATCGCTCACTTAAAACTTCCTTGTTAGCTAGAGCCAATACATCACATTGGACAGATGAATTACCCATCATTTTATTAGCATTTAGGACAACTCCCAAGGAAGATCTGCAATGTTCACCTGCTGAACTCATATATGGTCAAACCCTTCGTTTACCTGGCGAATTTTTCATTGAATCGTATAATTCCCCAGATATTCCTTATTTCATTGACAAATTACGCATTTATTTGCAATTGTTGCAGCATGAAGTAGAGGGTTGAGGCTCGAAGGATTGATTGGAAAGTCTGGATTCTAAAGAGTTTAATCGAGAATAAAAAATTTCTTGTTTTTGTAATACTTGATTAATTGAATCATGGAAAGTGATTGAAAAATTTTTGATAGTGGTAGTTAAATCTGATTCAAGAGGATTTTTGGAGTACGATGCAACCATTGAATTTTGACAGGACTCCCAGATCTGATCCGCAATATCTAGAATCTCTTTTGTGTCTGTTTTCCCTGAAGCTGTAATGGCAATATATACTGTTTGAGGCAAACGTCTTTTCCATAGCTTTATCAATAAATCTTGACTAACCATGCTGAACCCTCCAACCATATTCAGCATGGATCTATAGAAATCTGAAGGTTTCAGATCGCCCATTTGGGAACCTGATAACAGATCATTCAGACGTTTTTCCTCACTCGATGATAAACGTGAAATTAAAACTTCCTTTAAATTTATATAGAGATCCGTTTCCGGGGGATTAGATATTATATCGTATATATTATCTATCACATCTAATGGTAAATTAGCTATAACCTGATCATACTTTTTCTTGTCATTGACAATTTTTGCAACAGAAAACTGTGATTCAATCTGGGTAAACCAAATTTCTGGTTTTGATTTCCAGAATGGGGGTAATTTGACAGACGTGACATAATGGGTTTGAGGAAAATTCTCATCTGAAGGTTGTGTTGGCATAACTAATCGATTGTGATTGATTGATTGATTGACTACTCTCTCAGATAAAAAAGGGAATGTACTTTAACTCACTCACCGACAGATGACAGTACTTGTAATGTACAACTTCAGTTGATTGAATTAGGAAATTACCATAAATTATAGGAACATCTATTCAAATTTGGAACCTCTATTCAAAATTCATCGGGAAAATTCTTCTCTTCATAAAATGGTCAATTTATAATGGGAGTTGATATATTGAGTCTCTTCTTGAAATTATTGATAATAATTGTTCCAAAACAGGAAAGTGTTATACTTCGGTCATTATATCTGAGATATTCTTCTATCTTTTGAAGTGGAAATGATTTTATCTCTCCTTCAAATTAATTAAATAACGTAGATTTCATCATGTAAGTTATAGGATAACTTCGGACATATATATCCATCACTTCTGGTATATATTTATCACGTTGGACATAAAATTTTCACTTCTGGCATATATTTATCACGTTGGACATAAAATGATCACGTCGGGGTCACCAAATTTATAGCGTTATCGCTATAAATAAAATTAAAATCGAAGTAAATATACGTATATTTGTTTTAAATACATGTTCATATTTTATGTGATATTGGTATTTTTAGTATATTGATATTATATTTTTATATCGAATGTTTTTATTTTTCCTAGCGACTCCATGGAAACTTCTCCATTATGGATCGAGTTTTCCTTTTTGTTTCTTAGCGACTCCATGGAAACTTCTCGCTTTTGGAACTTCTCGATTTCCAGTGAGTGAGTCGCTATAGTCGCTATAACAGACATGACAGGACATTCAGAGGATAACACTTTTTCATCATTTTCGTCTATTAATACTTCTACTGTGTAGGTACATTTAAATTATATTGAATAAACAAGACTCTATCTCAGTGTTCCATTTAAGTTAAATGAAAGTTTAGGTGCTAATTAATAACTTAATTTTTACATTTTTCAATTCTGCTGATAAAAAGTTCATATTTGAGACATAAAATTCATTCACCATTTCACTGTCAATAATAGGGAGATTATCACTTGCTGCCTTCTCAAAACCTTTCTCCATTTTTTTAATGTCTACACAGTACACACACACGCGCGCGCACACGCGCACACACACACACACACATACTTTTAAATAATTAATAAGAAACAAAGTTATGAAGTCAAAATATTGATATCAACAAGCTAGAAACGTACTCTTCGCCAATTTACTGAGCTTTTTATATATAATTGTTACACATTCTATAGGATACTCTTCGCAGTTTTCTTGTAAATAATGTTAGTTTTTGGACAATTTTATAATACCATCTTTGTTGTGAAAAACCAGTATGAGATTCGAAGACGGGACCTTTGGATTGCTTTAGCCGCTGCACCACCAGCTATTGCTACGAAAAGTGATCGACAGTCATACATAGGTATTTCAACTCGTACTTATATAAAATATATATTAGTAAAATTCATAAACAAAAAAAAATATATTATGGAAAGAATATTTCGCAAGATTTCCGTTTTAGTACCAGCGATAAAAATTAAGAGAATAATTTTTTTTAAATTAAATAATTAATAACTTTTTTATTTACTGATCGTTTTTTCTTCAAAAACAATAGGGTTCTTCCTCTAGGTAACACTAACTTACTTTCCAAATTTTAATTCAATCGGACTTTTCTTTCTTAAGTTATCATGCTTACAAGAAACGTGATGGACGGACAGACGGACATTTTGAAAGTTGTTCAGAATTCGTTCACTAACAAAATGATATGAAATTTTTTTCTCTACGAGCGATATTTACGATTTTAGAAATGTGTCGATCAAATACAATATACTCTTCGTTTTTGTGAAGAGTATAATAACGAACCAGTCACAAATCAAAAGCAAATTGCGGCAGAATTTTGTAGTTTTTTTGCAAATGAAGCCTTTAATTTATCTACGAATCTCAATGGTAATATTTCATTTGACAGTTACTTAAAAAAAGTGCCATTTAATAGCAGAACTTCATTCTTTTTCAACCCTATAAGTGAACAAGAAACTATAAATATTGTAAAAAATTTAAAACTAAAAAAATCATATGACTGGGATAAGATATTTATTGACTTAATTAAAAATTATATTAATGTACTCAGTGTTCCATTAACTTATCTAATCAACCTCTCTTTTTCAAATGGAATTTTTCCAGATCATTGTAAAACAGCTGTTGTTAAACTTTTCTTTAAAAAAGGTTATACCACGAAGCTTACTAATTACATGCCAATATCTCTTTTGCCAACATTATCAAAAATTATAGAAACTGTTGTAAAAATCCAGCTAGTTCAGTACTTAAGTAAAGAGGAAATACTCACCACAGCTCAATATGGATTCCAAAAACAGCGAAGCACCTCGGATGCCGCATTTGCAGTTATAGATACAATAAATAGCATAATGGAACAAAAAGAACCAGTAAACGGTATATTCTGTGACCTGTCAAAGGCATTTGACAGCGTAGATCACCAAATATTATTGGAAAAATTATATTTTTATGTTATTAGAGGACTACCGCGTCAGTGGTTTAAATCATATTTGACGGATCGCAGAATATATGTAGAACTTACTGATTCTTCATTGGACTCCATGGGAAAAGTGGCTTCTAGTAAGCAAAACGTTATCTGCGGAGTACCGCAAGGTTCGGTGCTAAGGCCAGTTCTCTTCTTGTTGTATATTAACGACTTAACGTATTTAGTTTCCCATCAATATATGTGAGGCGGAAAGCAAAAAGGGACCTCTTGTCGGCAAATTCCAGTTTTTAGTTATTGATATTAAATGAATTAAGCTTTAATTCCGAACAATTTGGTGCAAAAATCATATCTCTATGTTTTTTTTTGTTTAAGTTACTAGTGCGTTTATGAAAAGAGACCTCTTGTTGGTCCCATGTTATTTCTCCATAAGCGACAAGAGGTACCTTTTCCAGGGCTGAACATCGACTGCTTTATCGATTATTTTAAGTGTCTCATCCAATTATATCGGTTTTGTAATCGATTACAACTTGTAAAGGTAATACATCGCAAAAATCCGAAAATCGATTATTTTGACCCAAACCACTAATTCGACTTTACTGAAAAATTGACATCGCCGACAAGAGGTCCCTTTTTGCTTTCCGCCTCACATATTTCTCCCTATTTGCCAACGATACGAGTATTATAATAAACGATAAAAATTATGATAACCTAAGATACGATGAATAATGTAACAGATTGGTTCACATCGAATAAATTATTACTAAATACAGAAAAAACTTTTAATATTACTTTCCAATATCCAAGAAGACCTTTAGCAAATCAGTCAGTCAAGACAAACTCAGGTGAAATATCAAATACAGAGCATATAAAATTTTTGGGTATCCGAATTAATCAAAATCTAGATTATTCAAATCATATAGAAGAGCTAAATAAGAAATTATGTAAATCTGTTTTTGCCATATCCACAATAAGAAGAAAGCTGGACCAAAATGCAGCCCTAAATGTCTATTTTGCTTATTTTCAAGGAATTGTGCAGTATGGAATTGAATTCGTCAAGCCAAATTGAAACAGTATTACTAACGCAAAAAAGAGCTATACGCAAAATTTGTCAAATAAAACAATCCGAAACATGTAGACCTCGATTCAAACAATTACAAATTTATACAGTACTTAATCTTTATATATATAAAATAGCCATAATGATTTATAATAGACGGCATACTTTATTAACACCATCAAATCACCATTCCTATAGCACTAGAAATAAAGATATTCCACTTCTGCGTAATTATAACTATGAAACAAACAGAAAGGGGCCACTATACTCTGGAATCAAAGTTTTTAATAAACTACCTTTATCCATAACAGAACAAAATTCTTTAATTTCCTTTAAAAAAATATTAAAATCATTTTTACATCAATACATGTTTTACAGTATGAAGGAGTTTTATTCTACTAGATTCACAGCGGCATGAAAATTTAGGTTGGTACTCACCATCTACTATTCTGTTCTTGTACTTTTCATCTTTCCCTACACCTTTAATAAGGTATTGTAAAGTGTATTGATTATGTATTCAATGCATTAATGTATAAAAGTATGTATACCTACCTTGTATGTAAACTTTATTTGGGGAAATAAATGTTATGTTATGTGATACGTACGATCACAGCGTAAATAAGAGAACATAACCTATCTATTATCATTTTCCATCAGTGTTGCCAAGTGTCAGTTATTTGTTGAAAGCCGACACGTAAAGTGTGTTTCTTCTGTTATTATCATTTTTATTATAGTAGGTGGTATTATTCAATGGTAATTCATTATTTTCAAAAGCGGAGATAAAAATTAGACATTCTTTAGTGAAATAATTAAAGCATTTCCTCTAACGTTAAATATTCATATTTATTAGGAAAATAATTAGAAAATAGTCTCATCGGCAGGTTTCCAGACGAGATATAAAATTCACAAATCTCAGCAGGTTCAGTTAATGTTCATATGAAGCCGGGAATTGTTTAATTTTGATTGGAGGGTCCGCCCATGACGTAATTTGAGCGCGTTTACTTGTTTGAAATATGGAGTAAGGTAGACAATATTTTTATTTTTAAAATATCCATTTAAAATTAAAATATTATACGATATGTATATCCAATAATTATTTGGTGTTAATAAATGATTCATGACATAATAAACATCAAGTTCAATTACGTGTGAAAGGCCCATTAGAATAAGCATTTTGATGAAAAATCCTGAGACAGTTCAGTTTCGCATATTTATTTATTTAAGAATTAGCTGTGCCCGCGACTACGTTCGCGTGGAATGGGGTCATTTAGTCAAATTTCATATTGTACTTTTTATTACATTTGTGCGAAGTAATCATCAAATAGTTATTACACTGAAAATTTTAGGTCGATCCGATAAGTAGTTCCAGAAATATACTGCTTTAAAATCTAATTCTTCATAAACTGAGGCGTTCGAGTCGCTGACGTCAGTCTCTCCCAAGCCCCATGTCACTTAATAATCTTCCGCAATCGCAAGTCAGTGTTAGTATTATCGTTAAGGAGACGTAGGAGCTTCGACTATAAGCGAAAAAATGAAAAAAAGGACCTATCCACCCCCACCTCTCCCCTGAAGCGGCAGGGCTAGGGGCGGGAACTTTTAGTATGTTTATCTCCTAACTACCAACATATTCCTGAAGAGGAAAATTCTTCCCCCTCCATATCTTCCCCAATATATCTACAACAACTATTGAAATGTGCTGATAATACTAATATCTTGATAACAGCTGAAAGTGTAGACATTCTTATGACAGTTGCATTTAGAAGGTATGATATGATCATAACCAACAAAAAACTCTTTAAATCACAAAGATCCGCATATTCTTAGAGCAATAACTTCTCTTTGTCAACTACAAATAATGTTAAGTTGTTATAGTTCACAGTACATCGCCCCCTTTTTTTTAATGATTAGTAACAGGCTGAATTTTCGTGAGTAGCTTCGTTTTGACGACGCCCAACTTTTCTCTCTGCGAAAATTCTCGATAGTGTTAGCTAATAGCAAAAATTATTTTTTCTATTTCGCACGAATTAGACAATTCGACAACCTGTCAAATTATTCTGACAATATATTTTTCATTCGTTAAACATTTGTTAAAAAGTTTGTTTTTCGATTGCCTTAGTTACGTGTTTGTCCACAACAATATATTGCCAAGATAATTTGACAGGTTGCCGAATTGTCTAATTCGTGTGAAATAGAAAAAATTTTTGCTATTAGCTACCACTTCCGAGAATTTTTGAAGAGAGAAAAGTTGGGCGTCTCGTTAAAACGAAGCTACTTACGAAAATTCAGCCTGTTACTAATCATTTTTAAAAGGGGCGATGTACTGTGGACTATTACTTTAGACTTTAGGCTTTAATTTACAGTGGAGTTTACTTATTCAAACTCCATGTGGAAAATTAAGTAAATCCTGTTATGCATTACGTTTTCTAAAAAAAATTTGTAGTATTCACATCCTCAAAACCCTGTACTTTTCCTCATTTGACCAAATATGGGTTTGGTCGTTTTCGAAAGCGGCCAGCATGATGGTGATAGTCGCGTGGTCCCCCCGCCCCTCGAACTACCCCCAACGCAAGAAACCTTTTCCCCATTTTTCGTTGTCAAGCATGCGAGGACTCGACGGATTGGTTTTTTTTGAGGAAACTCAATATGTTCTGCAAAAGTTCGCAAGCAGACATCCTAACGACCTTCGGGGTTTGAAACTACCGCCACCCCCAATACCGAAACATGCAAGAAACATTCAAATGTGCTGAAAATTGTTTTCCACATGTTTTCAAGGACGGGGAACACCATTAACCAACTACCCCTAGATGTATAAAAACATCCATATTTCTCATTTTTCGTAATCGGGCCTACGAGGACTTGTTGGATCGGGGGTTTTTGAGGAAACTCAATATGTCCTGTAAAATTTAGCAACTAAATATCCTAGGGACCCCGGGGGTTGAAACCACCCCCTCCCTCGGTCCTGAAGTGTCCCTCATAGAGAAGGTTAAAACCTTCTCTTCTTGAAAAAGGTGGATACCTTCTTTAAAAAGAAGGTATCCACCGTTTTCAAGGGTGGAGAACACGATCATGGCATCACTTTATCTCTTAGTCCTACTACCCTTGCATGCCCAAAAACACCGGTTTCTATTATAGTGAGATCCCAAGCGCTCACTGGATCAGGTTTTCTAGGGAGATAATTTTTTTATTGGAGCTTAAGAGGAGTTTTATAGGACGGGTTATGCGCATTTATATATAATATTATAGGTATTGGAAGTCCTCGTATGCCTGATAAAGAAAAATGGGAAAAAGAGGTGGTTTTATGCGTTTAGGGGTAGTTGGTTAGGGCTGGGAGGCTAAACAATATCAACATCGTGTTCCCTACTCTTAAAAACGTGTATAAAACAATTTTCAGCACGTTTGGATGTTTTTTGCATTTTTCTGTATTGAGTTTTCTCAAATAAAACCCGATCCAACAAGTCATCGCATGTCTGACAATGAAAAATGGGTAATAGGGGTGGTTTTTTGCATTTTGGAGAGGGTGGGGGGTAGAGATCGCGCGACTATCACCATCGTGTTAGCTGCCCTCGAAAACTAGCCTAGGGTAGCCATGTTTGGTCGCTATCGTTGCACTTTTGGGCTTCAACCTTTTTTTGCAACTCTGGTATAGACTAATTTGTGAGGTTTGAAAAGCGCCGGCAATTTTTTTTGCGTGCCAGTGTAATTAATTTTGGAATATGCGTTTTTAGATCGTCTTTTACCTTTTCTCAATAAATTCCAAATTGTATCAAATAATCAGCACGGTTTCCGTATAAACAAGTCAACATCATCTGCAATGTTATCATTATATGATCAAATCATAGAATATGTTGAGAAAGGTGAATGTCCTACGGTGATCTTTTGCGATCTGAGTAGGGCATTCGACTGTGTAAACCATAAACAATTATGTATTTTAGAAACGTATGGCATAAGAGGCGTTGCATTGAACTGGATATCAACTTTCCTACAAGATCGCAAGCAATATGTATCTTTAAAAGTTGAAACTGAGAAATCTGTAGAGTACGTAAACTCTAACTGCTTGGATGTAAATATGGGGGTCCCCCAGGGATCAATAATCGGTCCGATTTTATTTATTCTGTATGTGAACAATATATCCTCAGTCATAAAAAACAATTATTACACAGCTTATGCTGATGACTTTTCTCTTGTAGTATCATCAAGAAATACTGGAGCATTGAATGTTAAATGTGCAGAGGCGGTTACCAAAATATCAGATTATTTTAATAGCATCGATTTATTTTTCAATACCGAAAAAACTGACATGCTCTTGATTCATAATCGTCAAAAAGAAATAGACGATTTAAAGTTCGATGTCAACACGGTAACTTTAACAAATACACACGACAGCGTGCGTTTTCTTGGTATTCATTTGGATGAATTTCTTAACTGGAAGTCGCATTGCCTTAAACTTATTTGCAAAATGAATTCGCTGAAGTTTCTTTTTATTAATTTGCGGACTGTACTAGAAACACATCAGTTAGTGCAGGTTTACTTCGCCTAAGCAGATTCAAGACTTAGGTATGGAATTTGCTTGTGGGGAAATTCTACCCAGGCAACTGATGTATTTATTGCACAAAAAAGAGTAATCCGATGCATAACGAACATACCGCAGCGGGAATCATGTAAAGATGGTTTTAAAAAGCTGAATATTTTAACTCTCCCGTGTTTATACACTGGTGGCATGTTAAAATATTGAGTCGATGCCAATGTAAGGTAGAAGAGAAGAGAAATGGACAAATAATATGCTGAAAAGGAAGAGATTTAACCTACGCTGTTGCCACTTGTCTCTCTAGCTACTTTTAGTCGTCAAGATAATCCTTCCTCTTTTACTGAATTTTCTTTGTGACACATTTGCGTCAACTCATTCTGTTTCTGTCATTTCTTCATAATTAGGCAAAGATTATGTTTTGAGGACATGGGTGAACTATGGATAAAAAAACGGCACGCCCATATTTGCCTGCCTGTTTAATTTAGACATCCCAATGGGAGGTGCGCACGTGTAGACTGTGGGAGGAGCTTCTTACCTGTTGCCGGCAAAGGATAAGATTTGACATTGGGGGAGATTGGGGAACGTAAATTATTTTACGCCATGTTAAAATACACAGCATAAATCTAAATAAGGATAACAAATCATGATGTTTCTATGAACTACTGTTAATTAAATTATTTTAACAAGAAACCAATTGCAAATAAAGCCGTATTAATCAATAATTGGATTTCATCCGATTTCGCATTTTCTTTTTACCCCACTTTATCCCATCACTGCAGAGTATTCGCTTAGACATCCCCACCTAAAATGACTGTGATCTGGGAGAAATCCTATTTATTTAAAGAATTTTTATTTATTTTATTTATGTACCTAGGGAATGCTAGTTTAATTTTCACGTCACATGGCTAAAAATGTGCAAAAATAAAACAGTATTTTAGTTATTTGAGCATTAAAAAATGCATCAAATAACTACCAACCAGCAAACTCCAATACGCGTAACATCATTTTTGACAAGAGTAGTACATCCCAACTCTTCTTGAAATGTACTAAACAATTGCTGTTTTCATCATAAACGTCTCAAGCTGTAGGAGGGACAATAAGAGGGGATAGAGGGCGGAACTCTTAACATACACAAGTGCTGGCATCGTTGTTGTTAGGTATATCGCTCTCTTTCGTGTACATTATGTTGCTCTTTATATTTCACTCTATCTTATTATGAGGATCGACCCAAGAATTTTGGCTGCCACTACTGTATATACATGAAATGTGTGTCTACGTTTATCGGAATAAAAACAGTTTTACCATCAATAAAGATATACACAGTTATAATACGAGGCATGTTGATGAGTTTCATGTGCCGTTCGCTAGACAAAAGCTTAGTTTTGATGCTCCCAACTGTATGGGACCTAAGATGTTTAACTGCTTGCCACAAACAATTAAAGACAGTAAAAATTTGTATATTTAAAAAAAAAAATTAAAAACATTTTTAATTGATAAATGTTATTATAAAATATCTGAATTTTTGTATTAATTGACGAATCCCATACAATGTATATTGTCACAGTGGAAAATAAATCTTATTATTATTATTATTATTAATAGCCTTTAATTTTGATCGCCTTCTTGACGTAAACATAAAAAAAGATGTTAGTATTGTTATTAATGTTGAAATATTGCTAACATTGGGGATATAATTAGATACAACTGGCCTGTTTCGGAACTCTTCATTAAAATAATCATTCTAGCCAAAAAGTAATTTGCGCAATACTTTCTGGACTCACTCTCACTGTGTACGAGACGAGAGTATTACCTACCTAGGACACCCTGAGAAGCGACATTGTGCATTATCTTCCACAAGTTGCCGGTTGAATATAAATCAGTATTAGCAAAGATAAATATTTTTCTCAGTATGTTAAAATATCGTAAATTACTTCGAACTGGATGGTAAATTGTACGATTGTGGATTGAATTTGATGGCTATCGTATATTCTACATTTTATGATATTCATGCATACGTAATAGATTATATGAACGACTCTCAAGTCACACTAGCGAGCTTAAACAATAAGAGTCCGTGGGGGGCCGCCTCCCGCAATCAGATCCGAACTGTCACCTATATCATCTTAAACTCATCTATAGAAATTTTTGTAAGAGCCCGGGGATAGTCATAAGAATGGTTAAACGTGTTTTATGGAGACAATTTCAAGGTAACCGTACAATCGCTACCTAAAACTAAGGAATAGGAAAATCATACTAGTTTCGTAATTAAAATAGTTTTTCATGCGAGGAAATTAAGTAAAAAAAGCATAGCTGTCGTTTTAGTACAGTAACTGGAAGTTTTAACTGCGGAATAATGTCATATAGTTCAATCAATGAATGCCCAAAAAGGGATTGTAGAGAACATTTTGGAGGGGAGAATTTTTCTCTTCAGGGATGTGTTGAGAGTAGTCAGGAGGTAAACATACTAAAAGTCCCCGCCCCTAGCCCCACCGCTTCAGGGGGGAGGGGGGTGGAAAGGTTCCTCTTTTCGATTCTTCGCTTATAACTCGGAAACGATGCGTCGTATGGGAAAAGTCAATCTGTGCAAAATTAAACGTAATTAAATTTCCTACAAGAATGTTTATATTCATTTTCTTCCTAAGTGTTATATTTTACGAGATATTCGCCAGCGAAAATCGATAATTAATAAAAAAAAAATCAATTGTGTACCTTGAATATTTCTATCAAAGCGGTTTACCGTGGTCTGCTAATAAATCACAGTCACAAAACAATCTTTATTTTACAACACTCGACGTATTTACTAACGTAATACTTTGTCGAAGTCTAGACATTTCCTTAAATATACAGTGTGACTCACTTAAAATGAAGATACACTTATAACTTTTTCATTTTGCTTCCGATTTGAATCAAATTTTACTTAAGTATAGAATAAATTAGGATCTACTTATGACCAGAAAATCATTCACCTGCTATAAAGGCAAAGCCACCTGCGGTACCAAAATATGCTGAAAAAAATAAAACATTTTGAATGTTAGAAATTCTAAAAAATGCATCCAATCGGCGCCACAAACGTACATACACCAAAATTTGATTTGATTATTGATGGGGGATATTTCATACATAAGCTCATCTGGCAAAGGGGGTCCTCAGCTTCCGCAATTTATGGTGGCTACGTAAAATTCATCGTTCGTAAGATTAAAAATCAATATGATTTTTAACCTTTTTCCTCATATTTTGGTACCGCAGGTAGCTTTGCCTTTATAGCAGGTGAATGATTTTCTGGTCATAAGTAGATCCTAATTTGTTCTATACTTGAGTAAAATTTGATTCAAATCGGAAACAAAATGAAAAAGTTATAAAGGTATCTTCATTTTAAGTGAGTCACACTGTATATTTAAGGAAATGCCTAGACTTCGACAAAATATTACGCTAGTAAATACGTCGAGTGTTGTAAAATAAAGATTGTTTTGTGACTGTGATTTATTAGCAGACCACGGTAAACCGCTTTGATAGAAATATTCAAGGTACACAATTGATTTTTTTTTATTAATTATCAATTTTCGCTGACGAATATCTCGTAAAATATAACACATAGGAAGAAAATGAATATAAACATTCTTGTGGGAAATTTAATTACGTTTAATTTTGCATAGATTACCTTTTTTCGTACGACGCATCGTTTCCGAGTTATAAGCGAAGAATCGAAAAAAGGAACCTTTCCACCCCCCTCTCCTACTGAAGCGGCGGGGCTGGGGGCGGGGACTTTTAGTATGTTTACTTCCTGACTACCCCCAACACATTCCTGAAGAGAAAAATTCTCCCCTCCAAAATGTTCTCTACAACTCTTTCATTGACTGGACTAATATGAATTAGATTTCGTTAATTTTTGGCAACCTAATAGTGGAGTCAAATTAAGACTAAAAAATACGCAATGTGAATTGTTTGGTCAGGGCAGTTTTTCTGTTTTAACGTGTTCAGGGGATCAACTTAAGTTCACAGTTCAGTTTTAAAGTTTCTGCGAGGTCGGTGTATTGTTTATTTAAAGAATTTAATTTTTTAAACTGTTTTTCATCGGTTTTCTTTGAATATCTCGAAATCTATAACTCCTATGGAAAACAACAACAAAAAGAAGGAAAATAGTCGTCAATAAAACTTTGGAGAAATATAGCTCTTATAAAGTACAATCACCACTTAAAATTTCAAATCAATATAGTTATTAATTGTTGCTAAAACTTTGCACCCTTGTGAAATCCTGCGATCAACACCAAGAAATTTGTACGATGGCTAAAATTGTAGCTTTTTATAGGTACATTAAGATCACGGAGAGACGGTTTCTTTTTCAAAATTTAAACCCTTTTCATTGCAGTTGTTTATAGTTATCTAAATTGTAGTTATAAACAAATTCAAATAACTCTCTGGTTTTTCTATGAAATCAAAAACGGTAAAGGAGTAAGAAAATAGATTTAAAAAGCCAACTTAAAGAAAAAAAATTAATGCTCTACTTGCATTTCGAGGCGAGATACGTTAGTTTTTATCTTTAAGTCACTTATAAATAAACAAATCGGTATTTCTTATTGAAATTTGGACTGGTAATTCTCCAATATCTATTAGTTTGTCTCTGCTACTTGAAAATAATCAAAAGCTACAATTGTTAAAAGGTACTGTACAGAGGCTCGAAAGTGGGGGTCTGAAAACCACCAAATATGTCTAAATGTTATATTATGTTTTTACAAACGGGACTTTAGTCGCTAGATAGCCCAGTGGGTAAGGCGACTAGCATTTTTCAGAGAGGGAGACGAAAGGGTTCAAATCCTGCTCGCAAAGTATGTATATATTTTTTATTGTATCAGTAATTGTACATATTTCTTGATCTTGATGGCAGGATTTCACAAGGGTGCAATGTTATAGCAACAATTGTATATTTGAGTCGTTTTAGTAATCATTTTGATTTGAAATTTAAGTGGTGATGATTGTAATTTAGAAGAGGACATTTTTCCGAAATTTCATTCAAATTTTTTTAAATAATAATAATATTTGGAATGAATTATCTTTATGTACTTTATTGTACAGCTCAAAACGAACATTTTCCTTCTTTTTATTGTTTTCGATAGGACTTATAGATTTCGAGATTTTTAAAGAAAACTGATGGAAAACACGCTCTAGAAAATTAAATAGTTTAAATAAACAATACCTAGACCTCTCAGAAACTGCAAAACTGAACTGTGATTTTATGTTGGTCCTCTAAATACGTTAAAACAGAAAAACTGCCCTGACCATACATTTCCATTCCACTGTAACAATAAGTGTATTATTAAAATTTTTAAAGAGATTGTGATAGAAACAATGTACTTCTCACATACTGTTTTTCTTTAACATATTCGCGGACAGTACTGAAACCACGGATGATCTCAAAAACACAGTGCCATAACTCTTGGAGCACTGCGCACTGGTGTGATTTTTATGAAAATTTTATCACATTATTATTATATGAACTGAAAAATGCCTACTGCTCTAGCAGCACTGTTCTTGTGGATCAAACTGGATACCATAGATGGGACAGTAAACTGTTATAGCAGTTCACTGTCCCAACTGTGGCAGCCAGTTTGATTCAATAGCTACAGACTGCACCGGCTTTATGAAAACATACACAACTAAAGATTTACTAAAAAAATATTTATTCAAATGAAAAAAAATTTAAAATGTTGATTCATATTAAAACCAAACGTCCTCAAAACATCGTATTTCCAATTACCTAAAGATGGTAATTTTCGGAGCATGATACACACAATGCTGGTTTGCTTCACATCATTTACATCTCCAGGAGTATCCACTCATTTTCCTTCATCATTGTATTTCCTGCAATTTAAAAAGTATTTTTTTCTCTTGTAATTTTCAGAAGGAAGTGGAATTTTTTCAGGAGAGTGTATCGGACCATTAGGGTTTTGAACCCCGGATTATTGTTCCCTTCATTATTGATGTTATTTCGACGACTGTAATTTTTTACGCAATGCAATAATTGAAATGTACTTTTGTTTTTATTGACATCTATGGGGTGCTAATGTTGTAAAATTTTTTCTTCCGTTTACAGCACTTGTTTCAGAAAAATATTGCATTATAAACTATAAAGTCGAAAATGTACATTTTTTTTCTTTGCAAATATCTTAATAAATATTGGTTTACGCGAAAAATGGTAGACATTAAAAATAAAGCTTATAAATTGAGAATGAATTTGTTCTTATTTTATATTCATGTGGGATTAATAGTTTCGGAGATATTTAAGTTTATCGAGGGCATCAGAAAGATTATAGGACGACGTATTTAGTTTAAATGTTGAATATCTTAGAAATTACGAAGCTTCTATCAAAATTTCTAAGGAACAGAATGAAAATCAATCTTCTACATGATTTTTGTTTGTTTTTGTAACATGAAAAGTAGAGAAGTTATCCTCTATCTACCATTAAACCATGTCCGTTTTCTAGTACCCCGTATACACTAAAATATAAAATTTAAGGTTATGTTACTAAAAAGTAGGCAGACTTCAACAGATCGAATGTCTGAATGAATGTAGTGTATTTGCACCTACTCGAAAAAGAACCTACCAGAAGATTCCAAAGTGACATCTGGAATTATCGAGAGAATGGTGGCGTCATCACAGAACAATCGAGATCTGTCATTTTTAGGTATAAAAGACCGATCGCATTCTCGGCGAGCAGTTCAGAAGTTCAGAAAGTATAGAAAGTGAGGTTAAGACTTCAAAGATAAACAAAGTGATAAACATTGTGATTTTAGTCAATAAAGTGTATTTAAATTAATAATAGTATTGTGAAGTATCCAGTAAATATTTAATAAAGTGTGTTAGTGGACATCTCTTGTTATAATTTTTGGAACCCACGGAATTTGCAAGGGGTGGTTTCCTAAGGGTGGAAACACGTTACAATTGGTGTCAGAAAGCGGAATTTTATGACAAGAGGAGCTCTGAAGTTGTATTGGAGTGTTCGAGAAGTATTCTCGAGAGTTAGTGCTAACACAGGACTAATTTACTGGACATTGTTCGAGGGTTATTTTCGAACAGGAAAATAGTGTTTAAGTGCATTTTTGAGACATTGTAGAACATTTTATTAGGACATTAGTGCGATAATTAAATCCTTTGAACTGAGAAGTGATAGAGACACTGAAAAAGACTCATTTAGTGCGTGAAAATTTCTAGAACTTTTCTATTTGGACATTAGTGGAGATTATTAAATTCTCTGAACTGGATAGTGACAAAAGACTCTGGATAAGACTTTTTCGTGCTATTTCGAGATTTGTCTGAAAAGTTCCATTACCGATATTGACGTGACAGTTAAATTATTTTATTTTAATTTCGTCGTATGCCCGTAACAACAAGAAGTATGGCATCCGATAAACAAATACAGGACTTATTCGAACAATTCCAAAAAATGATGGCGCAGCAACGGCAGGAAGACAAAGTAGAACAGGAGAAAAAACGTCAAGAGGAAGAAAGAAGACGTCAAGAAGAAAGGGACGAATTAAAGAAAATGATGGAAGATCAGGAAATAAGACGTCAGAAAGAAAAAGAGGATGAAGAAATAAGACGTCAGAAAGAAAAAGAGGATGAAGAAAGAAGACGTCAGAACGAGAAAGAGGATGAAGAAACAAGACGTCAGAAAGAAAAAGAGGATGAAGAAACAAGACGTCAGAAAGAAAAAGAGGATGAAGAAAGAAGACGTCAAGAAGAGAAAGACGAATTGAGACAAATTATGGAAGACCTGAAGATACGACAGCAAGAGGAGAAAGAAGAGCAAGAAAGACAACGTCAAGAGGAAAAAGACGCACTCAGAAAAATAATGGAAGACTTGGAAGAAAGACGCCAGGAGGAATTAAGGAAAATCCTGAGCGATCAAATAAAAATACAACAGGACGCAATCATTTCTGTCAAAAGTGAAGTCAAAGAAGAGATAAGCAAGGTAGAAGAAAAAGTAGTTAAGGTCGAAGATAAAGTAGGTGAAGTCAAGACCGAAGTCGGTCAAGTAAAAGGAAAAGTAAATCAGTTTGAAGAAAAGATGAGTGAGTTCGAAGAAGAAGTCAAGGGAGAAATAGACCGGCTTAAACGACAGTTGAGAGATAGAGGAAGCCAGCAGGTGGTATCATCAGGGCAGCGACTAAAACCTCCTTCTTTTGACGGCCAAAGTTCCTGGACGACGTACAAGAGGCAGTTTGAGGCAGCAGCGTGTGCGAACAATTGGGATAATGAGGAAAAGGCCATGGCATTAGTTCTGGCGTTAAGGGGCCAGGCCTCAGAATTACTTCAGACTATCCCGGTGGAGAAACAAAGGGACTTTAAAGTCTTGGAAGCTGCATTAGACTTGAGGTATGGCGATCAACACCTTGCCCAATTATACCAGACTCAGCTGAAATCCCGGATGCAAAAAGCTGGGGAAAGTTTACAAGAATTTGAAGCTGCGATAGAGAGACTGGCACACCTGGCGTATCCGAGTGCACCTAAAGAATTCCAGGAACAATTAGCCGTGGGGGCCTTTTTAGATGGTATAAGGGACGAAGAGGTCAGGCGAGTTCTGAGGCTGACGAGACACCAAAGTAGTAGCGAAGCTTTGGTGCGTGCACTCGAAGTAGAAGCCGCTTACAGGGATACTCCAAGGAGAGTGCGAGCTGTGACTCTTGAAGAATCGCAACCAGAAATGAACCAGAACCTCTTGCTGACTGAGATGCAGAAAATATTCACCAAATTATGCGATAAATTGGATGACCTCGGAAAGCAGAAAAAACAGCAAAATAAAGGAAAACCGAGTGGTGGTATTAAATGTTACAACTGCGGCAAGATGGGACACATGAAGCGAGACTGTCGACAGCAGAATTCAGAGAGTCGAGTAAATGCTGTGAATGTTGAAGAGAAGCAGGAAAACGGTACCAGGGGGGTTTTTCTGGCTAGGGAATGCAGTGCCCCCAGAGAAATTAAGATTTCCCAGCTTCGAAGAATCGCAAGCAGTCTGTTGTTGCATGGATATGTGAACGGAAGAAAATGTTTGTTTACCATCGACACAGGTACTACGTCATCACTAGTACGGCCAGGATTTATATCGGGCATAAAGATTACCAAGAGGCAAAATGAAGAAGTGATCGTCCGGACAGCTACGGGGGACAGGGCTACGGTTCATGGAGAAGTAGACCTGGGTTTGCAGATTGGGCATTTGAGGTTCGATCACAGGGTCATCGTGGCTGACATCACGGATGACTTCATTTTGGGACTGGACATTATGGAACAGTATGGATTTATTGTTGACGTAGGAAAGCGAGTCTTAAGGATTGGGAACGAACAATTTATTTTGTCAAAAGTGAACGACCAATGCGAGAAAACCAGGCTGTTGACAACGCAGGCAGTCAAGACTCCTGCATTATCCAGAAAACCAGATAAAGAAGATTGCAAGCGCTACCCTCAGGTGGAAAGATTGTCGAACATGGTTGAAGTCAACACTGTCAAGGTCGATCTCCCAGAGAGTTGGTCAAAGAAAACTCTGAGGCAAGAGCAATTGCGCGATGTAGAAATCGGACCCATGTTGAGAGCAAAAGAAGAGGGAACGCGTCCAGCATGGAAGGATGTTTCCAACAAAGAAGTGGGGCTGAAGGCTTTATGGTCACAATGGGATTCACTTACGGTCGTAGATGGGCTTTTGAGGAGAGCATGGGAAAGCCCAGATGGGAAGCAGGTTGCCATGCGTCTAGTGATTCCCAGGTGTCGTGTACCAGAAGTACTCCAGGAAGCACATAATGAAACGTCCAGCAGACACTTCGGCATAAACAAGACATTGAGTAGAGCACGGGAACAGTTCTATTGAGTTAATAGTCGCCAGGATGTGGAGGCCTGGTGTCACAAGTGTAAAAATTGTGCTGCCCGTGGAGAACCATTTTCGATGAGCAACTACAGGAATGGAAGTCGAGAACAGCCAAAGAATGATCGAGAGCAGATGAACAGAACTAGTAACCGCTTGAAGGCCCGTTATGATCAGAATGCCAGTACAGGGGGATTCAAGGTGGGGGATCTGGTTTGGCTGTACAACCCACAGCGGAAGGAATGGAGACCCCCGAAATTTCAACCTCCTTGGGATGGACCGTACACTGTTATTACCCGAATTAATGATGTCGTCTATCGTATTCAACCAAACAAAAAGTCCAAGATGAAGATTGTACACTTGGATAGACTGGCGAAGTATGTGAAAGAGGCTGAATTGCCTGACCGGGACGTTCAGGCTTAAGGAGGGGGCAGTGTAATATGTTGCACCCCTTAAAATTTAAGGTTATGTTACTAAAAAGTAGGCAGACTTCAACAGATCGAATGTCTGAATGAATGTAGTGTATTTGCACCTACTCGAAAAAGAACCTACCAGAAGATTCCAAAGTGACATCTGGAATTATCGAGAGAATGGTGGCGTCATCACAGAACAATCGAGATCTGTCATTTTTAGGTATAAAAGACCGATCGCATTCTCGGCGAGCAGTTCAGAAGTTCAGAAAGTATAGAAAGTGAGGTTAAGACTTCAAAGATAAACAAAGTGATAAACATTGTGATTTTAGTCAATAAAGTGTATTTAAATTAATAATAGTATTGTGAAGTATCCAGTAAATATTTAATAAAGTGTGTTAGTGGACATCTCTTGTTATAATTTTTGGAACCCACGGAATTTGCAAGGGGTGGTTTCCTAAGGGTGGAAACACGTTACATAATTATTTTAATCAAATGCCACCTACATATTGCATGTTTGAATAATAACTGTAATTTTTAAAATATTTTTTTACTTAGTTTTCTAATTTCCTTACTTACTAAAGTTATTATATGCTTTGCAAATACGAAAATGAAAAGCATATTGCATATGATTGGCACATTTCTTAAACTGCAAATATTGTTCAGTTAGAATATATTTTCATATTATATTAATAGTCGAATTCTGAACAACTTTCAATATATCACCGAAATTTAACATTTTTAACGTTTTTAGGGAGATTATATAGACGAAAAGAATTATTAGTAATAGGTTATATTATACAGTAGACACGCATGTTAAAGCCATAGAAAACCTGCTAAGTTCTATAATTTTATCCTTAAAAATATTCACAAATCATTCATTACAGAATAGTTTAAACAACTACTGCTAGAATTGTTAGAAGTTTCCTTCTTGCGCTGGGAAGTGGATTTTAAAACAAATACTTCAATGTGAAACAATTTATCTGACAGTACCTCATCTATCAACTGATTAATGCCTGAAAATCCAGACAATTATGTTTTTGTATTGTTGTTCCGTACTTAAAATCAGGGTATTAAGAGATTCATTTTTGATTTTAAACGGTGTTAAATTAAATATCGTACATTTACATGCAAGGATAACATGATTGTTACTCCCCGTTTTATCAGATATATGATTTATGTGTGATTATGCATATTTCCACGCACAACAAACATGTTGGGGCCTCTTGAGCGTATTAACTTCAGATTTTAGGTGTATTATCACTTGTTTTCATTGTCATATACGCCTGAGAGAGATTTTTAATTAATACTCTATTAATTACTTGTAAACCATTCATTGAATGGTAAAAATACAAAATTAATCATTGTTACAGCAAAGGCATGAAATTGCCGATTTCTGTTATTTTTACTTACCAACACCATCGGTGGTAGATAAAAGACAGTATCTCAATGGATAGTGTGTCTAGCTTACATTTGACACCGGCGTAGTGCAGCGCGTCGGCCACTGCAAAAAAAACTAACTGTTCTGGGAAATCTTTTTTTTTTTCGACACAAATTAGTTGCCATCAGCGTTTACGATTCGGTGTTAAAATGAGTACCAATTTACGTTCAACATCTACTATCATTGTCTGCGGCATTTCCTTCACTTACCAAGTGTTCACATTAGGGTGGGCCGAAAAACACGAAAATTTGAATTTGCAGATGGGCTAGTTTCTAATTTATTACTATGTATCTAAAACTAATCCGGGTAAATTTTTAGTCAAATCGGTTTATATCTAACCGGGCCCCTAGGGCCTTGAAAATGGAAGAAAGGGCCAATTTTTCGCTTTTTAACATTTTTTAAATTGACATTTGAAATTTTCTTATGACTCTTTATTAATGTCTAAATACGTGTAGCAAAAGTTTTCCCAATAAAATATCTTTCAGTTCCAGGGAAATTAGAAAGTCACTAAAACGTAGAATTGGACAAAAATAAATTTGTTTGTATTTTACCGCGGCTTTGGGTTTTATCTCTACCCCTACTACCTGGAACAAGATCGGTGCTAGCTTCCTCATTCTAGTTAATAGCACTGCCGTCTTTTCCTGTGCGATGGCTATCGATATCTCCTACAGCCAGATGATCATCGTCTGAAGTGCCCTGTTGCTTTGATGCATACTTTCTATCCTTTCTGGCTCAAAATACCATTGTCAAGTCAACAGCAAACTCTATTAGGACTACCCCATGGGTAACTTCAGTCTAAAGACTGAGTCATAAAGCAAGTTCCAGAATATTGGCCTTAACACCGACCCCTGTGGAACTCCGCTAAATACCTTTCATTATTCTCTCTTATTGTACTAGTATGTGGTCCTCTACAGGGATCCATGCGGCCTTCCACCTCCTGGTGCTTGCCGTAGGTTATATGCGTTAGATTTCTTGACTTGCTCTTACTGAGCTGACTGGCTAATAGGTTAAAATTGAACTTTAGTACAGGTTGTAGACATCTAATATAAAAACGAATACTGATAGCTGAGATACATTTATACTTTATCAATGGTTATATTACATGCGTGTTTATTTATGTTGGCTCTTTTGACAGTGTTTGTTAGTGACTGAATGGCTCTTTTGGTCTGATCTTTGTACGTGCTGAAGGCGATGTTAGATGTGTAGTGAAATTTTTATTTTGTTGTTTTATTTTATTTTTCTTAGAATTTTTTGTTTTTTGTTTTTTTTTATTTTTTGTTTTTTTTTTGTTTTTTTTCCTTTTAATTTTTTCTAAAAACAAGTTAGCATTACATCAAGTATGGTGATACAATTTTTAGGGGTTGTAAATATAGTTGAGTGAGGTAGGAGCTGTTGAAAATTTAGCGGTAAATGGATCATGTAGAGAGGGATTATTGGATGCAAGAAGGGAATTGGCGAAATTGGGTACCAGTCTCTTGAGAATGAAGTTACTTAGTGTTGGGGTGCCTGTAATATCATATAACTGTTGGGTAGGGGTGCGGATAAGGGAATTTGAGGCAATTTTTAGTGCCTTATTTTGAGTAACTTGTAGCCGATTTTGCTGAGTTCTAGACAACATTGGATAATATATTGGGGATGCGTAGGTTATAATCGGTCTGATGTATGCTTTGTATATGAAAGTTACCAGGTGAGTGGGAGAGTTTTTAAGGGTATAATACATGGCTGAGGTTCTTTTTCTAGTTCTTTCCTTGATATAGTCAAATGAGGTATGAAATTTAACCTCCTGTCCATTTTTAAACCAAGATAATCGATACTCTCTTTCCAGGGTAAGTTGGTGCCGTTAAATTTCAGGGTAGTAGAGGGGGATTTTTTCTTTCTGGTGAAATAAGCGGGTTGAGTTTTATCAAAGTTGGTTTTTAGTCCCCATCTGGAATAAAAGTCTATGACCTGATCAGTTTGAGTTTGTAGCAGTTTAACCATTAAATCAAAATTGTTAGAGGTTGTTAAAAGGGCGGTATTGTCGGCATATAAAAATATCTTGGTTCAGTGATCTGTTGGAGTAGGGATATCGTGGGTGAAGTTATTGAATAATACTGGCCCCAGGGCTGAGCCTTGAGGAACTCCAGAAAAGATTGGGATAGGAGGGGAGCACGCCTGGTTGACTGCCACCCGGAATCGGCGGTCAGATAACTCTGGATTATCTTAATAATTCGGGTTGAAATTCCCGCGACAATGAGTTTATACATCAGTCCAGGGTGCCAGACTTTGTCGAAAGCTCGCTCAAGGTCAAGGGCGACAAACCCCGTGATTTGACCTCGGTTTATGTTGGTGGTTATTTGCTCGCCGACACGGAAAAGTTGTTGAGTTGTAGAGTGGCTTTCTCTGAAGCCAAATTGATTAACATTGTATGTTCCTTGTTTGTTGAGTTGTAGAGTGGCTTTCTCTGAAGCCAAATTGATTAACATTGTACGTTCCTTGTTTGTCTAGTTGCTCCTGGACTATAATAAGAATAAGGGTGTCAAGTATTTTAGCTAGTGAGGACAACAGACTAATAGGGCGGTAGTTTTGTAGATCTTTGGAAGATTTACCAGGTTTAGGGATATTAATAATTTTGGCTGTTCTCCAAGCCATAGGATAATAGATCTGAGACAGGAGTTAAACAATTTGGTTAAAAATAGGTAGCATGAAGGGGAAATGTGTCTGAGGGCAAATGCAGGTATATTGTCCAGACCAGGAGCTTTCTTTGGGTTTTGTTTGAGCAAGGCAGCTCTGACTTGAGAAGGGGCGAAAAAAATTGGATCAGAGATAGCGTCGACGGTGGTTTGAAATAGATTGGTGAGCGGAGGGGACCCAATCTGTCTGGTTGTAGGAGGGATTTTCTGCTTACAAGGCTTATATACCAATTCTCTAAGGTGGGTCACTTTCAAGAATTAACAAAATGTCAGATAACTTATTTGAATAATATTCATCATTACCATAGCTTATACCATCCAATAACATATAATGCGAATTTATGTTCCTTATACATAGTTCACAATGGATTAATATTGAAAACAACATTCTTACTTGAAAATATAAATATTAATTATTTATAACTGCCTTGTATTAAAAAATTGAGAACAATAAAATCATTAAAAGCGTTGTTGTATATTGGGCGTTCGACTCGAAAATCCTAAGCCGAAGTTCTTAATCTCGGTTTAATCTATTTTATTAGTTTTAGGTTAACTTTCTCTTTTTTGCTACCGAAAATGGTTCGACATAGTTTCGTCAATTCAAAACAAATGAAGGTTGCCAGATGAAAAACTGCTTTTGAAATAATTTATACATTGTTTGGACATTGTGGCCCAGTTTAGATTTATCTGATCAAGAGTAAAAACTAGTACCTATATGGAAAAGAAATGTACAAAATTTGCATTTTAATATTTTTATATTATACATAAAACATATTTTAAAGTTGTGGTTGAAATATATAATTAGTGAAAACACGTAATCTTTTTATCTGTTGGAAAGGCGATAATTAGTCCGGGGTCCAAGCACTCCAAAATCAAGATGACCTGTTCCGACATGACGTACAAATGTTGATATAAGTAATGAAGAGAGCATTACCTGGGGCACTAGAAAACACTTGTCGGATTAATTTTTGCTCTTGCGCAACTTCAGAAATCGCAAAAAAGATGGTGGATTGATAATTACAAAATTATGTTTTACAATGGTTATACTCCGTTAAAACAAAAACTATGTAACCTACCGATCTGATTTTTGGTATGTATACTCAAAAGATATACGTGATTCTAACTAAGCTATTGGTATTTTTGAAAAGAATATTTTTTTTGGAAAAAAATAATTAAAATCAAAAGGTTGAAATTTACGTTCTAAAAATTTCGATATGCGGACAACTATGTTAAATTTATGAAATTCTTATATACAATTGCTTACCAAATATAGTCCATATATTGAAAAAGTTTTTTTAAAAAAGATCCTGTCGATAACGTATACAGTTTTTTGTTTATGATTTTTTTATGAGGCGCGTAATTATGCAGCAGTAAAATAAAAATGGTCTACACAATAATTGGTACAGTGTAACAGTAAAAAGCACTATATTGTTCAATATAATTGCAAATTTGAATTACTTTATGTTAATAATACAATAAAACGAATGAAAGTAGTAGTGGGGCGTTGCCGATTGCGGCCACTCATTTAAAAAAATAATAATCGATACAAAGTGAATTGTGTGTTTCGAGCAAAATGTTAATCAAATAGGTATTCGCAATTGGCCATGCCCGAGTACAACTTCTACTCGTTTTTATATTGTTTAAGAAATAAAACATTAGTGAGAAATATTATTTTAGGTATTTAGCATATTTAATAGAAAGCAGAAAAGGGAGATATTTTAAATAAAACATTAATGTTGTATATTATGTAATTTTTGTGTATAACTATTCTAACATTTTAGTCAGAATCACTATCATTATAAAATGATGCATATTGCTTTTTCCCTTAAAACAATTTTCAGGAAAAGCAGCACACGAGTACGCAACTGAATACCACTCACAAGAACATTTTGTGTCGCATTTTATTTTACAGTTGCACTTTTTAATTTAAGTTCAGATAAACTTTTTTTGTCGACATTATCGGTACCAGCTCCTGATTTCCAATTCTGCATCCAAAATTTTGTGCAAGAGGTAATTTGAATGATGGTTCAGAACACTGTTTAAAAAAAAGTAATATTTGCAACATGTTGTTGAAATGCGTCTTCCGTCGGTGGGAGGGAGCGTAAATCACTTTTATTAAATTATTTTACCTTTTAATAATTTTCAAACGTATACATATAATACATTTGTAAAGTTGACGTGTATGTACATTGAAAATATTTGCAAAAAACTGATGTGGGGGATGTAAGATGAGTAATGGAATACATTAAGACAGATTTTGGAATTTTTCTGTTTGCTTGTCTGTTTGAACGCGCATCACGCAGAAACTACTGAACCAGTGAGGTTCATCTAATCTTGGAGTAACATTTAGTTCTTATTTCATCGAAATCGGACTAGACTAAGCCAAGTTTTATGAAAATCGGTCTATAAGAACAGAAGATACAGCTTGATCTCTACAATAAGCGTATTTGCACGACATAAACTTTTAAGATTAAACTTCTGTAATATTCCAGAAAATTCGAGAGTACTCTGGAATATTCCAGAAAATTTGTGAGTTTTCTGAAATATTCCAGAATGGTAATTCTACCTCAAACGTCATTTATAAAGAAGCTTTTTAGTCAATTTCAAAATTCCACGCGAACGTAACCGCGGGCATAGCTAGTAAATAATAAATATGAACCGCAAACAATAATCAATCGATTTAAATAATCAAACACAAATACTTAGTTTTTATAATGTTAAAATGTCACACTATATACATAAGTACAGTAGTAAACATAAACATACCAGCTAATTCCACTGTAAACTGTTTTCATGCGCTTTATGAATTTTAGGAGAGCTGTCGCCTTTATTACATGCGCCGCATCATGCACCCATTTTAAAAATTCACAACTCGAATACTATATGCAATATCAACTTAGTTCTTGTCTTAAAAACATTTTCAATATATTGGGTATGTTTGTTAGCATAGTTTATACACAAAAAATTTAAAATTGAAGTACTTGCTCGTATGTTGAAATTCTTACTACAATGTTTTATAGTTATAGATTTCATATTTTTTTCCCAAAAAACTAAACATATTTAAATAGTGCCATCGAGCTTCGTCCAAGCGCTTATGTCTTTAGTGTATACTATAAAAAAATTAGATGAATACCACTCATAGTTTCTTTTACAGGACGTGTTATGTATTAAAAAACATTTTTTTAGGAATGATCATTTCGTCTCTTTTCTTATCATTTAAGAAGTTATGCAAGAGCTGATAAGAATCCGACAAGTCATTTCTGGTGTCCTATATAACCTTTTTGCAAATCTGAAGTTGAAAAATGTACGTCATGTCGGAACAGGTTACTTGGAATTTAGAGCGATTTCGTACTCTTGGACCCCAGACTAAATTAACCGAATAAGGGTAGAGTCAGGAGAGAAATGCATTGCAATATGCTTAATCATGTTCAATTAGATGGGATTTGGGGTTTTCTCTAAAATTATGGCAGATAGACAAAAACCAATATAGATGTCCTAAGCTCGGTTTTCGAGAAACAATAAATAAAAAAAAATAAAAAAAATATAAATATAGAAAAATATATAAAAATATGACATATGATATAACTTTGGATAGCTAATTTAAGTTGTGATCGAATAATGACATAATTTACAGGGTATTCCATTAAAAAAAACGAAAGTTATGTCTATAATTCGAAAACTGAGGCATGCATAATTTTCTTCTTATCAGCAACAGATTCTACTCAAAAACGTGCCTTAAGAATATTACTCGATTCGACAATTGAGAGGTCATCCTAAAATGTCAATTTTCCAAAACTGCTCTGTAGCTCGGTAGTAGAAAAAGATAGACGATCGCCGTTTGCGCAATTGTTTGTTTCTCGAAAATCTAGCTTAGGACACCTATATAGGTTTTTGTCATCTGCCACAGTTTTAGAGAAAACCCCAAATCCCATCTAATTTGGTCCACCCTGTACACGATTCGATAGCCCGTCAAATTCTGAATTAGTTTCCATTTTACCACTATATAGGATAGGCAAATATGACAAAAATCTTAATAAAAGTTTTTGTAATTTTACACCCCCTGTGGGTACGTGCTCTACTCTTCTCCAGCACGTCAACGCTCAGTTTCATTAATAAAAGTAAGTCATTTTTAATTCATTGATTATTCAAGAAATCGATTTTAATTATAACTTTTTTTTAAAATGTTACCAATTTTAGATTGATTTAAACTTTTATTATTACTACTGGAGTCCACCCTAACTTGGGGACAATGTTTTTCATAAAGATTATAGTCTAAGGAACAATTTTAGACATGTCCCTAAAAATAAAAAACTGGCTGTACTTTCAAGACATCGTCCATGTTTATAAAAAAAAATTGCAAATATTGTTTTTGTCATTTAACACAAAAACTAAAAAAGGTGGAGGAAAACTTTCTGCACAAAAAGCAAAGTTCATAAAATCTTCTACAATTTTGTTCCTATACAATATTTGGATAGGAGTTACCATTTTTCAGATAAATGCTTCAACTCTTAAGATAAAATATAAAATTCAATATAAAACGTATTCTCATTCGCTTTCAGATTCACTATCGCTGTCTCCCGATACATCGAATATTTCTTCCAAGTCTTCTTCCTCTATTGCTTCATTTATGATATCGTTATCATCCTCACCACACAGCTTGTCATTCCTTTATATACCCTAGGTTATGTGTTCTAGATCTTTCCACTACATTCCAAGACATTCTATAATTTTCTACAGGATGTTTGTAATGGTTTAGATTCTTTTATATGTCTCTAGAGGGTTGAAACACATAACACTGCCTCCTCCTTAAGCCTGAACGTCCCGGTCAGGCAATTCAGTCTGTTTCATATACTTCGCCAGTCTATCCAAGTGCACCATTTTCATCTTCGACTTTTTCCTTCTTTGAATTCGGTACACAACGTCATTGATTCGGGTGATGACAGAGTACGGTCCTTCCCAAGGCGGTTGAAGCTTCGGGAATCTCCATTCCTTCCGCTGTGGGTTGTACAGCCAAACCATATCCCCCACCTTGAATTCTCCTGTACTGGCATTCCGATCATAACGAGCCTTCATTCGGTCACTAGCTTTGGTAATCTGCTCTCGGTCATTCTTCGGTTGTTCTCGACTTTCATTCGTGTAGTTGCTCACGGAAAATGGTTCCCCATTGGCAGCACAATTCTTACACTTGCGACACCAAGCCTCTACATCTTGTCGACTATTAACCCAATAGAACCGTTCTCGTACTTTACTCAGGGTTTTGTTTACGCCAAGATGTCCGCTGGAGGTTTCATTATGCGCTTCCTGGAGTACTTCTGGTACACGACACCTGCGAATCACTAGACGCTTGGCAACCTGCTTCCCATCCGGGCTTTCCCATGCTCTCCTCAACAGCCCGTCCAACACTTTAAGTGAATCCCATTGCGACCACAAAGCCTTCAATCCTACTCCTTTGTTTGAGACATCCTTCCATTCTGGTTGGGTTCCTTTTTCTCTTGCTCGTAATATTTTCAGGTCCTCCATAATTTTTCTCAGTTCGGATTTTTCTTCTTGGCGTCTTATTTCCAGGTCTTCTTTCTTCATCCTCTTTTTCTTTCTGACGTCTTGTTTCTTCATCCTCTTTTTCTTTCTGGCGTCGCTTTTCTTCCTCTTGATGTCTTCTTTCTTGTTCTTCTTTCTCCTCTTGACGTCGTCTTTCTTGTTCTTCTTTTTCCTCTTGACGTCTTTTTTCCTGCTCTGCTTTGTCTTCCTGGCGTTGCTGCGCCATCATCCTTGTAAACTCCGAAAATAGGTCCTTCATTTCTTTCTCTCCTGCCATACTTCTTGTTGTTACGGGCATACGATGAAGTTAACCAAGTTTGTTGCACAATAACGTTAAGAAAATTCAGATATTTCGTCGATATTTCCAGTGGAACTTTCTAGAAAAATCTCGAAATAGCACGAAAGAGTCTTATTTAGAGTCTATGTCACTATTCAGTTGTTAGAATTTCACTATCTCCACTAGATTGCGAATATAATGTTCTAGAAATTTTCCTAACTAACACAAATGAATCTTTTTCACTGTCTCTGTCACTTTCCCGAAAACGCACTTTTTCGCAGTTTTGAGTCCAAAAATAGTCCTTAAACAATGTCCCGTAAGTCAATTCTCCATGTCACTAATTCCCGAGAAGAACACTGTAGAAACCTTCTCGAACGGTCCAGAAATCTTCTGTTATAATTCCGCTTCTGACACCAATTGTTACGTGCTTTCTGTAAACACCCTGTATCGTGGGTTTGGAAATTATAACACCAGGGTAACACTAATACTAATTTATTAACTTACTAATTAGTACAACAATTAATTACTTGACTAAAGGCGCAGTTACACGACGCGTGATTAGGCGAGCCTGGCTCGGCGAGTCACGAAACACGCGCCGTGTGACATAGGCAACTTGGCATGGCTTGCGACTCGGGAGACGTTGCTCGCGTCGGCTCGCGTCTTCCATCTAGTTGTCGGTAACTGCGCCTGAAGATCAGTCATCAGTCGATCCATGCAGTTTTGACGAGCCTACAATCCACAACCCCACACGAAATCTGCATTGGTCACGCGCCTTATTTACACATCTGGCTCGCTATCCACTACACGGCGCGTGGTTTGCCGAACCACGCACCAGGTTCATGGATCGGCGAACCACGCGCCGTGTAACTGCGTCTTAATAATACACTGTGTACTACAATTCAATTATTCAGTCACTTTATCACTGTGTTTACTCCTTTCTGACCATCTCAACTGACCATTAGAACTGTACTAACTTCAACTGTCCCCACACACAGCTTGTCATTCCTTTATATACCCTAGGTTATGTGTTCTAGATCTTTCCACTACATTCCAACACATTCTATAATCTTCTACAGGATGTCTGTAATGTTCTAGATTCTTCTATATGTCTCTAGAGGGTTGAAACACATAACACCATTATTTCGACGTGCCGAATACGAATCAGGTGTCCGTTTAGTTCCATCACCCACCAATTTCTAGTAACCTAAAATAACCTACATTGAGTTTTTTTTTTTAGGTTATTTTCGCGACTTACAGAAAAAATGGTGGATGGTGGAGGAATTCTGACTCCGGATTCGTTTTCAGCACATCAGAAAACATACGTTATGGTACCTCACCTTTCAACTACAAGACTTTTTTGTGGGCCTGTGTAATGTATATATTTTTCATTGTTGTGATGAATTTGGAACTCATTTGTTTGCCAGAGATTTGAATATTAAACCAATACATGTGTAATGTATATATTTTTCATTGTTGTGATGAATTTGGAACTCATTTGTTTGCCAGAGATTTGAATATTAAACCAATACATGTGTAATGTATATATTTTTCATTGTTGTGATGAATTTGGAACTCATTTGTTTGCCAGGGATTTGAATATTAAACCAATATATCTCAAGGTGATAAACTTAAAGTGTGGAATTATACGACAGTAATTAGATTATCAATTAAAACGCTTAGAACCTGAAAACAGCTTGCTTGGATCGTCTGATATTTATCGCTGATTACAGCAATATATAGTATTAGTTTAAGAGTAATCTTAGACTATAATCCTTAAATAAATATTTCTGACTGTCATAATCTTTTAGAAATAGTTAGCGATGAATATGAACTAAACTGTTAGAAAATATATTAGGGATATTCAGTATATTGGGCCGAAAAAACACGAAAATTTGAATTTGCAGATGGAGTAGTTTCTAATTTGTTAAAATGCATCTAAAACTAATTCGGTAAATTTTTAGCCAAATAGGTTAATATCTAGTTGGGCCCCACGGCCTTGAAAATGCAGGAAAAGGCCAATTTTTCGATTTTTAACATTTTTCAAATTGTTATTTGAAATTTTTTTATGACCTTTTATAATGTCTAAATGCGTATGGCAAAAGTTTCCCTTACAAAATATTTTTCAGTTCCAGGGAAATTAGAAATTTGTCACTAAAACGTAAAATTTGATGAAAATGAGGGTTTTTGTATAAAATTTCCCTGGAACTGATAAACAGTTTATTCGGAAAACTTTTGCTACACGCATTTAGACATTAATAAAGAGTTCAAATGTCAATTTGAAAAATGCTAAAAATCGAAAACTTGGCCTTTCCTTTCATTTTCAGGGGCCTCCGATTTGACTAAAAATTTACCCGAATTGGTTTTACATAGTAATAAATTAGAAACTACCCGAACTCTAAATTCAAATTTTCGTGTTTTTCCGCCCACCCTAATGTTCAGCAGCTTCTAGAGCAAATGATATAATTGGTAGAAATAAGTTTGATTGTTTTAAAACTGGAGCTTATTTTGGAAGATAACGAATTTGTTCTTGGAGGTATTGTTGGCTACAACATAACATCGAAAATCAATCATTAATGGCTTTGTTTGCCATCCAGCTTAAGGCATAAAAGGCTTTATCACCTGATCTGTTACAGGTTTTTATAACAGCTTTGTTTTATGGCTTTCAGCTAATTGCCATTAGCCACGTAGAGCTTTTAAAATACAATTTTATAACAGCTAATGCAATCCTAGAAAATTGCCTTTCAACAGGAACTAAAGTTGTCATTGAAGAAATGTCTTTTACCAATAACGGCTAAGTTTTTAGGGAATCTGTCGTGTTTTTCTCATCATTTTAAAATATTTTTACTCAGTTTGTGGATGATGATAGATATTTTCCTGTTTTATAACGCCAGGCCATTTCATATTTCCGATTGATCTGTCAGTTTATATAAGAAATCTCCTGAGATTTCTTCCACAAAAGCAGATCGATATCAAGCTTGACTAGATCTTGAAAACTGCGTGATCTACCTTTCAAAATTTGTAGTTCTGGATTGCCACAAAAATATAGGCATTGCGGAACATTCAGTCCTTTCAAGACCAAACATCAATTTTCTTATGTATAAGCGACCGAAAAGTGAAAATTAACGTATCTTGGCTACAAATACCAATAGAACATTAATTGTTTTGTCAGGAAATTAGTACGTTTTATTCACTTACAGTCCGTGGACTGTAAGTAAATATTACAGCCCCCAATACCCATGGTAATTTGTATATGAATTCTAAATTCGACTCATTCTAATAAAAACTTATTAATAATAATCAGGTATCAGGTATTACAAAATGAAATATTTGTATGGTATGCTCCCTAATTTCTGTGGTTTATTATCAGAGACTATCACCTAGTTTCAATCTATAGAAGTTTTGGGAAATTTGGAAAATTTTTGTTGGATGTAATCCGCTAGTGGAGCTATGTCACGGGCTTTATGTATCTTAAGAAGGTTTTGTATCTAGGTATTTTTTCCTCATATTACATCAGATTTACCAATTATTTATTCGTATATCATATATCACTATCATATATAATAAATTGGAAGTAATCAGCATCCTTTTATCTATTGCTTAAAGCTGACGCTCAAAAATTCCAAAAATAACCTATATCTGAACCCACAACGATAATAATTGAATAAGGTAACAATGTACTTGCACTTTGTATATACGAGACAAAGCAATAAATTACAAAAATTATGATTAAAAATAGAAATAAGTTATCGGGGCATGATCTGTGTCACGGACTTTTCAGATTTCCTGTACTAGTCTAATTACAAGGTCATCGATGCCTCCTCTGGTGATTTGTTTTATTTGATATTAAGCTTCGCTACTATTTTTTTATTCGTAATGTTAACAGGTATTTTGTGATGCATGAATCATTCCACTTGATCGCCATTTGGTGTAGGGTACGTCTCATAACATCACGCCTATTAGGCGTGTGGCCTCGCCAAAGTTCTTTGCTATTAATTCCTCGGCAACATTAGCGTAAAGACTTGGAGGACGTTGTCTTCGCCAATGACCATCTGATTTACCTTAAAGCGTTTTATAATCTCTTTTGCCCGGTTGTGGCCGGAAAAATATAATAACAGAGATAATATGATTCTGGAGAGTCATTTTGTGACTCATGTTTCTTGAAGATCCATGCTGTTGATGCGATGATCTATCTAAAATATTCAAAAACAAACTTTCCATGATTCAGATCTATAAGAAAGTTCTGAACCTGCAAATTTCCTTAAATCGCTCCTCAATGAACTCAAATATGCAATGGACAGACAATTTGAATGATCGAGGATAAAAGACAGATGTTGGGCGGTAAATGAGAAACATGTGCTAGATAAATAAACCAAGAAAACTATGAAAATATGTGGACGCCCACACTCAAGATTTTCCGTAGAACGAATCTACCTTCCATGCGATCTGAGAGGGAGAGATCTTAATGGTTGCGTGCCCGTGACGTCACAGATCTCAGACTTTAGGAAAAACAAACTGAAACTCTTTAACTGTTAAGTTACAGTCATTTATTTTTTTGTTGCAATATAAACTTTTATATATATATATAAACCTTTATATCACTTGTAACTTTCTTGTCGATTCTTATTAGAAGTACTAACGAACTTTGGATAATAAATAATTTATTTAGTAAAGATATTTTGTTTTACTTTCAGTTACATGAATGTACCTATGTACAGATTCGACGTAATTGACTATTTCAGTTTATTGCTAACAGTATATAGTGGTAGGAGTGATAAATAAAACATAATAAAAAGGGAATATTTAATAAAATAATAATGAACAAATGACTTACATAAAGGGGGAGGGTCAATAAGGCCGATTTTCGGCCCCCCTCAAATTTGCACAACGAAAATATTTTTTAACAGTCTAGGGTCAATTTAGAGTCGATTCAACCACAAACGGAACCAACCCCATCCCCCTGGGAAGTTAAAAAAAAATAATTTTATATTCTTGAAAGGTATAGAGACATAAAATTGCATTCTAAATAACTTTTCTTAGTGGAATTTTTTCATATTTTGAAAAATAAAGGTACTTTATTAGTGGTGATTTTTACAACTTTGCTTATAAACACCCTGTAGAACACCAAATCAAGTCATTTTTGGTATACTTTAGTTTTACAACAAGCAGGACTCAATCCCCAAATACCATCCCAAAATTCCAAAATTTTTGGTCCATTACACCTCTTGTTACATCTATCCTGGGACACACTGTAGACAAACTAACCTCGGATCCGGAATCAGCGACCCAAAAAACCTATATATATATATATATTAAATTGAAGTCCCAGAATAAGCCTACTTATTCCGAAAAGGCGAGTTTTTTTCACGGCTTTTCATAATTTGACCTTGAAATGACCCCCAGAGGAGGGTGGGGTTGGTTCCGTTTGTGGTCGAATCGACTTTAAATTGATCCTAGACTATTGAAAAATATTTTCTTTTTTCTTTTTGCCAAATTTGAGGGGGGCCGAAAACCGGCCTTATTGACCCTCCCCCCTTTATAAAAGACATATTACATAACAATATATGAAAAATAACATTCTTACAGAAATTACAATGGATTGTATAGTCCAATCTATAGATACATTATAGACGAAGGGTTAACCACTGGAAGAAATTGTATACGTCTTTTTACATAGGTACTTCAAATAGTTTATAGGACCTCAATCTTCATTGCTTAATTTATATGGTGTATTTTCACAAAGTTTACAGCAGCGGTTAATTCGTCGACCATAGCCATGTTTACTGCTAAAAATCTAAATGGAAATACTTCTTGTCACTAAGTAGTGAACATGCTTTGTCTAGACTAGCGACACATCAACAGTAAGTACTAAGGAACCATCTGAATCTGCGATAGTCCAAGGAGTCAATGGCATTTGTTCATGATGCTACGAGTTCATAACCTGAAAAATTAATTTGTATGTTACCATTATTTATAAAGCAACATTTAATTAGGCAATTGCAACAAGCTTTTATCCCGTAAATTTCTTGCAGAGTATACTTCTTTCACCTAACTACAAACAGCTTGAAGACTTTTGAATGCCCTGAACTCATCCTTCTGTCTATGCACTACTCTCAAAAGCAGTATCTCTATGTGTAATATTTCGAAATACATCAATATTTATACTAAAGCATTTTTTTTCTCAAAATATAAGAATATAATTCGATAGTAGCAGTACCCCTGCATCATGAGACAATTCTGCAAAATACGAACTAACCGTCATCCTGACGAAAAAAATTGATGATATAAAAGTATTAAGAATAGTTGCCAGATGTTAAATAATAATCCAATATTAAGCTTTTAAATGGCACAAACACAGCAAAATTAACTTTAAAGAATACATTCAATTGGGGGATGATTCAATGACAGCTCCTAAGGTCTCAAAATCTGTAACGTCAGACCGCATGTATGTGTGACAGAACAAGACTAGGTAGCTAGGTACGGCTATTCGAACACTTTGGAGTAATCTAGGATCCACTCACAAACTGGGATTACTAGAACTCGCACCTGTTCATATGCTAGAAGGTATTCATCTAAGGCACGAGGAAGATGGAAGACCTAAAACTAAAATCGTAAAGGCAGAGCATGAAAATCTGCTGAGAAAAACGACACAAGGACAAGCGGTAATCTCGTAGATGTTTATAAAATATAGTGCAACGTATTTTATAAGCATCTATGAGATTAGAGAGTGTCTAATGACTTGACAGTTGCTTTGCTCAAATCAACAGGCTTAAGGTTTCGTGTTGACGTATCAGAATGGAGTAATGAATACCCGGATATACCGGAGTGTTGTCAAAATGAAAATGTAGGGCTTGTAAGAGATCGAGGAAGCCATAGATAATAAGTGCAGAATATATTGATGTTGCTCCTTTCCAAGAACTTAAAAGCCGGATGCCACCAAACCAGATATAGGGTGTGACCTTATCCGCATCCATTTTCGTGATTTAAACCTTTAGAAAGTTATATTTTTAATCTCAGAGGATAAAATTTCACTACTCGCGGCTGCTTTCAGTCTGGCGGCAAAGGAGTGAGTAAGTTTATGGACAATCCCAGTACCAAAAGTTATTAATATTGAGGGCGCCACTTAGGCATGCAAATCTAAGAAGAAAGTGTTATATTTTCTGCTGTTGGAAATACAAAAAATAAAGCACAGTTGTAAAAAAATATACGGTATAATAAAACTATTTTTCATTGACTGCAAGGACAGTGACAAGTGAGTAGAAATTTAAAATTTGAAAATTACACCACTAAAATTATTGCACAAGCATTAAAAATTTTCAAATAATATTTTACTTATTTCATCCCTTTAAATACTCTCCTCAAATAACGTTATTTCCAGATCACAGATCAGTAAAAAAAAATTTAAAAATCTCAATAATATGTAACTATTTCAATAGATATAACACACAGATAATTTTTTAAAAATGAATAAACCATATGAGGTTACGTACACTTCTGTGCAATAAAATCCCGTACACCTATTTTTCGCTATATTAAATTATTCTTTATTTATGTCAGTGTCAGTGTCAGTGTCATATTTTCGAAATGCCGAAATTAACTGAACATGAAAAAATTCTAATTCTCTCTAAAATTGAAGAGGGATGGTCTCTCAGAGCAGTTGCTAACCATTATCACTTAAATAAAAGTACCGTTATGAGTGTAAAAGTTGGAAGGAGAAAGGTATCATAAAGAGAAAAGACGGTCCAGGCCGACCGAGAAGTTCAAATCTCGCTCAAGATGAAGCGCTCCTTGGCTATTTGAAGGAAAATCCGTTTCAAACAGCAGTAGACGTTGTGTTTATGACAAAATATTAGGTTGTATTATTTAGAAAATAAACACAAGAGAGTGACTACTGTACTGTCTAGTCGGTGCAGCAAAAAAAAATACGTGCACTGTCCAACATGCGCAGACGGTACAAAATTTTATTGACAGTTAAACCTCGCCAGTTCCAACCTCTTTTAGTCTTTTATTCGATATTATTAATCAGGTATTAAATTTATTATTAAATTACTAAAATTAAATTTACCATCAACTTAAGCTATTCGGAGGCGTCTAAGGCAGTGGCTACTCCAACCTTACTGAGTTCATAGGGTAGCCACAGAACGAAACGCAAACATCTTTTTACTTTTTCCAACACCCTCAAATTGGTGACCCCGACGTGATCGTCGACATACTCCTCACCTGTACCAATTCCTACATAAATGGACCATCACCTTAAGCTCTTCGGAAGTGAGAAATTTTTTTTCTCAAACTTAAAATCTCGACGTTTCATGACATTCTAAAGCTATTTGAACAATAAAAATTTTCAATTTATTTTTTTGTCGTTAATATATTTCCACTGGATGTGGAAGTAAAATTATCACAGGCAGACACGTGTAGAACAGCCATGCAGAAAACCTCTTTTTAATGTTTTGAGCTTTCAGAATCTGGCCTTATCTCGGACACAATTTTTCAACGTCAATTTTTACACTTTTTGTTACAAATCGAAATCATTAAATAATTAACATTTTTCCAAATACTTTACTTATGACATTTCACAATCAATGCCACTTTATTATAACCTATATGTTAATAGAAAATCTAAGTTCCAAAAAGACTGATCCACATCACTTAATATTAGTAAAAACTGGATTACTTGATTTTTCAAGTGTACGGGATTTTATTGCACAGAAATATACTAGTAAAAATTTTCCCCATTATCAAATGGGGTGAAAAAAAATTGTGATTTAGTGTGTGTACAAGAACCATAGAATAGAATATTTTTTACTTCATCCACCCCCACTACCACAACCCAAATGTTGCTCAACTGTCATCAACTATAAATCTATAACGTCTCTATTATAGTATAATTTTTTAAATAACATAAAATAAGTTACTATTTTAATAATAAATAGAGATAACATTAGAAATATGATGTCCAAGCTCACCGCGTCAGTAAATATAACATCATGTAAATAACCTTAAAAATGAGCTGTTATTCCCAAGCAAACTAACCTCATTAAAATACAACTCTCTAGATGTATTAATAAAAAATAACTCTATACTCGCGTCTATCTTATCTAGCATTATATTAATCTTCGCGTGTCAATAGCAACCACTGACTTGTTTTAATTTTAATTTATGGTGCCCAAATCCTCATAAAATATTATAAGAGCTTAGGTGGAAATGTTAACAACCTAATTTTTCAATTTATAATGTTTTATCCACTTAACGATTCGAATTTTATGTCCATTCATATTATCGATATCCGAGAACAAATTTTTATAGAAATATTTTTAATGTGATACAAAGTTTAAATATAGTTGTTATCCTCAATATGTTGTGCAAGGATGTTTCGTAACATGGACACAAAAGATACATAGTATTTTACATCTTTCTCGACTTTATTTTGGTAATAAATTTAAGTGTGGTATTTTTTTACTTCCGTGAAAAAAGTAAGCTCGTGCCACTTACTTACAAAATAACAATTATACTTATTATGTAATTGTTTTGGACTGTATAAAAATTCTAATAAAAGGCAAATTAAAATGTGAGTGCCTGGCGAATCCGGGGGTCTCTTGCCGTAATAATGAATTTAAGAAGAGTAGCACTTACCGAGATTGTTTGCTTCCTTCTTCTATGGTCGAGCCAGACCTCCTAGTGATTCTTCCAATTAATTAATTGGAACCATTCACAACAAAAAAGGAACTTGAGAGACTGGTTGAATTCAAAATTAAAAAAAAAAAAGTAATAACAAAGCTGCCAACAGCATTACCAACTTCGTGGCAGTTAGATCCCCAGTGTCTAGTGCCCACTCAATTCAAATTCCAACAAAAAAAACCCAAATCCCGTCCAACACTCAAACCTAACAAAAATTAAAAATAAAAACATAATTCTTTAGTGAACAGTGACTATTTACACTTGTTTTTACACTACATTCAGTAAAGGGGTCTACAGACGATCCAACCAATCAACCAACCTTTTCGGTACACTTTGAAGATTGCCATGCAAACTCGTAAAACTGCTGGAGCCAACATTGTCGATACGCTTTGATGACACTGGAATTCCAGCAGACCAGCTCACTTTTACGAGTTGTCGTGGCGATTTTCAAAGTGTACCGAGAAGGTCGGTAGGTCGGTTGGTTGATTGGTTGGTTGGTTGGTTGGTTGGTTGGTTGGTTGGTTGGTTGGTTGGGTCGTCACAACGTGGATAAGCTAAACAGCTTGCAGCAGCTATAGCTGCCTTGGCTTTGGAAAAACTGTCAAGACAGTCGGTGGGACAATCATTTATTATTTTAACTTTATCATGCAGTAAACTAGTACATAGAGCATGTAAAGGAATTAAGATTTCAACGAAAGAAGGTATGAAATGATGATAAAAGTTAACCATACCTATGAAACGCTGAAGTTGTTTAACTGTAAAAGGTAAGGGAAAATCATTTATGACATGAACACGTTCAGAAGAAGGTAAAATACCGGCTGAAGAAATATTGTGTCCTAAAAATGTCAAATGATTGACACCTAATATGCATTTTGACGGTTTAATATTTATGCCGTACAATTCTAACCTCTGAAAAACAAGTTTCAAGTGTACTAAATGTCCCGAACTAGATTTACTTGCAATCAGAATGTCATCTAAATAGACGAAAATGAAGGGCAAACCTAATAAAACTTCGTTCATGAAACGTTGGAAAGTTTGACCAGCGTTACGTAAGCCGAAAGGCATACGCTCAAATTCAAACAAACCGAATGGCGTAGTAATTGCTGTTTTAAAAATGTCATTTTTTGCGACAAGTATTTGATGATACGCACGGACCAAATCTATTTTTAAAAAATAACACAATTATACAACTGCGAGTTAAAGTCGTGGAGGTGCGATAAAGGGACAGTAACTGAATTGAGACGACGATAGTCTCCACAAGGCCTCCAATCATTATTTTCTTTTTTTTGCCACCATATGCAATGGTGAGGATACGGAAGAAGAAGAAGGTACACAAATAAATAATTCTACCATAGCATTGAATTCATTCTGAGCTATTTTAAATTTAATATTATCTAACCTACGTGGTCGTGAGAAAGGTATAAATGACCTTCTGTTATAATATGATGCTCTACGGAATGTTTAACGGGCAAATTGTAATTTGGCGAACTAATTAAACTAGGAAATTCTAAAAGTAATGCAGTGAATTCATTTGATATGCTAAATAACTTAGGAGAATGTAACGGACCATTGTTAGAAAATAAATATGTTGATAAACTAGTCACATTGTCAATTAAACATTTATGTTTCAAATCAACAATTAAACCAAAATGAGTTAAAAAGTCAGCTCCGATAATGGCGACATTAATATCTGCTATATTAAAGACAAAAGGAAATAACCTACGTAAGTTTAAATCGATTTAAAAAAAAATTTTCCGAATGTGTTAATAATAGAACCATTAGCAGCTGTCAGTACAATATAGGGGTTCTTCTTAGTATCTGTTAACAGATTCCGAGGTACTATCGATAAATCAGCGCCTGTGTCAATGAGAAATTCTAAGTTAATTGCATTATCAAATATAAAAAGACGACGTTTACTATTTGAAATATTAACGTCAGTTGTCAAAATATCATTGACTTTTAATCATCTTTGATTGTCGGCTTTGACATCTTTGGCGAAAGTGCACCAATCTCCGAGACATTTAAATGCTTTACGACCATAAAGTTGGTGGTAATAGCAAACTTTAGCATTAGAAAGATTATATCTAACGCGGGTACCACTTCGACTATTAAAACGGGGCCTTGAGTCACTGCGACTTCCGGAGTCGAGGCGACTTTTACAACTATAGCAATAAGTGCTAGAAACTGTAGGAGTAGCGGAAGTTATTGAAGAAACTTTAGACTCCATAGCATGCAATTGAGATGTAAAAATTTCTTGTTTGTGTAATACCTGATTCAACGTATCTTGAAAGGTTGCAATCAAATTTGACGTAGAAACTGTGGGATTAACGTTACAAATTGAACTGGAGGTAAGGGAATTCATATAATTTTGACACGACTCCCATATACGATCAGCAATGTTGAGTAATTCTTTAATCTCCGTTTTTCGGGAAACGGTGATTGCAATGAAGATAGTTTCAGGCAATCGCCGTTTCCATAATTTGACTAGGAGCTCCTGGCTCACCACATGGGATCCTCCGACAATTGATAGCATTGACCGGTAAAAATCTGAGGTCTGAGGTCCCCCAAGTCCTCCAAGCGCTTTTCCTCACTTGAGGTCAAACGAGAAATTATAATAGTTTTCAGGTTATCGTATAAATCTCTTTCTAGTTGATTAGTGACAATGTCATAAACCGTTGTAATAATTTCCGGTGGTAAACTGGCAATGACGTAATCGTACTTTTTCCGATCGTTAACGATCCTGTGAATAGAAAATTGAGATATTTGAGTGAACCATATTTACGGTTTATTAACCCAAAAAGGAGGAAGTTTAATAGTATAGGTATTCGCAACATAATTACTGCTCGGTATCACTGTATCTGCCGTAGCTGGTTGATCGTCTAACAAAATATTCTCCGTAGGAGGTGCCATTTAAAAAAAATGATTGATAGTAATGAATGATAAAAATGATTGATCTGATTGATCAATTGTTCTTGACCTAAGACTGTTGATACTAATTCAATGCAATTATAAATTAACCGAGATCGAAGGATTTTATGTGGTACTTGTAGAAGCTAAAAAATAAAGTGGCTAGAAAAGAGAATGAGAAAAAATTTTAAAAGAAAATTGAACTGCCTCACAGTAGTAGTCTGAAATCCTGAAAAGCTGGAGGTAATAAAGTTATTGTTTAATTTTTACAGAAGTATGTCAGGTTTTCGAGGTCGCTTATTACGAATCTGAGGTCAAATTAAAAAAAAATGGCAGCCCCAAAATGGCGGGACACTTTGCTTAAAAATTATTAAATGATTACAAAAGTTAGTAAATAGGAGTTTTTGAGGTCGCTAATTACGAATCTGAGATCAAATTTTAAAAAATGGCAGCTCCAAAATGGCGGACCACTTTGATTAAAAATTATTAAATTATAACAAAAGTCCGTAAATCGGGGTTTTTGAGACCACTAATTACGAATCTGGAATTAAATTTTTTGAAAAAAAAAAATGGCGGATTAAATTATGAGAAAATAGAAGAATTCAATTTTAAATTTGGTAACGAAAGGTTTTGCAGGTCTGCAGTTAATAATTTTTAAATATGAATGAATAGAATGATTTAAGAAAAGACATAGTTTCAATTTCATATATTACTAGCTAGAATTATTGTACACAAATTTGCCATCCGAGGAAGAGTCATTGTCATCATCACTAGGTATGTCCATGTTGTCTTGTCCAATGAAAGAGACGAAAATGTTGAGCCAATCGTTGAATTTCTCTAAAAAATACTTCTCTGTCTTATGAGCTTGTTGCTATTTTTTTTTTTTAATTCGGGTATCAATCTGTCAATGACATGTTTTGCATTTTTTGGCAAAGCGTGAGATCGTTTTATTTTATTAGATACCTGTTTTTCAATAATGTCACATGCTATTTTGTTATTTTTATTTAATTTATTTAGCAAAAGCAAAAAAATATCTTTTCTTATTAAAGAAATTTCTTAATTATTATGCGGATGTCCTGAAAACAAGAAATCATGTTTGAAAAAGAATCGTTTTTAAATAAACAAAAGTAAATAATTTACATTGAGCATTCGCTAATACAAATTTTATTAGACCCCGCACAAAATTATAGAAAAAGGTCAGTAAAAATTATTGAAATTTTGAGAATAAGTTCTCCTGGTTATATTGAACAAAAGTTCTCGTGGGCACAATGCTCATAATTCAGTAGTTCGGCCGTCAGTGGCCTTTGAAGTTTAAAAATATAAAGTTCATATACAGGGTGATCTACCATGACATGCGGAAAATTTATCAGTAGGTTTCGCCGAAAGGAGAAAAATAAAAAATAAAAAAATTACCTTATTTTTTTGTAGAAATGCACCACCAATGACGTTAACCAATCTGACGTGTAACGCGGTACAAATATATCACTTCCCCTCCCCCTTTACCAGACTCGGGATTGACAGCAAAGCTGGAGAGGGTAGAACTGACGTTTTAATCAAATCACACTACAAAAATAGTAAAATACGTCGAAGGACATTGACCTTATGCTAGTGAACTCTACAACAAGTAGATATAAGGGATATTTACTTAAACGTTGATAACACAAAAACACCAAATTTTGGCGGCACTTTGTATCTGCTGGTGTTCTAATTGTTCGACCGAAAGCAAAAAACGTCGCACTTTGACCACACGCGCCAGCTTAACTTTCTTTTATGCCAATTAAGGAAATGTAAGCATCTCCGAATGTGTTCTTTCCCAAGTAAGTTCATTGCTCTATACTGACCAGAAACAAGTAGTTTCAGGTTTTAATGCAACAAATATTACTAATTTACCTCGGATCACTCTAAAATTTTGCAGGGACTTTTCCACATAGAAGACTAGTACACCATTTTATTTTCCGCATGTCATGGTAAATCACCCTGTATAGTCCCTTGAGCTAAAGCTTTGACCCCAAAAGTTCTGTGACTGGACCGCAGGACATCTACTCCCCAATTTTCGAGGGCTGGGAACACGATGGTGACAATATTTTCCAACCCACCCTTCAACCACCACCTCTAAACTGGAAAAACCCTTTTTCCGATTTTCCCGTACTAGGCTTGCGAGGGCTTGTCTGATTGTGTTCTTTTGTCTTTTCGAATAAAATAAGTAAAGATTGACCACAGGTGACCTAACCCACCCACGGGGGTTGAAACTACCCCCACCCCCATTAACGAAATGCGACGAAAACAACGAAAATCAGCTGGGAAACGGTATACCGGAGTTTTCGAGGGCGGGGAATACAATGGTGATAATATTTCCCAACTTACCTTTCACTCACAACCCCTAAACCGAAAAGAACCACCCCTTTTCCGATTTTCCGGCGCTAGGCTTGCGAGGGCTTGTCGGATAGAATTTTTCTAGTCAATTCAAATAAAATTACTAAACCTCGATCAGACAAGACCTCAACCAACCCGGGGTTCAAGCAGCCTTTATACGAAGTAAGCTTTACAGCAACAGTATACACTATCACCCTTCTACTACAAAGTGTAGAATTACTTTTTATTATTCTTTTGGTGTTTTTCACTGTCAACTATATCCTATGCTATTTTGTTATTATTTAGTAGTGATTCCAATTTTATATGGCTTGTCCTCCGATTAAAGAACTTATATCTAGATACATAACGGCATTAGTTTGCGTGATCCTGAAAGATTCACAATCTAAGGCACTTCTTCCCATAAGTTCTTGATTGGCTAGTCGATCTATTCGCGGCCTATTCGGGCACCATCGGTTCAGTTTGATTGTCATAATCTCAGTTTGACACTTTTGACAGTATATCCGCCATTAATGTTAATAGAGATGGGCACGTGACGTGAATTTCACCGTGTCACGCCGTGTCACGACGTGTCACGGCGTGAGCGTGTACATTTAAGGTACCAAATCACGGAAGATTTCGTGAGTGTGCGTGAGTCAAAAGATCCCGTGCGTGAGCGTGCGTGAGATAATATTCACGCCGTGACACGACGCCCCATCTCTGCTTTAAAACTTCAACCTGTCGTGTCGTGACAAGAATAAGAAGCGAAGCGATAGACGGAAGGCGGAACACGAGCGCGAGAATGGAGGGAAAAGGACAGGAGACAGGATGAATGACGCAACATTCAAATCAAACTGCGTAATTGCAATCTCTCTCTACTGCATTCGCCAGTCGCCTAGCCCTCCTGGTCGCGTCTGGTCACTCTGGTCCAGAGATGGGCACGTGACGTGAATTTCACAGTGTCACGCCGTGTCACGGCGTGAGCGTGTACATTTAAGGTACCAAATCACGGAAGATTTCGTGAGTGTGCGTGAGCGTGCGTGAGCGTGCGTGAGTTTGCCTTAACATATATCAGTCGTGCGTGAGTGTGCGTGAGCTAAAGGTTTAAAGTCGTGAGCGTGCGTGAGCGTGAGTCAAAATTGACTCACGCGCCCATCTCTAAATGTTAATAAGCGTTTTTCGTGTTTTTCGATCAAAATGTGGTGAAGAAGTCTTTTTATGTTAAGTTGTGATTTGCTTAATACCTAAATAATATTCTCTATTCATATTTACACAGTTTAGTGACAATATATTTAGTGCAAATAAATAGTGCAGTGCTGTGCCGTTTGCAGAAAGCAGTTTAGAAAAGAAGAAAATCGATCGTTCCATAGTCGTAACATGATGAAGTTCAGTTTTCAGTTATAAAGTAAATAGCAATTAAATTAAATATCCTTTCAATACATATTTATCTTACTGTTTTATCTTACTGTAATATCGTATGCCTACATCACGTTATATAAAGAGCTGGTAATGCAGGAATTGCAATAATTCATTTTAATGAAAATATTTACCATTCTACACATTTTCTACACACACAACGCCACTGTTGCCTATGGGATGTGATGTTCATCTATTCTTTTTAATGGACATATAATGTGACTATGTTAGGAGCAAACAAGGTTTATAGTGAAAAGATAGCCGGTTATGTATCTAGATATAAGTTCTTTAATTGGAGGGCTGGTCTAATCGATTTTACTGAACATCGCTTATTCAGAGAGACACTGAATTAAACAAATAAATAAATAACACTGTTGCATTCAAGTCAATGTATTTGATATATTTAATGGGATAAACATTTAAACACCTAATAAATGAACATAAGGTGAAAACTAGAAATGACGAGTTGATAAAAATACATCCAAATATACCATTCGCTCTTTCCAAGAAATAATGTAAAGTAGAAGAAATTGGGTGTGCATGTCAAATATAAATATTGAAATAAACATTCTTAATTAATTCAACTGAAATCTGGTGGGTAACGGGAGCACGCAATTTACAAATTGATCAATACATCATCATACAACTTTCATTATGTCGCATAATATTAAAGAACAAAATTTATAATTGCTTCCTGGTAATAAATAGTTATAAAATTTTATTTCTATGTCGGCAGGTGTGATACATATAAAGAATTTTACCTTAACAAAGACATAAGTAATTGGTGGATTGCTTTTTAGTGACCTAATAAGGTCACTAAATAGCTGATATTTTTTTTCTCTAATACAATTACTTCTTTCTTTGAAAATTATCTTTTTGCGCGACGTCAACGAATCTTGAAAATTGAAACTTCAAATTTCATTAATATTACAAGAGGTGTCCTACAGGGTAGCATTTTAAGGCCCTTACTGTTACCTCTTAGGCTGTACGCCTAACAGTACCACCAATAATATGCTGTTGATATCCACTTATATTTTTCTTTTAATTTTTAAAATCTCTTAGCAGCTGTTTTTAAAATGAATGATTTACAAAATATATCTGAAGTATTTTCAGTAAAAATTAAAGCATTATAAGTGATACTAATTTTCAAATTAAATTAAATGGCCCAATTTTATTTTCTAGTGACTATTGTAAGAATATGGATAAATATTAATTTTAAGTTTTCCATATATGTGAAAAAAAAATCTTATTCTGAGATTATTTAGTTATAATACTGTTTGTTAACAATTCAAATACTTTATCCAATACTACTATATGTGGTGTGTTTATGTTTATGTGTTTATGTTAATAAGTCCCTCTCCTCTATTCACTCTTTCAAACATTCACTCGTTCGAAAAAACGCACGAAAAATTTAATATGTGTTATAAGAAAATAATTATGTAATGTACCATGTAAGGTATAAGAGTTCATTATCAATTTAGACAAAACTAGCTAATCTGACATATTTTACAAAAATAACAATAACAGACTACTTCAATACTTTTCTCTCAACTTTACTTCCACATCCAGTGGGAAGTATAGTAACGACAAAAAAATGTTTAAAAATTTGTTCAAATAGGCTTAAAATGCCATGAAACGTCGAGATTTTAAGTTTGAGTGAAAAAAAATTCTGTCTCCCTGTCGGTCTGTCGTCTGTCGGTCTCTCGTCTGTCGTCTGTCGGCCTGTCAGTTTGTAACTTTTTTCGTGCGCACGTTTACTCTGGAACCGTTTAAGATATTGACTTGAAATTTGGTACATATATGTATTTTAACGAGATCTGAAACTAGATTATATTTTCATCTTGGTCCGTCGAAGGGTTGGGGGGTAAACTTGGTGTAAATGGGTAAATCAAGCAGGTAAGAATCCATAAAATTGGTATTTAGTATATACAAGCGAAGCTAGGGTCTCAAAAAAATGTTTGGCATTGGCCACCCCATTACCACCCCCACCCCATTATTAAAGGGAATGAAAAAAGAATTGTGATTTAGTGAATGTACAAGAACCAGAAGCCTCAAAATATTTTTTTACTTCATCCACCCCCACTACCACTCCCACCCCACTACCGAAGTGGGGTATCGTTTTATGGGTTTTTGGGGTAAGGGATTTCAAATATTGTATTATTAAAGTTCCATAAACAATTATTTCCACATACAAAGTTCTTTCGATATGAGTGACTTGGATAGAGAATCTGGATGTGAAAGTAGTGATTCCTTGAGCAGCGGTTTTTTTTTTCAAAGAATATTCACGTACTTACTCTGTAAACTTTTATCTGCATATTACATATATTTCTATTTTGGCTTTTTCTGTATCATATGTAATTTTTCGGTATATTAAAACTAAACAACTGTCATTTTACTTCCACATCCAGTGGAAGTATAGCAACGGCAAAAAATGCTCAAAATTTGTATTGTTTAAATAGGCTTAGAATGTCAAGAAACGCCGAGATTATAAGTTTGAGCAAAAAAATATTCTGTTTGTCTGTAATTTTTTTTGTGCGCACGATTACTCTGGAACCGTTTAAGATATTGACTTGAAATTTGGTACACGTATGTATTTTAACGTGATCTGGAACTAAATTATATCTTTTGTCTTATTCTGTTGAAGGGTTGGGGGGTAAATTGGGGCAAATGTGGGTAAATAGGTAAATCAAGCAGGTAAGAGTCCATAAAATTGGTACTTAGTATATACAAGAGAAGCTACAAGGTCTCAAAAAATTTTTGACATTAGCCACCGCTATTACCACCTCCACCCTATTTTTTTTCCTCTGGTTTTTGGCCTTACGAACTATGCGTTTTGACTACCTCAATGTATTTTTATTACTTCATCCGAAAAAAAATTTACATGAGTATAACCTTCTAATTTGAATAACTTTCCTTATTGACATTTTGTGTATTCTTTATAGAGAAGGTGCTTTACCTAACAAGAACATTGTTTTTGCTTAATTGCCATGACCTACGTGGTTTAAAAAAATTGAAGTACTTCCACAATTACATTTCAGATAGACAGAGATGATCCCTCAAATGTGCGGAAGATATTCTGAAGTTGTGTTTGTCACCGAATTAAAAATATTTGTTGAAAAAGTATATTAATATAAATTTTGAAAATTATCACGATATATTCTTCTGTACAACTTATGTGCAGTGAGGTGAATCAAACTCAAACGAAGACATTTTTACATTCGACTAACAGGTAAAAATGATTCTGACGTTATATTGTCTTTGAGAGAAATACGTAAAAATGTTCTTCTAAAAGCCGACTCTCCATCAGATGCTAAGTGTATGAGTAAATAGAAATATATTAAGCGGTTTTTCAAGCTAGACTGGAAACATGTTAATTAATTTTAATTACCCTCTAGACAAAATGAAATACTCACAATATTTATACAAATTATTTATTTTGTGAAATGTAAAATATGCATTACTTAAACAGAAGTACGGTGGCGTAAATCTAACATGTTATATTTTATAAATGTACTAGATAAGACAGGCCAGTAGGCAGACACGGTAAATATTGTCTTACATAGTTATACCTACACCAAAATACTGACTATAAAAAAACATGTTACAAACTGACCAATAAGTGCAAAAAAAGTTATCAATTTAGAGAGTAAAAATGAATTATGACAATTTATTTATTTTTGAATATTGTAACTATTTTTATTTTAAATCAGAATTATATTTAAAACTAACCAATATGAAAAATGAAAATTCAATATCAGTTATTGTAGCATTAGGCTATAGTTGTTGTAGATATTAAAAAAAATCTAAAACTTTCATACAAGGCATTTTTCATCATAACCTCAAATTTTTCGAGAAAATGTCGGAATTCAATTCAGTTAAATTCATTCAACTTTAGTAATATTACATTGAAGTAAATGCTGTCATTGAAATTTAATCCATTATTTACATAAATAATAAAAAAATATTGAAAATAATATATAATATTGAAAAATTCGTGATCCGAAAAGTCATTTTTTTGGTTTTTCTCAATTTTAAGCGGTTTCATGAAAGATAAACCATCAACATGTTAGACCATTTAAAAGTAGACATTAGACAACGGTTAAAATGAGCCCAGATAGAATATTGAAATCGAAAAAAACACCAATAAAGTTTTCCGTGGAAGATTTGGGTTTTTTTTTCGAAAATTGTAAATATCTCGGAAACTACTTCTTTCCCAGATTCCAAAAAAATCATGCTTATTTAGTTCAAAAGAAGTATACTTCACGAAATTTCATGTAAATTGATTTATTTTTACGAGACAGAAAAATAAAAAACCGAAAAATCGGTTTTCCGCTAGGAGGACACGTTTCGCCGAAAATCGCAAAAAACCACTTTCAACCCCTAAACAGCACCCCCATTTCACGATTTCACATCTCGTGTTTAATTTTTGTTTTTTCTCTTCTTTATAACCTTAACTAAATAGCCCGGCTGGTCCTTGCCTGTTAATACTGTAGATTGCCTGCGTTTAATTGACTATCTCTTTAACAATTATTACATAATAGATATAATAGCAGGTTAAAAATTTATATTAATGCTTGATTTATTGAAAAAAAGGAACTCAAGTAGATTTTAACAAATTGAATTATCTTATTTTGCTTGAAAATTATTAAACAAAAAATTGAAAATACCTTAAAACTAAAACTTTAAATAAATCCACTTGCTCGAGTCTTTTGTTTAATTGTCTTATTTTGCAAAAAAAAGTAAATATACCTTTCAAGTCCCTTAATTAACAGATTAAATTATAAACATGAAAAGTTTACATTGTTAGAAACAACTCCAGTCCAATACTTGCGCGAAAATGGCGGGAAAATGTGGGAAAGTTAAGAAAATGCTTGGGAATTTACAAAGTCCTGTCTGAGGATATTCACAAGTTAAACTTTTAAAATCCATTATATTTTACTTTCCTATAATACCCCTCTCGTAGAATATGATTCTCTACTTCAATTTGCCGAAAAATTACAGGAAAATACGAAAAACTGCTGCCCAAGGAATCACTACTTCCACATCCGAATTTTCTATCCAAGTCACTCACAACGAAAAAATTTTGTATGTGGAAATAATTGTTTATGGAACTTTAATAATATAATATTTGAAATCATCTACTCCAAAAACCCATAAAACGATACCCCACATCGGTAGTGGGGTGGGGGTGGTGATAGGGGGTGGTAGTTGGGGTGGATAAAGTAAAAAATATTTTCATGTTTCTGGTTCTTGTACACACACTAAATCACATTTTTTTTCATCCCCTTCAATAATGGGGTGGGGGTGGTAATGGGGGTTGCTAATGTCAAAATTTTTTTTGAGACCTTAGTTTCTCTTGTAATAATAATAATAATAATAATAATAATTTATTTAATCACTGTGCAATTTTACAATTGATGTGAACGTCAATAAAAAGAGATAATATTTAATTCATACCCCAAACTATAAGGTATAATGTAGAAAGAAGGTGAATATTTACAATTTAAGAATAGTCATTAAAATTTAAAATTTAAAATATTTAAAAAATCATAAAACACATATATTTAAAGATAAGTAACTATCCAATACACAAGAAAAAAAATTACAAATTAAAAAACTGATTTACAGTATAAAAGCAATTTTCAATTAAAAAAGTTTTAACTTTGTCTTTATATAATTTATACGAATTGACGCCTTTAATATCATCCGGCAATTTATTGTAGAGAGCAACTGCATTATAATGTGGTGATTTTTCGTAAAGAGCTGTTGCATGGTGAGGAGATCTTAATAAATTTCGACACCTTGTGTTGTGAGAATGATTGTCACCATTCAGTTCAAAATCTTTCAGATTTAATTTCACGTATTTCAGTACTGAAAAAATATAAATAGACGGCACAGTCAATAATTTATTATTTATAAAGTAATTCTTACAGCTATCCCTTGGCCCAACTTTAAAGATAATTCTTATCATTCTTTTTTGCAAGACAAACACTCTTTGTATATCAACACATTGGCCCCATAATATAATGTTGTAAGATAGATGGCAGTAGGCTAAAGAAAAATAAACGTTTAATAAATGTCTGATGTCCATTGTAGGTTTAAGCTGATTTAATGCAAAACATGCCTTATTTAGTTTCTTGACTAATTCGTTTATATGGTTCTCCCAACATAGCTTACAATCCAAGTAAATTCCTAGAAATTTAACTTCTTTCGTAGGTTTTAGATTTAGGTCTGAAATATGAACGGCAAAATTTTCCGATAATGTTTTCCTTTTGGAAAAAAATATACATTCAGTTTTGGCTAAATTTAATATTAATGTATTTTTGTTACACCATTCATAGAACTGTTTTACAACTATATTGACAGTGGTTTGCAAGGTTTCTACATCAGCAGCTGTTACTACCATTGATGTATCATCTGCGAACATGGTTATTGTCGTTTGGGATATATTTTTGGGAAGATCATTTATAAAAAGCAAGAAGATGAGAGGTCCTAGGACCGATCCCTGAGGCACTCCCATACTAACGTTATATTCTTCAGATGTTTTATCGTCAATCTTTACTTTTAGTTTTCTATCCGTTAGAAAAGATTTGATCCACTCTAGAGTAGTTCCTCTGATACCCAAGGAAAACATTTTTTTTAGAACAAACGAAATATTAATGGTATCAAACGCTCGAGTTAAATCGAAAAATAAGCCGATCACATAATTATTCTTATCCAACTCATCATAGATGGCTTGAAAAAATTGAACTGAGGCGGTTTCCACGGATTTCCCTTTTCTGAAACGTGCTGATTATCTGAAAGTAATTTATTTGTTAATAAGAAGTTTGTAATTCTATTCAATACTATTTTTTCCAAAATTTTTGATATTATACTAAATACTAATTTTATGAACTCTTACCTGCTTGATTTACCTATTTACCCCAAATTTACCCTAATTTACCCCCAACCCTTCGACGGAACAAGATGAAAATATAATCTAGTTCTAGATCTCGTTAAAGTACATATATGTGCCAAATTTCAAGTCAATATCTCAAACGGTTCCAGAGTAAACGTGCGCACAAAAAAAAGTTACAGACCGACAGACAGACAGAAACTTTTTTTTTGCTCAAACTTAAAATATCGACGTTTCATGACATTCTAAGCCTATTTGAACAATAAAAATTTTTTAAAATTTTTTTGTCGTTACTATACTTCCACTGGATGTGGAAGTAATTAAGGGAATGTCCAAAAATTCACAAATTCGAGTCTCTAATATTCAAAATTTAAACTTTTTAAGATCCAGAGCTTACTATGTGAGATTCAGGTGGTTTCTTGTAGTATATTCCCCGCAGTATACGAAGGGAAAATGTTAGGAAAAAGCGTAAAAATTAAAAAAATGCTTCAAAACTCACAAAATCTAGCCTAAGATAATCGTAATTTTAACCTTTTGAGATGCAAAGTATATAATGAAAAAAAAAAAAGAAAGAAAGAAAGAAAGATTTTTTCATAGTATTTTTCCTTTAGAATGCTATGGTCTACTCTGTTTTGCGTTAAAATGCCGGAAAACTGCAGAAGAATCAAGAAAATGCCTGAGGACTCACAATATCTAGTCTGCGTCATTCCTAAATGAAATATATTAGGAATAATACTTGAAATTTTAGTGGTTTCTCGCACTCATTAAGTGAAAAGAGAAGGTTAACACAGCTATGCGGGAAAACCACGGGAAAATTCGAAAAAACTTAAAAAGTGCATAAAAACTTATGTTTAGCCTTAGACGGTTTCATTTATGTATATTGCAAGCTAAATATTGAGTTTTCATTCATCTTCTTCATTTAACCAGATTTTCCAGGGATTTTTCCGTAAAGGTGAGTGAACCTCCTAATTTTACTGGATAATTACGACGAGATAAAACCACTATGATCTCAAGTTAATAATGTTGGTTCTTAATATGTTTCACTTGGGAATTATGCAGACTAGATTTTGTGAGTTTTCAAATATTTTCTTAATTTTTTCGTATTTCCTAAAATTTTCCTGCAAAAGAGAATAGACCCTCGTATTCCACGGGAAAAATACTACAAGAAACCACCCGAATTTCGTGTAATAAGCTCTGAATCTTAAAAAGTTTATATTTTGAATATTAGAGGCTCAAATTTGTGAATTTTTAAGTATTTTCTTAATTTTTCCGCATTTTCCCGACATTTTCCGGCAAAGCGAAGTAGAGCATCATATTCTATGAGAAATACGAGGGGGCAACCGCTGAGGGGAAATAGTGTACAAATCGGAGGAATTAGGAAGGAATTGAAAAGGTATTTTGGAAGGAATTATTAGGTATTAAGGGAATTACAGAGGAATTTGGAGGAAATAAATATTATTACGAGGTATTAGAAGGGAATTAAGAGGAAATAAAAGGTATTAGGAGGGAATTAGAGCGTAAAAATATTGAAATGGAATGTTTATCTTGAAGAATTACATACCAATTCTTATACAAATGACGTCAGTGTTGTAAAAACATTAGCGCCGAGGTTAGCGCTAAAAATATCTAGTAAAGAAAAATATTTAATTTAATTAAACTACCGATGATACTATGGACTTCTAGTTCAGTAATATAACGATTTATATTGGACAAAATTCATAAAGTTTTGAAAATTGGTAGAAATGTTAAGGATAGCATAAGAATTACTAAACCGAAAAGTTCCCACCCCTAAATAGTGTGCTTCACCCCCTAGGACGCCGTTTCCACCCCCCATTTTGAGGTTTTCTAGATTATCTCGGGAACGGATCACTTTTTGATCAATTATTCCTTATAAAATTCTCTATCAAAAACATGTTTAGAGTTTTCTCCTAAAATTAATAGTACCGTGGGAAATAAGGCGCACACATAAGGGTTGGTTCCGGTCAACACAATAAATTGTAATCTTTACTATAATCTACTTTAAAGTTCAATGCTTGACGCTAAAGCAGTAGCTACTAAACTCCACCTAAAATTATAATAAATGTACTACTTCCACCCTCTCACCTCTATAAAATGACGCGATTTTTAAAGAAGCGAGTATATTGTATAGTGTACTTGTTTCCACGCCACCCTAGAGGTAAAGTACTTGGCGTGTGGTATCCCCTGTAGGTCGAATCCACTAATTATCAAAAAGTTACCTACGTTAATTAATCTTCATCGTCTTCCATAGACTCGACATTCATGCATGCTAGTCCGTGGTAATGGTAACACATTGTGGAGCAACGTAAGCCTGCTCTTCTGCAACCGCATCTGTTTTCGCACCTTAATTTGTATGACCAAGAAATTAGTGTTATAACAGATTTGGGAGCCGGTTCTTTTGTTGTCATAGTTCGGGTTAATATACCGCCAACTTTTTTCCATCCCCTATCAGTAGCTTCTAGCGCAATGTTTTTCCATGTTTGAATTTGGTAAAAAACGCGATATGAGTGTTGCCGAGCAGCAGCAGAAGTTGTTGCTAGTTTTGATAATATTAATATTAATATCGCTTTAACAACAAGTTTGTTAAAAGTCATGAATCTGTATACATCTAGACTTTTTTCAGCGGAGGTATAGTTGTATAAAGCGAGAACAAATCGCTCTCCTACGTCTACAATTTCTCCATGACTAGCTTTTTCATTATTAAAACTTTGCACGATGTCTTGTAATACTTCAGTAATATAACAGTTAAAATTGTAATATATTGGACAAAATTCATAGTTTCAAAAATTGCGTGCTTCATCCCCTAGAGGACGTCGTTTCCACTCCCATTTTGAGGTTTTCTAGATTATTTCTGGAACGGTGCATTTTTTCCATAAAAAAACCTATATACAGAATTATTCCTTATAAAATTCTCTATAAAAACTTCTCTAAACTTTTTTCCTAAAATTAATAGTACTTTGGTAAATGAGACGCAAATGTAATCAGCACAGGTCATATAATTCGCTGAATATCCGTATGGCTATTTCCAAAACTGTCTTTAGGAGAAAAAAGTATAAACATCTACACACCACCACAATGTAAAAAATTTCAATTTCTCCCATTACATCTCAGACGACCCAAGATAACTGCATTATTTTAGAGCTTGCTGTAAACGCTGTTACTGTTCAGGGCTGCCAATGTGCCGGATTTTACGCAAAAACCGGATATTTTAAACCCACTTTCGGGTAAAATTGAAACCGGAAGTCGGCCATTTTGGTTGTTTACATTATATAATTGAAAATTATATCCCATATCACTACACCAAATTTGAAAAAATATCCATTCTTCCATTCAAAAGTTACAACAGTGTCCCTATCGGCTGAGCGATCCGGTATACAATATTCTCGCTTCATCAAAAATCGCGTTATTTTATAGGAGAGGAATTTATTATAATTTTAGGCGGACTTTAGTAGCTACTACTTTAGCGTTAAGTATTGAACTTTAAAGTAGATTATAGTAAAAATTACAATTTATTGTGTTGATCGGAACCAAACCCTTATATGTGCGCCTTGTTTCCCACGGTACTATTCATTTTAGGAAAAAAGTGTAAAGACATTTTTGATAGAGAATTTTATAAGGAACAATTTTGTATATAAGTATTATTATCAAAAAGTGCACCGTTCCCGAGATAATCTAGAGAATATTAAGCTATTAGGAGGAAATGAAGGTATTTGAGGAATTAGGGGAATTACAAGGAATTAAAGGGGAAATAAAGGGTATTTTTCTAGAATAGGTATTAGGTGTACAAAATTTCGCCAGCGGTTGCCCCCTAGGAGAAATACTAAAAAAAACCACCATAATCAAGAATAAAATATTACAGATCTTAAAAGTTCAAACGTTTAACTTACGAATATCTCAGGCAGGACTTGTAAAACCGTATACATCATCACATTCTTAGCGCAGTCAAATTAGCTTGAGAACCACTGAAAATTCGGACAAATTTACATAAAGCTGTTTTCGCCGGAAATGGGTATAGGTATATGTACTTAATAATATACTAAAAGTCCCCATATGTAGAAGTGCCGGAACCCTAAAAAAAACGCAATTGTTTAATGAGAGGCGCAAGATTTATGTAGATTCGCGCACTGCATCTGTAGTCCATGCAAAACGCGAGGTTTGACGCTCGGAATGCCCCCCTTATCGGGACTATTTTATGTTCATTGAGTCGCTGATCATGAAAATCGGGGTCCCGCGGCTCTAAAAATAGTGCGTCACCCCTAAAAATTCCAAAAACCACCCCCGTTTTCGCAGTAATGTGAATAATACTGTAAAATAATGCTATGAATGTGATAATTATTGTAATGATATTTTGCTAGTTCCGTATGTCCATCTAAAATAAGGACAAGTTTTATGCTCAGAGTTACCCAGAGGGGGTAAAGCTAAATTGAGGGAAAATGGAAAAATGATGGATTTTTTTCTTTCACTTTTTTATTTGAGTTTAGATGAATGGGGATTGTACAATCCAACCCCTCAGGGGTGAAAACTACCCCATATATCGCGTTTAAATTGAACTAATACTTAGAAAATAGGTAGATATACGCTTTTTAGTTTGCTTGTAATTTTTGATAAACTTCCGTCGAAAAAATACTAAAAAATTTTTTCACCCCTTTAGGGATGGAAACTACCCCAAGCTTGCAGGGAATTGAAAGAGAAGATAGAAATATTGTTGATAAATGAACACGTCATACATTCATAACATTATTTTAGAATATTATTCACATTACAGCGAAAAAACCCAAAAAGGGTGGTTTTTGGCATTTTTAGACGCACTATTTTTAGAGCCGCGGGATACCAATTTTCATGATCACCGATCCAAAAAACATAAAATACAAGTGATCCCGATGAGGGGGGCATTCCGAGCGTCAAACCCGCGTTTTACATGGACTACTGCGGCCGATCTTCACAGTAAATTACTACTTGTTGCTTGTGTGTATGGCCCGTAGTTGTTTGCTAAATAATGAGTATTTGACAGAATAATCGTTTAAAAATTTGTTACTTGTTGTTGTTCCTGGTAAATATTTTTAAGGCAATATGGAAGCTAATACCTGTATCTTATGCAATGTTAAGGCTTTTAAAAGATGAGAGTGTATGTGTTAAATCGAAGGACTTGTGACACTAATAATTGCAAGCAAAACGTTAGTATCATAGTGGCACATTCGATATTAAGAACCAAGAACAACGAAGAAGATCTGTTAAAGCAAAATGTAACATCGAAATTGGTGTGACTGTCGATATTAAGAACCAAGAACAACGAAGATCTGTTAAAGCAAAATGTAACATAGAAATTGCTGTGACTGATGAGACAATGTCTTCAATTTATCAAGCTGATTTCGTTTCAAATAGGAAATATAAGAAACATTTTATTGAACAATGATTGACAATTATTTTAAGAAAATTTGGAATCTCCGTTATACAGGCCCCTGATGTTGCTGAATAAAAATGTCATTGTAGTAGGTGATGATACTGATTAGATGGTCCTTTTAATACACCATTGTAATAAAAACCTTCATATGCTAAGACCAGGTCAGCAGCTAAACCATATCGATTCACGAATGTGCAATGTTTGCTAGGCCCAATAAAGGAAGTTTTGTAATTTCTACATGCCATATCCAGTTGTGATACAACATCTTCTTTTTATAAAAAAAGGTAAAAACGCTGTTATAAAACTTGTCCAAAGGAATGAGAATTTGATTAAGCATATTAAAATATTTAACAGACCTGATGAGGATGCAGATAAATTAATTACAGTTTACAGAAAATTTTATAATGCGACTCTATGGTAATAAAAAATGATGAGTTGAGATTTTATACATATAACACCATTACGACACATCACAATCTTCATGGAAATTTTGAACCTGCAAGTCTTTCACCCACCAATGCTGAGAAATATCATATAGTTAGTGCTTTTTATTAGACACAGAAGTGGATCATTAAATCCCAAAGATTGGGGCTGGAAAGAAATTGAAACAGATCTGATTCCTATTACACCAGTGAGGCCTCCAGCTCCAAATTTCATTATGAATTTAATACTTTGTAACTGCAAAACTGGTTGTGGATATTCTTGTAACTAGAAAATCAACTTTGTGTTTTACGGCTTTATGTAAAGGAAATTCTTATTCAAACATGATGGTTCAAGACGATGATGAACTAGATCTGCCTTAAGTTTTGTGGTAAAAGTTTTCTTTTACAGATAATGGCATATAGTTAATGAAATTTTTATCTTTTAGGTCTTCAAGTTGCAATATTGCTATTTTTTGATCAAACTAACTAAACATATTTAAACTATTTATTTTTTTAATCTGCAGTCAAGTTAATTGTGTTGATTCGTTTATTATTAAAAAAAAGTATAGCAATGGGTCATTTTACATATATTTCAATTTTAAGTAAATTTTCTATCTTGTACAATTTTCAAAAAATTGACCGTTTACGAGAAAATCTCTAAAAACTATATAATCCAAGATCGTGACTGAATTTTATGAGTGTTCCGGTACCTCAATGTTCGGGGACTTTTAATATGGTAATAATACGGTTCCCTGGAATAAATTGCCGTCTAGAACAGCTTTATGTAAATTTGTCCGAATTAAAATCTTAATTTCACTGTACTATCTACGGAAGAAATGCTATCAAAAACCGTGTTCGTTTTCCGTTGCCCAGCATAGGCCAAAATTAACCACTTGTCGACATCCTCCTTTTCCGCATCAATCGCTTCTGCAGATTTTCAAACTTCCAATAAAAAATTGTAGGAAAATTTAGACGGTTTATTAATCCTTGTTCCACTCAGTACACTTTGTATCGCAACAGTATAATCCTGCGCGTGTCCTAGCGATAAAACTCGTTTACTGGTGAGTTATAACTTGAATTTTTTCAAAACATACAGCAGATGCTCTAGTGGTTAACCTTACCAACCAATTTTCTAAAGAAAGGGGGTCCATATTATAGGGCTTACTATACGTCTTTTGTTGGTCATTATTTGTATATCAAATCATCCGTGAAGAATCAAAGCACCCCTCTAACTTCTTAATCCACCGTCACTTATTTGTATGGCTGCTACTATAATTTATAGAAATCCTCAAATACTTGCATTCGTATTAGATCCTTTATCCCACATGTTTCTTGTTGATCTTTTGGACCATTTGGCATATAAATTTAAGTAGATTTGATCTAAAATACAAACATTACACCTCGACTTTCTTTTCCCTAATTAGAGGGGACAATAATTTATATATATTAGTTTTGAAATAAATTTAACACCTATAGAAAATATTTTATAGGGTGAATCAGGTATGCGGTTATTAAGTCCTAGTGATGATTCTACGTCAAAATTATTTATTTATTTATTTATTTTTTTATTTATTTTCGTTACAATATCCTACAGAATAGGTTCCATTTACAGGATAAGGTTATACAGTTAAGCACGTATTTACAATACAAAATATACACAAATTGTACGCAATTGTACAGGATAAGGGCGATTACAATAGTTATACATTACAATAGTTACACAGTTAAACACATGTTTACAATACAAAATATACACAAATTGTACGCACTACCCAACAAGCAAAATTTAAATGTTATACTATTATTTTGTATCATTGCAATTTTGTAACTGTGATAAAACAGCAATAAAACAAACTGCTGTAGAAATATCAATTATAAACAAATTTGTTTATTGGGTAATTATGCCACATATTACGTATAAAAAAAAGAAAAGAAAAACCAACATGTACTCCGGCTACTCAAAAGTACAAGTGAGTGAGTAATCCTCTTACAAAGAGGTTTGAAGTCGTAAACCAGACGATTGTAATAAACAGGAAATATTATAAAAATATTTTGAATATTTTGGGAGCATTTATAATGGGACAGTTTATATAACACGTTATATACAAAAATATTATAAATAATAGATCAATATATAATGCACCACATATGACATATATAACATATTTTTTACAGTTTCTTAATACGACCAATGCTGGTTTGAAAAATATCTAATTGATTATCTACTTGATTATAATTATTAAACATTTGAAAAAAGGGAGCTTGAGTGAGTATATTAGTTCTTGGAATTGGTAGGGAAAAAGTTTGAGTTTGTCGTGATGAGATGCGAGGTACGTGATAATAAATGCTGTTTGTGAGGTCTTCAGATTTGATTACGTTGTGAATAATTTTGTATAGAAATATGATAGAGTGAATATTTCTTCTTTTTGCGAGACTATCAACATTAAATATTGCCAAGAGATCAGCTTGGGGATATCCTCGGTGTGGGTATATACCATATGTTTGAAAATGCAAGTTTTTTAAGAAACGACGTTGTACGTTTTCTAGGGCAGAAATATGCGTATTATAAATGGGGTTCCATATAATAGATGCGTATTTCAGCTTTGACCGTACTAAGGAGTAGTATAATAATTCACATGTGTGAATGTTGTTGAAATCTTTCATGTTCCGCAAAACAAATCCTAACACTTTAAAAGATGATGCAACCGTCGAGTTTACGTGAGGAATGAATGTTAGCTTTGAATCGAAAATTACTCCAAGATCTTTAATAACACCGGGTCTATTAAGAGATACATCGTCAATCTTATAATCATGTTTGAATATAATGTTCTTACGGGAGTAAGACATGACATTGCATTTACTGGCATTAAGAAACATATTATTTGCTTTACACCAGTTACTAATTTCGTTGAGATTATTTTGCAACGTTGCACAGTCGGCAGCGGAGTTTATTTGGCAGAAGATCTTAACATCGTCAGCGTACAAGAGATATTTAATATTTAGCTTGCTTGAAATATCATTAATGAAAATAACGAAAAATAATGGACCAAGAATGGAGCCCTGGGGTACGCCTGAAGTCTGCAAAAAATGATCGGATTTATGGCCCCTAACTTGAACATATTGCCACCTATTTGACAGATAGGAGTCAATAATATTTAAGAGATCGGCAGAGATACCCATGGTTTCTAATTTACATTTTAAAAAGGCATGATCCAGCATGTCGAAGGCCTTGGAGAAATCGGTGTAGATTACGTCCACTTGGCCTCCGCTATCCAGGACCTCAGTGATGAATTGCGTTTTGACCACCAGATTTGAAATCGTTGATCTCCCAGTGATAAATCCGTGCTGTTCCGGTATGAGGATATTGTCAACATGACAGTAAATAGAATCATATAGTAAAATCTCAAATACTTTACTAAAATTACAAATAATGGCAATTTGTCTGTAGTTTGCTACGTCATTTCTACCGCCTTTTTTGAAAACAGGTACAACTTTTGATAATATCCACATATCGGGAAATACAGATGTTTTAATAACTAAATTAAAAATGGCGCATAACGGAGCAGCAAAAACTGGGGCACAGTCGTGTACTAAAAAAGATGGTATGTTGTCGGGACCCATGGTCATATTTGATTTCAATTTTTTTGATGATTTAATTACGTCATCTTCTGAAAACTTTTTTAGCTGCAAAATACCATTAGATATGGTGATGCCAGAATTCTTTGAGCAAGGGGGCGTGTTAGAAGTGGAGAATGATTTTGAGAAGAAATCTGCAAAAGCTGAAATGATCTGTTGAGGGTCTTCCAAGTTACTGTCGTTGTATTTCATGTTGAGCGGTATAGATGAGTTGACTTTCTTAGAATTTAAAAAAGACCAAAAGTTATTTGGATTTAATTTTAAGTCATTTTCTAATTTGCTTGTGTAACGTTTATAAGCCTCCTCATTCTCAACCTAAAGAAACGCATGCATTGCCTAGGATTCAAAAATAAGGATAATTATTTCTCGCTATTCTGCATAATTTAAGAAGAATAAAGACCGTCAAAATGGGCGTCATTCATTTCCACACAAGCTTCTAGACGATGATTCATTGAAGCAAATACCCGTTGAAAAATTCCTGGGATGTTCCTGTTAGTTTCGCATCCCATTGCTACATGTTCACGTAACTATTCAAGATTTGTCACAGGAGTTGAGTAGACAAGGCTTTTCAAATAACCTCATACAAAATAAATTTCATGAGATCCCCAAAATGGGCGAAAAATAGGGATTTTCTTAGATCACTCTTTGAGTTGTTAAATAAATATTTTTGAAATATTGCAATATTCGCCGTACGTATTCTAGTACGCGTTCCGTAATTATATCCTTTGTTTTAGAAACGATGTACCTAAGGGATGCTGGACAAATAGAAGTTTAGGCTCAAGAATATGAATTTCTGCGCTGTCTAATTTCATCGAGCTAAGTTGCTCATGATAGCAACAGGATACTAGGTTATTTCTCACAAAATAAATGGATGGAACTTCCAACAACAACGATATTTTAAAAAGGTAAGTAAACTCGATGATCATTTGCTGCTAAAATCTTTAATTTAGTAGTGATAGCAATGTTCCGGAAATGCGGAATATTAAGGCCTACAGGATCGAAATAAACAATGTTTCGTGAAACCTAAGAACTAGTCTGTTCACCACGTCTTATCAGATCTTTTGTTCTTTAAAGTACATGTCTTGAAAGTGAAGACTATTTGCTAAGTATTCCATAGATTTTAAGAGTTTTTGACTATTTATAAGTTATATCTGTTTTCAAAGTGACAAATAGGCAATAAGCCTTGTTGACCTGCCAAATGTTATTTTTCTCAAATATTGTTTTAAATATAGAGCGAAGAGAATAGTGATTTTTTCACGATTTAAATACTTCTCTTCGGTAAGCGTTCCCCGCTTACAACGAATTTGTAAAATTGTTTGCAAAAATCTGCCGTCTCTATTTGAAACCTGCTATTCATTAATTATCTTATTCCTTTCAATAATCACTTTATATATATATTTTTTATCAAAATAGTATCAGATTTTCATCCTCGTCAATCACAATCCAGATATCATTTGCCTCTCGTTTTATTTTTTTAAAGTATCCAACCTGTATATTTTTTACTAAGAGTTCTTATTGTCAGGTCTCTGTCTTGGGCACTAACGTGAATTACTCAAATTGTTTAATGACTATAACAGTTCTATTTTCGTTGAACAGTACCACTGTGATTATGATAGACTTGTCATCCGCATACATGAGTACCTCACTTTATTTTATATAATCTGGTAAGTTATTGATGCAAATAAGAAATAAAAGTGGGCTGATAATGGAACCCTGAGCTACCCCAATTTCCATAGTGGTAGATTTTTAGAATAAATTCTAGTATTGACAGTTTTGTGGATTTATTATCTCTGTAACCAAATTGATCATTTTAGACCAGTAGCTTAAAAAAGTTATTGGCCTATAATTTTTTCCAGGTGCAGATTTTCTCTTTTAAATAAGGGATTACTTTACTATACATTTACTAAATCTCTGATCTCTTTAGAAATAATCTTGTGCGTAGGTACCGTTTGCATTGTCCTTGCCAAACAGATATTCTGCTGAGACGCACTTTTACTATCACAATTTGCTTACGTCCGGCTACCTATTATCTGAATGGCATTAGATGAGTTCTTGGAGCGAGTACAACCAAAGTATTATACGAATAGAATTAAATTACAGCCACTTAATTATCAGAACAAGACCGATACCACTTGCCCTTGGCGTAAATCTTTTTGAAACGATTCAAGCACTTTGACGGTATGTACTTGACTAGTGGAATAGTTGAATTGCTTCTTGAAATTCCACATAAGTATGTTGTATTCAATGCCATTGCGTTTGAATATTCAATATCTGGAAGTGCTGGTTGGTTGGGTCTCGCCCTATGTAATGTTACATATGTTTTAGTTGAAAATAATGTACAATTTTTATAATTATTTAGAGTTTGTTATCTAAGAAGCAGGTCAAGTAGTACAAAAATATTAGTAGTTCAAAAGGATAAAATTTATTAATATAGCTACTTAATTTAAACAAAAAAAAAAAAAAAATTCATCGTTGTAGTAAAAAAAATGTTTGTACCAAAGTTCGTTTCATAACAGACTGAACTAAAATATCGAATTCAGATAGTCTGTGGGTCTGCATGTGTATATGTGCGCATGCATATGTGTGTATAGGAACAAAGCTTGTTAATTTTTTATTTCTAAAAACTTTTGTTCTTATCCTTTTTTCGAGAAAAATGCAATGAACTGAAAATATTCATAAAATACATGCATTTTTTCCCAATATTTATAATTTACGCAAAATATCTTGGTTTTTGGAAAAGTATACTAAAAATAGTTAGATTTAAATAAATGGCAACGTCAACTTACGTTCTCGCGAGCTATCTCGCGCAACTTTTTGTTCATCTTTAAGTTACTTTTATGTGAATTTTCTGAGAAAAACAAATATTGATATGTTGTCGGGTTCGTAATATACTATTAAGGCACAAAATTTGAACAAAATTGTTAAAGACGTCTTCAAGAAAATTGAGTATTTCGAACTTTTGCTACCACCTTCATGTCATTTTTTTTGTAGAAAACTAATAGCTTATTATTGTTAGATTTGTAAGGTAGGTACTATTATAGTACAAGATTTGAGCAAAATCGTTAGAGCCATTTTAGAAAAAATTAAGATTTTTCACTTTTTTGCATCATCCTCATCCCAAGTAGCACCTTAAGTCAGAATTACGTAATGTAGCCCTCGTTTTGGTCCCGTTTTCCCGTTTAACCTAACCTAATTGACTTAAAATTTACGTAAAATATAAGTAAATGGGGAATGAGACGACGTCATGAATACCTCTTAAATAAGGCTGCTCCATTATAATGACCTATTGGTTATAGAACATATTTCCCTGAACAGGTAATTTAAACGTAAAAATTTTGTTTAATTGTGGTCGCTGATAGGTAATATTTACCAAATCAGTTATCCTCTTTCAACTGCAATCTTTCTTTCTCAGAAATAACTAATATGATTTTATTTACAATAATAATGATTTACTTAGTCACGAGGCATAAGCAGCAAAGTCAACTAGAAACCATCAGACATCACTATTATAATGATGGAGTAGGAGTGCATCATATAATGTCGTACGTAGTTGTGAAATAATGTGTCCACTTCCTCTCTGTGTGTGTTTTTTACTGCCAATCAATTTTCATTGTAAATATATCCATTCTACCTCGGAATATTAAAGGGGCCTCAAGTATTTTACGATTTTAAAGAAAAAAAAAATTTTTTAGCTTAAATGTATTTTAAAAATATTTGTAAAAGCCTATTCAATTGCCCGGCAGGACTTTCCTGGGGCATAAAATATTAAAATATTGTTCTTTGTATCTGTTAAATAACCTTATATTAATGATTTTTTTCAATTAAATACTCATCAAAATTTTATTGTAAAATGGCCTCTTACAGCTGGTTGAAAAATATGGCGAAGATAGTGCCATGCGACTTCGAAGTATTCTCTCCCAATATTTTAGGCCTCATTGACGTTTTTCTTTGAGACGAAATGTTAAAACTTATATTATTTACTTTAAAGTTAAATGGGACCAATATAGGTTAAAATAATTTTGTAGTCTTCAAAATTGTAAAGTCTTTAAAGTTCATGCAGAACTAAATTGGTCAGAGAGAAGGCAGTAAATTGAGTGACGTCACTTCTGTTTCTAACCTCAAACTTCCTTGGCTGCAAATTGTTGTTTTGTGAGTTTGTGGTTTATTCCTTCAATTTTCACTTGTATTTTGTCAATAAAATGGATGTGTTTTGTTTTGAATGTGAGAAAATATTCTCCAGCCAGTCAGCGTAAAATCGGCACAACAGAATTGTGTATAAATAAACAAATCCGACGTATTTATATCAAATCTACAGTGCCCAAAAGATACCTGTGCTTAGAGTGCAAATTGTGTTTTAACTTTAATAACGATTTGCGTTTGCATTTGATAGAAAAACATGATCACATCACGGATTCGGTGAATTTGGAATTTAAAAATATTTCAGGTAAAATAATTAATCTTTTGTTGGTTAGTTTAATACTTTATTTTTTATTTGAATAAATGCATTAACAGAAAACACATCATATGAAACTTGTTTTTTAATTCCTAATTACTACTTCCCCATCTATCAACTTAAATTTGTTCATAGGTATAGGTTTAAACCTTCTATAGGCCCATAAACCATTTTTACAACTTCTCTACAGTGAGTACATTCAGGAACACTGAATACAATCCAAATAAAGTCACTCAGTTACACTACTAACACTACTGAACTTCACTTAGCTTTTTATTCTGCAATCTAAGTACTGAAATCTAGAGAAAAAAAATAGTTATATTGTACTAAACTCTCTGAAAGATTAACAACTGTTTTACCTGATATAATGTAGTCATTACTTCGAATGCAAACAAGTCGGTAATAGAAAAGTTGAAATACAATTACAAGTATCTTTCAGTACGCCGCATATTCGATATAATTATAATTATGTCCTATTTGCTTATGCACTTTTCAGATTGACTGGCTGTAGAATACTTTCTCGCATTTAAAACAAAACACCTCCAATTTTATTTTTAAAAACACGAAAACAGAAAACCCAAACAACAACAAAATAAATTGCTACAAATTGCTACAAATTAGGACATTATCCCTCTAATAAAGTACAGTTGACACTGGGAAGAGCATCAACATAAAACAATCATTATAGTTCTTTGAAGTAATGAAAACGTAATTTTGCTTTAAAGGGAAGGGACCTAATTCTATTTTTTAAGTAAAAATAACTTTCAGGGCATTTTATGGAGTAATATTTGCCTTTAGGTTAAACACATATGCTAGGTTAGTGGAGAAGTAAAATTAGGGTAAATTTTACCTAAAATTGGAACTAGTTGTGACCATGAGGTTAAAGTTATAACCTAAATCTGACTACAAGGACAAGACAAAACTCAGGTTATACTTACGTAAAAAATTGGTAAAATTGCCCTGTTTTTATTCAGACAAAAGACAGCGACTCCAAAGTTAATAATTTAGTCTAAAATTATATAATATTTTCTTACACATAGACCTCAATATGCACTTTAACTTTAGAGTTAAATTTTAAGGAACAGCAACGTAAATATTTCTTGTAAATTACACTAAAGTCAGTGTGACTTTATCAGGCATTTCATAAGAAAATATTACCTAAATATTGCTTACTAAATTACTATTAAGTCCATATACCTTCAAAGTTGAAAGCAATGGTTGCAATTACGTTATATCAATTATCTTAGGTTAATGTGGCTTTAAACTGGTAATATAAACTAATTGTGCTGCTTGGGATCTCTTAACTGAATTTTCCCGAGAAAATCACTAATGGCTTGTTATTAGGTTCGGCACGTACTATTAACGTACAAAATTTGAGCAAAATCGTTAGAGTCATTTTAGACAAAATTGAGATTTATTTGAAATTTTTTGAGTTAGCCGAAAAGTGAAAAAAACTACTGGACATTTGTAAGAGGACTGTAATATAGAATTTAAATTAAATTTAAATCCGTCCATTGATTTCGACGGTTGTACAGATACACATACACAGTCAGACATTCTTTCTAAACCACTTTTTTAGTATCTGGGAGTGATGTAGAATCATAATTTGTCAAAAACTCGAAGTTGAATTTTCGAGCGAAGTTGAAATTTCTTCTTGTTCTAGGTTGGAATATCATGAAACATCGAAATTTCAAGTGTGAGCAAAAACATTCTGTCCGATTGCCTGCCTACCTGTCTGTCTGTATCAATGTTCGTTGGTTCGTCCGTCTATCTGTACAATTTTTTTGTGCACAGGATTACTCGGTTTATTATGTTGACTTCAAATTTAGCAAACCTAGGTATAAAAAATATTATTTAGATATTAAGCAAAACACAACCTACACACTTTTTTATTTATTACGAACTTACCTGCTTTCTGTATATTGTTGCCCTAATTTGGACACGCTAATATACTAGTTAGGTAAATACATTAAAACATACTCATCTCAAACAACTCATTATTGGAGAACCAATCAAAACAACTACTCTTCTAGCCGATAAAAGCAAATAAATAAAAAACAATTAAGCAAAGTATAAAATTGAAATTTGGTTATAGATGAGAAGCCAAAGCCTCAACGTTTTTTGGCATGTCACCACCACACTATCATCTTCATTAAGTTGTCGCAAAAAGAAACAAAAAATACACATAATTGATAGAGAATCAGATTATAAGAAAGAAAGGTCTTATACACTTTTTTGTTAAAATGCATATTTTTCGAGATATTGCGAACTAATAATTGCAATTTTCACCCCCTAAAATCAGTATTCCTAGAAGTTTTTTTTAAATTACTCAAAAAATGTGGACTTTAATAAAAAAAATGCAAGGGTAAAAAATTAATGCTCTTACGAAAACAAATCGAATGGTTTTTTTCTTTTTTTTTTCTCCGATGTTTAGTTTTAGGAAAATGGCATTTTCAAAATGGCGCCGAAACGTTGAAAAAATATATACGACGTTAATATCTGAAATTACTCAAAATTTACAACCATGAGAAAAATCTTTATTGTAAAAATTTAAGGTATTAAAATTTTCTTTCCATTGAGACGTATTACGACCTTTTATAATGAAAACTAAGAAAGTTACAAACAAAAAGTAGCGCATTTAAAAATTTAGGCACCATTTTCTTTAGTCTTATTGTTCTAATTTTTTGTTGATTCAATTTTTTTTTAAAATCCTTCTAGATATTGTTAATGCATATTATTACTAAAATGCTCAAATTTTTTAGAATTTTTAAAATAATTATTTTTCATTGATGAAAGTTTTCATATTTTTTTTTTTAAATCGGGTTTTTGGAAATCGCTCAGAAAATATTTTTTTATAAGAAATGGTAAGAGTACAAGAATGAAGCTTATAAAAAACCGAAGAGTTTGGGTTTTTATTTTTTTCCTACGACAACTGTTCCAGAGATATGACAGTTTGAAATAATGTTGAAACTTTTCAGTTTGTACGCGCATTTTAAATGCCTATTAAGTAGGTAGACAAAGAAGCAATAGCCGTCTATTTCTTCGAAGAATACGCAGAAAAAGCGGGTTGTATTGCATTTTAGCATGTTTAGAGTGTAGATTAAAAATATAATTTAATTAGTTTACTTAATTGCATTCATTTGATTTATTTATAACAATCTGTATTTTTAGTAAAATTAGACATATTACTTTTGTGATCATTGTGATCATTTATAATCCACCATTTTTTTTTATAAATTTAGACCTCATAATCATATTCAGCAACCTAAAAAACATAAGTATTTGGATTTTCATGAATTTATTTGTAACATTAGAAGAATTATTAATTTTTCAGTATTTAAGGGTGGTTTCAACCCTCAATATTTTCATCTTTCCCATGTTTTGACCTCATAATCGTATTCAGCTACCCCAAAAACAAAAGTATAAGGATTTTCGTGATTTTATTCGTGAAGTTAGAAGACATTCATTTTTCAGTATTTAAGGGTGACTTCAACTCCCTAATACTTGACCTCACAGTCATATTCAGCGACCTCAAAAACATAAGTTTATGGATTTTCGTTAATTTATTCGTAAAATTAAAAGAGTTACTAATTTTTCAGTTCTTGGGGGTGGTTTCCCTTAAAAATAAAAAGCAGGTAATGCGACAATGTACATTTTGATGTACATATTTTAAAAAGCATATCGCAAAAAAATATAAGGACATTCCTTTCATCGTTTTCGGGCCGGGAATGTTACCATTTTCACTGCTTCGCTTACTGTAATAAAAATATTACTAAGATATTTTTAATAAGACTATTACTAAAGAAATGAAAGTTGCAGTTGAGTATTGCCGAATGCGTATATCTATTAAACATGATAACTTCTGTTAGACGAGAAATTTAATTTCAAATTTAGAGCATATGTGAAAAGACAAAGGAGAACACTCCCTATTGAAATTGTGCCATATCTGTCAAAAAGCGTGATCGCCAGAAGCATATAAATTGCCATGTTTTGTATAAATTGCATTTTATTATATTTTTAGAGCAAGATGTTACTAAATTTGATTAAGCACACGAAAATAATATGATGTAGAAAATTCTAATCTCCAATGTAGGTACAGTGTGCAGTACAGGTTCGAACGAACTTTAAGTATATTAGTTCATATATCAATTTTACTTTAAAATATCATTATTAAGGTATACACACCACTTTCCCACTCTGTTTATTATAAAATATGACAAAAAACTTGAATCAATGACATAAAAGAGAGAAGCAATGAAGTTTATATAGAATTAAACTGAATACTATATTTATGATTCACTTAAGTCCGACTTTGTTTAAATCAATATTTTGTTGTGATATCAGTTTTGAAACAATTTTTTTAGTAACAAACAATTAAATATTTTTTCTAGATTAATTAATTATTTACTTTATAATTACGAATGTCAATACGCAGATATCTTTGTAGTGATGTTATATTACACTTGAAAAATGCGCATTCCGTAAAAAAAATTCGCAATTTATGATTAATATTTCATAAATCTTGATAAACATAAAAATGTCATCAGCAAACACTAAATTCCTGCTAGTACGATTAAATATTTTCTTCTGGACATTCATAAGATAATTATTTAAGCGTGTCATGAAAAGTTTTCTTCAAAATCATCAAAATAAAATATTTGTTTTCAAAATCCTAAAGTGTTTAACTTCTATGACAATTTTTTGTTAGCATATGAGCCATCGTATATTTCCGTTCTAAATTAACAGATGGTTTGCTCAACAAACGTTTTCTCCTATGATTGGCAATAATTTTGTTCATCATCCGATATACCACAAAGATATAACTTATAGACTGTAGATATTGTAGATTGTTTAAGGGGTCGCTTGGCCATCGCTTGGCCTTTCTTCACCTTCTAAAAATCTTTTGTGAATTACCCAATAACTAGGTGTTGCCCAGGATTCCAAGGCTTTTTGCAAAGCTTGTGATTTTCCTGGGAGCTAATTTCCCTATGTCTTCAGGCGTTAATTCCGCCTGTTCTAGGTACTTTAGCCTAATACGAATCAATACCGTGCATTCATGGCAAAGTATATGTTCCGCAGTCTTAGTTGCAACTTCACAGTATGACATCTTCTGCCATGCTCATGTTCTTGAGATGATATCTCAAGGGGCTGTGTCCAGCTAGAAGGCCTGCGATCAGTCTTAGGTCGAACTTTTTGAGTTCGAGAAGCCTTGTGGCATTCTCTGTCGAATAGGTTATAAACCTTTGCTTGTCTTTGGCCTGGAATATTCCTCCAGTAGCACTTCTTTTGTTCCTTTTCCCATTTTTGAACCCTCTCCGTTATGGAAGGTAGTTGGTGTGTCACCAATAGCTTTAGATAACCTGCATTTAGGACCCGCTACGCCCATACCAACCCCTGCATCCATCTTAGATCCATCTGTATACCAGATGAGTGACTCTTTTTTCAACTGCAGTACTTCGACCCTGCTCGCCTAACGGCTCTCAATCAGCACATCGAACGGGCAGTTAAAGTTGTGCTTGACTGGTAATCAATGGGTTTGGTCATGGATTCAAGTTGGATTAACTCCAAAATCCTTAAATGACCAACCAGGTCTCCTGATCTAAATTTAAGTGCCTGATGCAGCCTTAAGTTGGCTGCACACATATCGAGCAAAACAGTTTTAGTCAAAAACGTTTTTGTCTAAACAAGCTCGATGTTCTTATATCAATGTAAATTCAATTAGAAAATGCACACTTATTAGTCGCGTGCCTTAAAGCACGTTTAATCGCATTCAGTCACAATCAGGCTGTTCGACGTCGATCGCTTCACCCTTGTTTTATAACGAAATATTTGTCTATGCGCATGTCCCAATACCAACAACTACAGTGCCAACAGTTATCTTCAGTCTTGTGCTGCATGAAGTGAACTTTGCTGGATATGTATGCGGCCGCCCTACTTTCTCAAAACAAAAACGTGTTTGTGTCAGTCAAAAACGTTTTTGACTAAAACTGTTTTGCTCGATATGTGTGCGGCCACCCTAAGGGCGCTAAGTGCTACCTCCTTCCTCAAATACAAATGTAGAAGAAGTAAATCTAGCATTGCCTCCATTGCTTCTGTAGTCCATAGACGGGCAAAGCGTTGGAGTTTCTGCAGCTTTCCTTGTACTAATCTCTCTTCTGTTTTTGGCCACCATACACAAAATACGTAGGTTACCCTAGTGACAACCGATAAGTAGGGCCAATATATCACTTTTGGCTTCAGACCTCTAGTCTTACCAAACAGCCTACGACACGTCCAGGTTGCTTTTGTAAGTGTCCTTTCCAAAAGCGAGTTCCAGGTAAGTTTTTGACCCAGGATTACTCCTAGATACTTGACTTCACTGGAAAAATTCAGTACTGTTCCATTTAACATAAGAGCTCTCAAATTTAGTTTTCTCCTTTTGGTGAATGGAACAATAACTGTTTTGCTCGGATTGACACTAAGCCCCTCTGGAGATCTAACTTAGGTCTACCGTTAATCTTAGTAATTAATAATAACTAACAGTTATTATTAGTTAATAACAACTGTCATCAAAAATTAAGGTGATTATAAACTGGACAGTCGGATAACAAAAATATTACTCTTAATGTCAGTTGTGGCATTTTCTTAAATTCCCTTGTTCTCTTTCTAAAATTTTTTACAGCACATGTGTTTTCTTCCAGAAAAAATGTTCAAGAAATCTATAAAATAATAATATCCAATATATAGTAATAGAAAATCTACGTCTGTGACTTTTACGCCAAAGAAACAGTTAACTCTTTAAGGCATAGAAAATCATGCACAAAAATAGCCTTTGCTGCACGAGATATTTTGCTCTAATTCATTTGTTTTTTTCTTTTGTTATTGGAGATTCCTAAGCAATAAAATATAAGGTCTAAGGGGCTAATATGATACAAAAATCAAAACTTTTCAAATAAAGTTTTGTACTGTTGTGTGTCAAATTACTTTCTTTTTAATATTACAGTGCAGAAATTTTACTAAAATAAAGATTAGACCAACAAAAAAATAAAATGTCTAATGTCTGTATCAAAATAGCCCCCCGTTTGGGGATATTATTAATACACCGCGGGGGTATTCAGATACAGTACTGTAATGTTGTTTGTAGATAGAAGTTGAATCAGCGGAGCTAGATGATACATAGGTGTCCTTTATCTATGAGGAGTAAAATTTTGGTTTTTGTGGCTATAATAATTTTTGAGATAATAGCTCTCTCTATGTTAGCGTGTTTTTCAGACTCCTGAATGTTTTTATTTAGTTAAAAGATATGTCAGAATGAACAGGATTCGAGACCCTTAGACTGGCTGATGAGACCTCTCTCGTTTCTGGATGTCATTAAAAAAAAAGAATATGTAAATTTTTATGATAAAATTCCGAAAAAAACATGTGGAAATTAAGTGATTTAAACCAAACAAAAAATTACTTTAGAACTGGGGTATGGGTTAAAGAGTAAATGTAAAACATTGTTGAATGAACAATTTTTAATGATATGAAAATACAAAAGAATAGTTAAATGCTAACTTTTCAAAAAAAAAAAAACACGACTTTGACACTAGGTACCTGCAACAAAGAGAAACCCACTGCAATAGAAACACGTTGAATATAGGTGCTACATCAGTTAAAACCATATAAGATTCATCATTTCGTGTACCATATTAGCCTCACAACCTGTATCACAACAGCTTCTAAACATGTATCATAACTTTGATAGGTCTTATGACACCATCAACAAATATAGTAATATTAACAAATTGTACATCAAAATACTGTTGGAAGTACCCTAGATAATTTACTGTACAAAAATATCAGAATAACAGTTGTGAAACTTTTCCAGTTTTGTCAATGAAAAAAAAAGTTTTTGGAGCACAAAATCACACGACGCAAGTTTTTTTTCCGCTGAAGCTTAATTTTTAATCTGTAACATGAATATGGCATCATATTATATAATGTTTGGCCAATCTAACCTATTTTTTTCATATAGTTTTTTTGTAGATATACATTTTTCTTTTGTCTGCATCATATTTTTGGGTGTATCACATTAGCCCCTACTTTAATTACATTTGTGGAGATTTATTTTTTAAGTATATACTTTAGCGTGGTACCATACACATAGTATACATTACAGTGTACAGAGTATATAAAGTGTATACAGTCCATTATATACAATATGCGGTACGTAGTTTGAACCACCATGCATTAAATGGGTCAGTTTGCATGGTTCAAACAGTATACCACCATGCCTGAAAAAGTTTAAACGTTGTTTTTTGACAAATGCGAATCAAAATAGAAAGAAACAGAAAAATAATAATCTTTGCTGATGTTTCGGAAAAAAAATCTGTTTTCTTTTATGAAGTTTGTAAAGGTATTTACAGAAAACCATTGTATTATTGTATTCCTCTTTCGTTTTTTTTTTATTTCTTATTTATATTAACGTCCTGGAGTTTCCACTGTTACCGTTTCCGTCACACTTGAAAAACACCACTAAACATCATTACCCTAACCAGGATCCGAACCCGGGACCCCGTGGTCGTAAGCCTAATACTGTAAACACTGTGCCTCCGAGTCGATGTTTCTTAATTAGTTTTTTTTTTTTTTTTTGGGTGACCAATCGGTAGTTTCTCGTAGTCAGTATATGGTAGTAGTGTTAACTACAATCCAAATATTATTTTCCCCAGTTTATTATTTGTTAGAGTGACTACTATATTTTTTACTGAAAATAGGTTGCATTCCAAATATTATTTTCCACCATGGTTTCTTAATTCATTATTTCTTAGGGTATTATTGTGCTCTATCATATTTTTTTCAAGCTATCAAGTATTACCTTTGTCAGTTAAATAGTTTAGTAGCCATAGATTCAACAGACAGATAGGCTGTTGGAATAGAAATATCTCGAAATCTGCATAATCTAAAAATCGTGTTTTTTCCAATAAAACTGTTTTGTTCTGTCTATATTAAACACACAGCTTTAAGAATGTGATTATATGATACTCCAAAATTTTGAATTTAATTATTTGACTGCAACAATTTTATTGCTTTAATTTGTTTTATGTAAAAATAACAAGCTCTCTGAGCAGTTTTGCATTAAATTGGTCCATTGCTTCTTGTAACATTTTAACAATTTATTATTCAACACTGAAATTTTCTATTTTCATTTCAAGTATTCATATGGCAAAAATAGGACTAGGTCTATGAGGAAACTTTCTGATAATTTGTTAATTTGTGAAAAAACAAAAACCACAATTTTTTTTTGCAGTTTGAGAAACATAACGATAGTTGGTGGTTTTTTTGGACTAAACCTCCGTGTCAAATTCTAGCACAAAATATTCATTCAAGCCGCCAAAGATCAATAATTATTTCGAAATTTTCATGTTTATTTTTTAAGAACATAAGAGGAAAAAAAATGTCTTGATTTCATAGGCAACAATTCGTTCAGTACCGAGGCTTCCAATCCTTCACATCGTTCCCTGGGGTTCCACAGGGATCAGTTCTGGGTCTCCCATTTTTATTATCTTTATTAATGAAATCAACCTGGAGCTCAGTTTCAAATGATAGGCTTTCTGATGTCCTGACAACCCTTCTTGCCATAAAGCAATAAATCTACCCCTGTTGAAAGCATACGTCATTTTTTAACATTTTAGTTCCTTTCAACACCAATTCGTATTAAACTGAACGTTAAAAAGGTACATTTATGAGAGGAGCAGAACTAAAAGTGCTGATAAGTTTTTATGCTTGCGTATTTGCGTATAATCCAAGCAACGAATGCTCAAAAAAAGGTGTAGAGGGAAATGTTAGGGACAGAAAACTTGACTTCCGCAATTTCCGAATTTCGAGGGCGGATATCTCGAGAACAGAATAACATATCGACAAATGTAAATAGTGATTTTTGTGGCAAATTTTGTCGTCCTCAATTTTGTATAGAGTTGTCAAGCCGCTACGACGCATAGTTTCCGAGATATGAGCGAAAAACTGGGACCTTTAGAATGCTCTTTTTGTCGATGTACATATTTTGATACATTTTATTTTTTGAGTTTGAGTATTATGTAAGTGTATAGGCCCCTATAATGACAGTATCAAAACCTGTTTTTTCTGGAATGTATTACATATTTGAAAATTTCTCATGACTACGCAGTTTTATTTATTAATGTGTTTTCATGGAAAATAAACTGAGATGAATATTTCGATTAATAGCCATTATTGTACTTTAATTTGTTTAATTGTTGATAAGCTTAAAACAAACAATATGTTTTTTTAATATTTACAATCTGAATTGTCACTATGTTTTATTTAGTTAATGAAACGAAAAATTTTTTTTGCATATTTGTCAGAGTTGTAATAGTACATTTACTTGGTATCAAAAAGTAGCCGAACTTCTGAATAATTCTATAGCGGCTTAGAATTTTTTTATTTTTGCGGATTCTTATACTATATGGTATCAGCTTCAAATATTAAAAGGGAATAGATGTGCTTTTACCCCTGAGAGGGTGAAAAATTTGGATCGGGTTTTTGTGTTAAGGTGTAGCAAATTAATAAAACAATAATTATTATGTTTTTCAGTTTTATTAACTATATAGAGATTTAACCTTTTAATATAATTTTTTATCTTCGTCAATGTTATGCGATGTCTAATGACTTAAGAAACGTGCGTGAATTTCAGAAAAGTATAAAAATTATGATTATTTCTTTATAGTTGAAAATATTGTGAGATTTTTCCGCCAAACGAGCAATAACTTACAAAAACGAGCCACGTATCATATTTCGTTCATATCTCCTATGCAATTAACGCTAAAAATCATCCAACAAAGCATTTGGAAAGTCTCTTAATCCTATTTAAGATGAGGTAGGTCAAAACAGTACAGAGGTTGTCAGTTTTTCTATATTTATCTTAAATGCCTCAATTAAAAAAAAAAAACGTTAAGAGTTAGCTTTAAACAGTTTATTGCCATAATTTTTTGCCTCTAGAAACAATCAGATAAGATGCGTCCCTGCTAAGTTATTTAATTTTAAAGCCAAGAAAATTCATTTTTTCCAAAAATTCCCAAAGTACATTAATTGTAAAATCTTTTAGACAATGCATCCATTACGGTCAAAAAAATTAGAACGTATGTATATTAGTTAGGACTAACAAAAACGCGATTTGGAATTTTTTAAATCAGTATTGAATTAACTGGAACCAAAAAACGGGCACCTTTTTGTGTAAAAAATCAAAATTTCAACTTTAGCTAAGGAATTTTTAATAAACTGAACCGGAAACACGAAAAATCATAATTTAAAGAAAAAATCAAACAAGCCATCCGATCAACGTCGAATGAAAAGATATTAGCTGCAGACTCTCTGATAGCTAAAACATAAAATAAGAATTTGCCTGTTCCCAGATTTTTCCGTTGCAAAGGTTTCCCGGTATACGACTTTATTACTAACACTAACACTAATTAGGAATAAGTCAGATTTGGTGAATAATAATTAAAAAAAATCTGTCAACCGTATCAGAAATAAAAAGTGATAAACAATGTTTATCGACTAAAACGACTTTTTACAATTTTTATAAAATATATCTCGAAAATTAAGTATAAAAATAATACGTATGTTAAAAAAATTGTTGTACGATAATAACTGTTCTTTAAGACTTCACGACTCACTTGACGTTGATAGTGTTAGCTCTTAGGATCACATTTTTATGCTCTACTAAAAAGGTATGTACAATATTTTACTCCATCTCGCTGCTTTTTTAGATATTTAGAGGAAACTCTAAAAATTACGTGTGTTCTTGAAAAATTTGTTTAGCCTCATAATTCTTTTATGAAAGTTAAAACTGTTCCAAATATGGTATTTCTCAAACAAAAAGTTTATAAAACAATTGATCGTCGTTTATCTCGGTAGTATTTCCGGACACGTATATCTGAACTATTTTCCTTAAAAGTACTACTAGGTAGTGGCGTCTCTTAGCTACCCCCTTTTAACGTCAATATTACCTATATTGTTGTATGTCGCATTTTTGTCGATTTCCAGTTTTCAGTATAACAAATTTGTAAGTAGCCTAAACTTTATAGTCTAAGTGCTCGCGTACATAAATGCAATTTATACATATCCTCGTATAACTTCTTGTACGATATAATTACGCCTAGTCTATCACTTTTTTCCTCTGCGAAAATTTTCGTAAACGCGGCGTTCCTCCTCGGCATGAAAAGACGATTTCCACGCGTCGGACCGGAAAATCGGCAAATATATTTTGTCGGACAATTTGAGAATATGATTCTACATATATATTCTATATATTTCTTCAAACTGTCCGACAAAAATTTTGGAACGTTAAGGGTGTCTACCACCCTAAACATAACATAACAACTTTAAAACATTTATTGATAACCAGCTGATTTTTTCAAGATTGCTTAATAAAAATATGTAGAATTCAATTTTCGAATTGTCGAACAAAATATATTTGCCGATTTTCCAGTCCGACGTGTGGAAATCGTCTTTTCCATGCTGAGGAGGAACGCCGCTTTTACGAAGAGGAAAAAGTGATTAGGCGCAACTATGCCGTACAAGAAGTTATACAAGGATATGTATAAATTGCATTTATGTACGCGGGCACCTAGACTATTATCCTTGCAAAGTTTCAAAAGTGTACATAGAGCATCCTAAGATGAAGAAAACCAAAAATTCACAGTTAGCCTAGACGGCAGAGAAAATTTTACAGTGAAATCTCCAAAAACTTGAATAATTCTTTTTTAATGTGTTCGTGAAAGTATATAGAATATTATCCTGAAAAGTTTCCATTCCGTTCGGATACAGAACATATAAAAAAGTAAAAAAAAAATTTTTTCATCCATTTTTTCAAAATTTTGAAATTAAATCCGGGTAGGAAAAAATTAAAAATATAGGTGGATAGACTACGTGTTTCTGAACAAAAAATGTCCTAATAAAATTTAACGCTAAAGTCACGGTATTCTTGGAAACAATAGTGAAATAACTTTGTCACTCTGCGTGGCTTAGCCCACGGTTAAATGCATACTATGGAACTTCTGCAAAATTCTTAGCAGTACTAACGAGTAAAATAAAGATTTTTTCTCTCTCTGATGACACGTTTTTAACATTTTTTTTTTTAGTGAATAGGAGGATACAAAGTGAGTATAGAGGGAAAATATGTAATTATGATCGCACACACAGACACCACACATAGCCACTGGATCGAAGCAGATCTGCCGCCCCGTCACTCGCACGAATTTTTATCCGCATTAATTACTGTATTTTATTTATTACAACTATCCACACTTCAACTATATCCAATGCATTCCTTATACATTTGCTAATATATTGGAAAAGTTCCAGAAAACTATAGAGAGTTATATAAGATTGTGAAAATCGCTATTTCTGAAATAGTGATATTTTATTTTTTCCAATGGGTCAAGAAAATCATCAAGCAAGGGAATTAAAATGATTTGGGATGTAATTTTTTTTGAACCCACGTTACTACAACTAAATAAACCATAATAATCATACATACTTTTTAACAGTTCTCAATGAAGAACGAATGTTTTTGAAGGGTTTTTAATTTTTTCTATATTTTTTTATTGGTGCGACGATTGAGTTCAGGCGTGATAATATATATAGGTATATTTTTCCCATCCATTCTTTGCTTGTATGGTTTAAAACAAAAAAGCATCGGAAAGCTACAATTTCCATATATTGTTTATAATTTATTATTTGTGGCATATTCATGATTTCCATCTTTTAAATGAACCAACACACGTATAGATTGAACAAATTCTGATTTAGTGACATGTAATTCAGTGCGTCGGTGTCACAGTCATGTGTATTCAAGTGCGCGCACGCATGGATCTCGCTCCGATATAACGTTATTTGACTGTTTTATTTTTTGGGAATACCGTCCGTTTAGCTATAATTTTTTTTAGGACATTTTTGTTCATAAACACGTGATCTATCCATATGTATTTTTTCCTACACTTAATTTCAAATTTTTGAAAAAATGGGTGAACAAAAAAATCTTTTTCCACTTTTCTTTTATGTTCTGCATCCGAGCGAAATGTAAACTTTTAAGGATATTGTTCTTTCACGAACTCATTGAAAAAAAAATATTCATTTTGCAAGTTTTTGGAGGTAAACACCTTCAACAACTTCAAGCTTTATCGAGGTGAAACAAATATTTTTTGTAATAACTCAAAAAAAAAGTAATGTTACATACAACAGTATAACTCCAAGGTGACGATTTGTTGCTGCTTTTATTTTCAAATACTCTTCAAACAGTTTCATCATGTTTCTTGTAGAAAATGATAGGTCCTTACTTACCTAAGTAATGGCTTCCATCCTTATGCAGAAGGTTCCATTCCAGAATATTGTCATTAAATTTTTTTCTGGCAAAAAGTAAACTTACTCGTTATTTTCAAGAATTTGATAAAGACTAAAAATAATTCTACTTTTTAATCAAGAATTTCGATAAAAATTTTAACAGATAATAAAAAAATGTTATTGTTAAATAAATTGCTGATAAGATCTAGGTATGAATCTTAAGACAATATAGTTAATATGTATTAAAGTTTGCTTTGATATACGCAATAATGTAAATCGGAAAGGGGAAAGGAGGGTCAATAAAACAATGTTGTTTAATTTTCATTATGTATTTTATTGTAAATGCATATATGAGTTGGAATGTATTGTATAAATAAAAGACAACAATGCCTACAGATCTTATAACAAATATGAGGCTTACATCAACAACAGATAAACATATTTCCACAATCTTATCAAAATTTTCGTAATATTCATTGCCTCGTTCATTATTTGGTATTTTGCAATTAAATTGTTAAAACCATTAAAACATGGATAATTTGGGCACCTCCTTTAGACAGGCATATAAATATTAATTTGGGAGGTGCCGCGTATAAATATTCATAAAAATAAATAATAATTTACAGAAGTTAGAATGTGTTCGAAAACCCCATAGGGGTCAAAAATAAAAAAACTGTACATGCACATTCGTAACCTAAAGTATAGTAATTCACAAATTATACAAAAACATTAAATTATAGAAAAATAAATTAAAATATAGTATAAAAGTATAATAACATTTGTACAAATACATACATGCTTGACTTTTCATACACAAGAAATACTGACGTTAACACTCGCTGTGGGTACAATCAAAACAGATTATTAGGCGTTTCAATTTGAACTATTTTTACGAAATTAGTAAATTTAAATAATTACGACAAATTTTTTCTATAAAATCTTTAGGAGTTATATACGATGTCCCAGAATAAGAGTCAAAAAATAGAGAGTTAAAAGCCCATACTCATGAGAATAAGAAAAAAAAGTTCCTATAAACATGGCCATTAAAATGGTTTCTAAAAATGTGTGATCTTAAGTTGTTTTTCATGGGGGGAAAGTTATTTTGAATGAGGTGGATAGTGTTTGTATTATTGTGATTTAGCTCCCTCTATGGACAATTTGTTGAAATTTCACTAGCACAATTCATTGTTGAGTATTTAACCTATCTTATACAACTATCTTGCGATATTTTAAAATAATCTTTAATTTTACCAATACACAAGAAAAATAATACACAATCTTAAACCATACGTATCTGTTTTGTCTAAAACTTCTAAAATATCCTATTATGTTAGATTAAATGAGTTTATAATTAAACAAAATCTACTGTCAATATATCAATTTGTATTTCGGAAAGGCTTATCAACAAAGATGCTAGACCACCACTTTCAAACAATTTCAAATGCAAAAAAAACGGCTCGTTATTTTTTTTTATTTTACATGCCTTTGTCACATATTACTACTAGATAAACTTGGGAATTATGGACAGAATTCTATTTAAGAGAAAAAATAAAATCCGTCGTCCTAAGAGATGCCGGTAAAATCATTGCATTTAACTCACTCAAGGTTTACACGGGTATTCCGCAAGGCACCATTCTGGGGCCCTTATTATTCACCCTATTTCTTGACAATGTCGCGCTTCGTAAAAAAGTTGCTTAGTAACGTCATTGGATCCATGCAAATCTACTGTGAGAGTACCGGTCTTGTACTTCATAATATAAGAATAGATTTGTTACTTTTTACAATTAGATAACCAGATTACAGTACATTATTTTTTAACTGTTTATTTAACGTCGGCCTATTTCCTATCACCGACGCCAGGAGACTAGCTACCCCCAACCTGGAAATTTTACCAAACCTCTTCTGTTGAGAAGAGTAGGGATCTTTTACTTGCCGAACATTTAATAGACAAGGGACCGCCTGATTTACATCCCCTCCGAAGGATGGTATATCCACTACGTAATCCTCGTCTTGAAATTACATAGCTTCCGCATACACGCTGATATAGAAGCCGCTAGAAAGTGGGACGAGATCGCTGTGTTTCCCAAGATGGATTTCACCCATCCAAGTTCTAACCGCGCTGAACGATGCTTCACTGGAGTATCGAAATACAGCCCAGTGAAGACGCCTCTGTGCTCGCCCCCTATATATTAACATTGATAAACGCAATAACCTGAAAAACAAAATAATAGTGTTACATTTCTTGGGAATTGTGTAGATTCTCCTTTAAATTAGGGAACTTACCTAGACTTTGTGAATTATAAACTAACTACTCTACTCTTGTTAACATACATTTTAAAAAATGTATTTTGCTCATGTCAAAAAAAAAAATGTAAATAAGAAATGACACTAGTCGTAATCTGCGACATACTTATAGTTTGAACATATCAGTTCACACTTTATCTATCGTTGCAAAAGGTCCCAAATTAATGTCTAAAAAATTATTCAGCAAATTATCTATACAAGAAGATAAATGTCAATGTATCTTTAAAAGAGAAGTGAAATCACTTTTGCTTAAATGCTCGTTTTATTCAGTATCTTATCCATACCAGGTAATAAGAGAAACAATATTTTTTCCCTCTGAAAAGTTTATATTTTAAGACCTCATATTTTAATTTTACCAATTTGGCCATGCTCTGATGCTCTTGAAAGTCAATGGAAATAAGTTTTATTATTATTATTAGAAGAGAACCAATATTTAAAAAAGTTAACGTTTCGCCTTTACTTTAAGATATCCTCAGGACTTTGAAGATAAAATAATTACAATTTAACAAAGCTTTGGTATAAAAATTAATGAAACGCACTAAATATATATGAATATGTAAACATGTAGGTGAACCTACCTGTGGACATTTAAAGGACCATGTGTATACGAACTTTTTTCTTATTTTGATGAGTATCCTTAAAGTTCTTTACCCTTATCCTAGGATAACCTGTATATGTCTAAATTTCTATTGTTTACTACTTTTATACAAACGTTTTTTGTACTGGTAAAGTATGTTTTAATAATATGCTGCAAAATAATAGCAATGTATTAGATATTACCACCTATTGGAACAGATTTCAGGACTACGTAAAACCTATTTAATTGAAATATCTGACACTTTGATATATTGTAAAGCTTTTGTTCCTGATGAAAGGTTTGAATGGGGACGTGCTCCGAAAATGGGCAGTGTTGGACATACGCCTTGACAAAATTAGATTATTTATATTATTTTAGATTTTAACACATTTTTTTTACCATTAAACTGTTACCTTTAAGAAAAAAGTCCAATAGTCAGAAAATGATTATTTGGGTGCAACAAAATTCACAGAATTTTTTTCAGAATTTTGTGTTATTGTGTCATGTACAGTGCGACCACGCATAGACGCAAAAAGAGGAAAAACTTCTTTATTTTCAATGTTTCGAAAATAAGTTATTCCTCATAAGAAACTTTGCCTCTTTAAAATTAAGCTGAGTCCAAAAATATGTACCAGATGCTTAAAAACATGGAAAATGCAAAAGTAGCTCAAGAGAGAACTATCCTGATTTTTTATGAGAAACACAATGACTACAGTATATCAAAATTTCAAAGTGTCATAGTGTCAAATTGTTATAATTAGAGATGCCGCAAGACCAAGACAAGATAAGTCTTGTCTTGGTCTTGCGGAATCTCTCTTTTTTTAAATAATATAAAATTCTACAAGACCAAGACAAGACTTGTTTAGTCTTGTCTTGTTTTGGACTTGCGGCATCTAGTTATAATTAGTTAAAGTTTATTTAGTATGCTCTTCAATATTAAATGTTTATCGTGAATAAATTATTATTGAAGATTTTATGCAATAATTTTGACACCATGTAAACGTAGTAAAATAGACGTCAGTTTAAGAGTCACGTGCAACTCTTGATTATTGGAACCACTGTACCAACCTTTATTACATACAATATTTTACCAGTACGTACATATTCATTTGGATACTGTATAAAAGTATAGAATATCAAAACCAAATACTGAGAAATAAAACTTTCAGCACAGGGAACCCAATAAGGCATACAGAAAAATAGTATATACTTGTGTACTATGTGTACATGTGTAACATGGGAGTCAATAAATTACTAACCTAGCGATCTGCGAATCGGCCAGCAAGTAGCTAGCTGTCATGCTCTGGGCATGCCCCATTATCCGTGTAATACTAACCCATATTACGCATATACATAAGGCCGGTCGTCATATGCGCCATATTTTTTGCAACACATCTGCCACCTATCGCTCCTTTTTAGAACGCTTGATAATCGCGACTCGTATATTTAATAGACGTGTCGCGAACAAGTTCTAAATTGTCGACAACAATTTTAGTACAACAAGGTCTGTTGCAATTTCACTCAAAAAAATAGTATGGGTAAATTCAACAAAAAAAAATGGTTAACTAACAATATCGTTAATTCTGTTAAACCAAACTATATTGATGGTATTTTTAAACAAGAGGTGATTGTTATTTTAATTAATAAAAAGTTGTCGTACAACAAAACAAACATTAACTTAAAAAATAGATGAATAAGACTATTATTTTGTTCGTCTAACTATTATTTTGTTGAATTCTGTCAAATTAAAGTAGATAATAGTATATTTTATTTTTAACTATTATCGAATTGTAATTCTAACCCACTATTAGTTCGCTGTATTATTGTACTTGGTAGACAAACCAATATTATTGTCGTCTTCTAGAAGTTCTAAAAGAATTACCATAAAATTTGCTTGCTTACCACGTAGTCTATTACAGAAACTATTCCCAGATGACGCCACATACAAATCACTGACAATAATCAATCATGCATTATCTTATACTCTTATGAATTTATAGAAAATTAATAACATGATTGCAATGTTCAAATTCTCTTAGGGATCATCGATATATTTGGATGGATCTTATAAATGATCTCTAATCTTTCGTGGTGGTCTGATGTCTCAATACTGAGATTTTGGCTAACCAAAAAAAACTTCATCATACAATAAAGTGTAGATCAACCTAAAAATTAGTTGGTGATCAAAAAACAAAGTCGTTGTATTATTTAATTGTAGACCAAATTGAAAATGGTTAGTGAACATAAAAAAATGTCATTGTACTATTTAATTTGTTACAAGAAGATATGATTATTAAACTACTATTTATTTACGAAAACAAATAAAGTTGTATGACTATTCTTTTCTGATTGATTTAACTATGAAACTAGATAGGCGCGATTTCATATGCTCTTTTTGGTTGAATTTACCTATCATTTTCTTTGAGTGTTCAAGGGACATTTGTCTCTAGGGTGACCAGATTTTTGTGCTGGACACTTCTGCGGGGAAAAAAATTGATGAGCGGGGGGAGCAGAAATCCGAAAAATCATTTCTTGATCCCAACATTTTTTGATGACCGAGAGGAAACATTTTTTTGGTCACAGATAGTACTCCAAAATGCTGGACTGTCCAGACGTATGGTCACCCTACATTTGTCGTTTATATCTTGAGTTACATGCAGTGTTTTAAGGCAATATAAAGGACAATCCGGGTTTTAATATTAAATTTGTAAATATAGTAGCAGTATGAAGTGTTAAATAATTACACTCAAGAAAAAAATTTGCCAAATCATCGTTATTTCTTTTGACTACTTCTGAATATACTACGATGAATATGGATGTATCCAAATATCTTCACTCATTTTTACTTCTTTCTTTTTTGTACCAATGCTAGTAGAAGCATGATTCACGCCAATGGACGAGGTCTGTAATTTCTTTATGGTATTTGCATGGTTGAGGTATGTCTACGACATGTCTACGTATATGGCCTAAATATGCAGGATTTCATGATGCGTTTAGTTGGGTTCCCCGTACTGTATAGTACGGGAGCCCACCGACAAAAATGGAACACAAGCTGGAGAGTCAAAAATTTGTGGAGATGCATATCAACTCGTTCTCTGAACGTGTGTAGTTGGTCATAGCAATCCGGATGGCAGAGGCGCGGGGACAGCCATTTTTGTGATATGGCTCAAATAATTTTAGAATGTGACGCCTTCCCATGACGTCCAATCAAATTTTTCAGTTTTGTGGACTTTATATAATAGCACTATGGATTTTTACTATTAATGGGTTTTAATGGCGTTTTTACGTTTTTATAGTGGATTTCGATTCTACGCCAAAGAATATCAATCTTTTGCTCTTTGCAATTTTTTACTCCGGGGCCAATTTTCGCCAGAAATTTTTTTACTTTTAATAATTGTTTACGGCGAAAGAAGGCGCTTTGATAATAAACACTAAAGAGAATAGTTCTTTTCTTTATGTAGAATATACCTCAATTTTTTCCGATTGTTCTCGCCAAGAAATTTTTTTCAAAACAAAAATCTGAAAATATGTATGATCTAGATAAAAAAAAACATTTTTTCTGGAGCGCATACTTTCACCGTAAAAAATTATTGAAAGTTGAAAAATTCGAGTCTTTGAACCCGATTTCTGTCAAAAATTGACCTCGGGGTAAAAAATTGTAAAGGACAAAAAAATCCTTATTTTTTTTATGGAGAATCAAAGTCCGTCGCTAGAAATGAGGAATTCGTCGCCAAATGGTGACCTTGTCAGGTGAGCTTTTTAGTTGAGCTTTTCTCCTCCTTCACATTAAAAGTTTTAATTCCGACACTCAGTATTCCGATTACGCATTTCAAACTCACACAAAATAACCGAATCAAAAATCTGAAAAAATTCAGGTACATTTTTCTCTGTTTATTGTTGGGATATTCTGCCACATGTGATTCCTTCTAAAACAATGTCCGTAGTATCTAGAAAATAATACAATTATCTGGAAAATGTGGCAGAATATCCCAAGAATAAGAGAAAAATCAATAAAAATGCCACAACCAATATTTAGACAATATTCAGGTATATTCTACATGAAAAAAGAAACTACTTTTTTCTTTAGTGTTTTTCTTTAGAACGCCTTCTTTCCCCGTAAAAAATTATTGAAAGTAGAAAAAATCGACTTTTGAGACCAACTTCTTGGAGTAAAAAATTGCAAAGAGCAATATATTGATATTTTTTGGCGCAGAATCGAAATCCACTATAAAAAAGAGGAGTTGATTATATAAAAAAACATGTTACCTCGTAAAAAACCCATTAAAACCCATTAAAAGTAAAAGCCCATAGTGTCATTATGTAGAGCCTACAAAACTGAAAAACTTTTGTCTCATTTTTTTTTGATTGGACGTCATGGGAAAGCGTGTCACATTCAAAAATTATTTGAGCCATATCACATCACAAAAATGGCTGTCGCTGCAACCCCACCAATTTTTGACTCTTCAGCTTATATGTTCCATTTTATCGGTGGGCTCTCGTACTATAAGGACTACAACGCTACATCTAAATGGATCGACACAATCTTGACGCAAATAATATTCACGTGAACGTTTACAAAAGCGACAGCAACATCTCAATTAAATTAGCAGAAATATTTTGCAATATTTAAAGCAATTAAAGAATATCTGTTAATCTATGACTAGGATATTCCACAAATTATAAGTCGTCAATTGATAAATTCCAATTTCAATACCTAACGTAAATTTGTTAAAATATAGTTATATACACCCAAGCTGCCTCCGAAGAAGTTTCCACAAACACCAGAACATCATCAGGAGACAACTAAAACTATTTTAATCGTCTCCAGATGATGCCAACATGGTTGTGGAAACTACTTGCGATGCAGCTTCACACTGAGAGTTTCAGCTCCCTCTATACACACAAAACTTATCTTAATACGATATAAGAAGGTATGCATGCAATAATGTTTCTGCTTATTGTAAACGTTCGCACATAGTACATTTTCCAAAGAATAAAATTAATCAAAACCAGAATTAATCAGCCAAAGTAACGTGAATTAAAGTTTACTTAGTTAGCGAATTATATTTCACAATTTTCTCCTTCAACAATTACATAACACAGGTAGTTTCCGTCTCTTGACCGATTGAGTTAAGTCGATTAATTTTTCAATTATTTTTGAGGTAAAACCGATAGAAAATGTACTATGAACATTCTGACAACAGTACGTTTCATGTTTTTTTTTTTTTGAAAAGATCTCGTAGCTCTGCGTAGTAATCTATTCTGACTGTACAACTTCAAAAGTATTTTAAACTAGGTTTCGTATGTTTCATTAGACCTAGGCCAAGAGAGATTACAAATCTCTTGTAATTCTGTCATATTTCTAAGTTCGGTTTGACAAAAATGATTTTTGGCCTCCGGGCAACCGCAAGGATCATTACTAAAGTCATCACTAACTGGAATTACTAAAAAATCGGCGGCCGACACGCATTTTTTGTGCCGATGCCTCAATCTTTGTTGATTGCATTTTTTCGTGGTAAACCTTCCGTTTCTGTTGAATTTCATTTTCAAATCTTTGTTGAAGGATGAGAGGAGGTGGACGTGGGAATTTCGAAAAAACTCGTCGGTCGATACCATGTCTCGAAACTCGCACAGGCGCAGCGACTGTGATTTGTATTTCTGAAACAAAAGAGAGTTTTATAGTCATTTTTCTTTAACAATGTAAAAGGCTACACCGGGCGACAGTATAAAATCGGCCACAGTTCGGATTTCAGTCATGTTTTCTTAAAAAAAAAAAACATTTTTCAAACATTACATAATTTTTATTTTTTAACAATTGCAAAATATGTTTCGCGTAACTCGCGTATCTCCTTGAAAATTTTACCTGATAGCCACCATTTCAACTCCTAGAATATGCCGTAGTTTCACACTAATCCAATGTTACTTAAAAAATTATATTGTTGAAAATTTTAATTTTTTTTTTACAAGAACCAACTTCTGGACGATAATAATTAAACATGATAACATTCACAGAAATAGTAGTATGAAAAAAAAAACGAAATCTGAACTGATTTTATACTGTCACCCGGCTATATATTTTTGGGTGAATTTTCGAAAACTGTATTTCTCCTTAATTCTCCACTTAGTAGTTTTTCAAACAGTTATTGAAAATTTTTAATTTCCAATTAGATGTAGAAGAGTACTTTTATCGAACTTTTTCGAAACGTTCTAAATAATCCAAATAATATTTTACAAACATATTTTTTTTACCTTGAAATAAAATTTTAACAGTTCTATATAAAAAAATTGCTTCGGAAATTTATAACTATATGACGTTTTCTCGAAAATTATATATCTTAAAATATTTTTTTGGGATATAAAAGTCACTCAATGGTCCAGTAACATGATTTTTACTTCCCTTACTTACCGAAGGGAAGTGTTGTGATCGTGACGAAATCACCATCCGGGATTTCTGCGGATTTTCACATTTCAAATTAAGTATCCATTCTATTTCATCTGTCTGTATGTCGGTCTGTCGCTCTAGTGTCTTTCTGTTGGCGCTATATCTTTATATATACTTTCATGGTCCAGTCAACGGGATGAGTGCTAATGAATAAATTTTGATGAAACCTTGTGCAGTGTGTTTGTAATGACGTTAGTAAAAAAGTTGAAAAAAAAGATTAGAGTAAGAAATGATCGAAAGGGTTTCGTAACTTGTAGAATTAGGTCAAGAATGGAAAAAAAAACAATGTATTTACCTAAGAAAAACTACCTCTTTCATTGAAATTGTAGCGTTTTAAAAACATGTAATTTAAAAATTTGAAAAAATTTAGACATGCAATGAGGCCTTCTAAACATTTTTTTATCTCTTGGAATTTTTTTGTAACTTGCGTTTGTAACTTCACGATAAATAATGTACTTCATTTTTTGCACATTTTCAATTTAAAAAAACCGCTGCCCAAGGAATCACTACTTCCACATCCAGATTTTTTATCTAAGTCACTCACAACGAAAAAATTTTATATGTGGAAATAATTGTTTATGGAACTTTAATAATATAATATTTGAAATCCTCTACCAAAAACCCATAAAACGATACCCCACATCGGTAGCGGGGTGGGGGTGATGATAGGGGGTGGTAGTGGGGGTGGATGAAGTAAAAAAACATTTTGAGGTTTCTGGTTCTTGTACACACCCTAAATCACAATTTTTTTTTCATCCCCTTTAATAATGAGGTGGGGGTGGTAATGGGGGTGGCTAATGCCAAAATTATTTTTGAGACCTCAGCTTCTCTTGTATATACTAAATACCAATTTTATGGACTCTTACCTGCTTGATTTACCTATTTTCCCCAAATTTACCCCAATTTACCCTCTAACCCTTCGACAGAACAAGATGAAAATATAATCTAGTTCTAGATCTCGTTAAAGTACATAATGTGTACCAAATTTCAAGTCAATATCTCAAACGGTTCCAGGCTAAACGTGCGCACAAAAAAAGTTACAGACAGACTGACAGACAGACCGACAGACAGACAGACAGACAGACCGACAGAAAATTTTTTTTTCGCTCAAACCTAAAATCTCGACGTTTCGTGACATTCTAAGCCTATTTGAACAATACAATTTTTTTGTCGTTACTATACTTCCACTGGATGTGGAAGTTATTATATTGAACCTTTAAAAATGGTATAACTATATAGATTTCATATTTTTTTATAATAATATATATAAATAAATCGCTCAATTTTCGCATTTTCATGTATTTTTTAATGTGCAAAAATATAGTACATTATTTATCGTGAAAAACTGCCTGTAACTCGGAAAATTAGCAAAGTTACAAAAAAATTCCAAGAGCATACGTCTGAATTTTTCCAAATTTTTATATTACATGTTTTTAAAGGGTTACAATTTCAAAGAAAGAGGCAGTTTTTCATGTTTTTCCGGAAAAGCTCGGTGAAAACGCACGTTACAGAAAGGTGGCAAATAAAAAAAGTCCTTTATTCCGATGATACATTCATCTGGATTTTTTCAGATTTTTTTTTCAACTTTTTTTTTCAACTTTTACATTTCCCGTCCCCCACTTTTAGGAATTTTCGAGTGGCCAAATCTCGAAAAATATGTATTCTTCCAAAATATTCACAAGAGTAAAAACATCTTATTCTGGTACAAGAAAGGTAAATTTTTTTTTTTTTTTTCATTTTGACCTAATTCTACAAGTTACAGAACCCATGATAAACATCTACCCCTTCCGATCATTTCCTACTCTAATCTTTTTTTTTTCAACATTTTTATTAACGTCATTACAAACACATTGGACAAGGTTTCACCAAAATCCATTTATTAGCACTCAAATTAGAGATTCTGGTCATTTTAGCGCTCCGTTGACTGGACTCTTAGTGAAAAATATGCAGGATGAAAAATCGAAAAAAATGTATTAATGAAAAAAATGTGACTGAAGACAATATTATTTGGCATGCAGTTAACAACATTGTTACGAAAGATACCTGCTATACTTTTAGTAAGAAATATACAGGGTGGCCACACTTAGAAGAATAACAAAAGAATGCGACGGAGTTACTGCACTTCGCCGCATATGGTTAACACAACTGTCAAGAAAGAAACGGACTATTCTTTTAAGGAAACAATATACAGGGTGAGCAGCCAAAAAAGAATTACCTAGAGAAACTACAATCGGATTTAAAATTCTGCATAATCCAAAAATATCTATAATTTTAGTTATCTGGGCATCAACCACGCTATTTCAAATGGTGAAGCTGATGCCCATATAACTAAAATGAAACGCCCTGTATAATTTTAAATATTTTTGGATTATGCAGAATTTCAAAATGTATGAATAGTTTTCATATATTTTATAGATAGATAAATAGATAGATAGATAGCGTTTATTTAACCACATTATATACATGTTTGTACATTTGTAGCAAGTCAACTAGACAAAAAACAATAATAACAAAAAAAGAAAAAAGGGTAAAATATCACAGATTTTGTAATCAGTACGTTGTATAAAACGAAAGCTATCTTACAGTACATTGCTTACACAAGTCTGCAAAAAAAAAACTGCATAGGATTTTTATACGGTTTCTTCTAAATTTTTACTCACTAAAACCTGGGAAAATACTCGAAAAATTCCATCACATCAGGTTTTCTTGCAAACCTCATGTTTGTAGTTTCATTTAGAGTTAAACGCCTATTTAACCCGAAATCTAGTATCCTATTCTTGGTTGCTATACACTGCCGAAAGATGGGGAATGTTTCAGATATCTGTGTTCAAAGTTTCCAAGTTTTTACTGGCCCCGACATACGAAAACTGTTATCCGATCCCCTCTTTTCAGAAACAATGGGAGAAAAAGAAAAAGAAGCTTGGGACTCTTTCAATGACGTAATGCACAAGTATTTGGGTAATACTAAAGACCTTCACTATAAAACCATTGTATAACGCATGTTGGCTGCGTATAAAGCTCAAGGATGCAACATGAGCTTAAAAGTTCATTTCTTACACTTCCATGTCGACTATTTTTTCGAAAACTTGGAGCCTTCAGTGAAGAGCAGGGTGAGAGATTTCACTAGGATTTCACTAGGATGTCCATGATACCAAGGAAGATGAGATGTCAATCTGCTAGCTGTCTACTGTTGGATGCTCAAGCGGGAAACAGAAAACGGAAAGCGAATGCGTGTTCGGAGAAGTATTAAAGAGAAGGAGAAAAGGTTTCATAGGCAAAAAAATAAACACGGAATATTAAGTACATTTCATGAAGAAATTGTTTGTTTAATTATAAGAAATATTGTTTAGTTTATTGTAATAAAATGGTGGTTTTTTCATTAGTGTTAGCCTTTTTTTATCCAAACACCTTGTATTTTGCAAAAAAAAAACTGTATGTGATGGAGGGAAATGGAGATCATTTTTGGATTCAGGAGACTAGAAAACATAATATTTACCAAAAACATCCCATGCAGCTGAAAAAAAATATTTTTTGCAGACCTGTGTTATAGTAATAAGTAAGAAAAAACTAATAACTAGTAAAAAAAATAATAAAAGTCTCTAAGAGTAAGTCTGTTCCACATTAATATAAAATGCTTGAATGTATAGATACTTATAAATTAATATTTATTAAAGTGATAACTTTAAATAATCATCAACTGAATAAAAACAGTGATTCAGTATAATTCTTTTAACAGCGTTGTTAAAGGGGTTTAAATTTAGTAATTTAACTTCACGTGGTAGTTTATTATGCAGATTAAGGTTTAGTGAATTGTTTTCTGATTTTTTTAGCCTAAAACGAGGGTTCCTTAGTAAATCTGCAGATCTTGTTCTGTAACTGTGGATATCAGAAGAAGTATCAAAACTACTAATGTTTTTATGTATTTCGTATATTGTTTACTTTCTAATAATGCTTTGGAATATTTAAATTTTGGTGAATGAAACAAAAAATTGTTAAAAAAAACAAATGGAAAAAAATTGGTAAAATTAGCGAAAACTTTGTGTTTTCCTTATTGAAAACCTGGCCTTTAATACCTCATCAAAGGTATTAAATAATTAATATTCATTTTTATACTATGTATAGTAAATATTATTATAGACAAAAATTTTTCAAATTTCTACGAAACCTTCGCGAATCAACATCGTGAGGGGATGATTAAAATTGCAAAGTACGGCAATTAGCAGAAACAACTTATTTTCAAAGAGCATAACTATAAAATATTCGATAAATATATGGAAAATTCAATAATGAAGCGAAAAATATGACGTTTACATTTTCAGATGACACCTTGTACGTGAACTCTATACTTGCTTCTAGAAAAGCCAAAATATATTGATATTATTGTCGACTTCTGAGCGACTCCTACTGATTAGGGTAATAATATCTCAACCATTTGTCATCCAGAGAATGCAAACCGGTTCATCAATAAAATATTATTTATTCGTATTAAAAGTACTTTCTATATTTTATAATAGGTCATTATGATTCGATTAATGCGTGTATCAACTTACCCTGGCTACTAAAGTTGTTTTTTTATTGTTTCTCCTATTACTCCAGCAGATGAATTTAGCTGCGTTCGCATCATACAGGTAAAAATTTGCACCTTTCGAAATCTTGTACACTGTTCCTGCAACAAAAGAAAACAAATTTAATATATTTAATGTAAGAAGTGTTAATATTTAAAACTAATAGCTAATACTGACATTAATATATTCGTGGATGTACAGTGTGTCCGGATTTGCTTGTCAATACCCCAGAAATCTATGAAGGGCCAAGGATATCGAAAATTTCAATTTTTTATAGGTAGCACTATTTCGATCACGAGGTAGATGCCCATATAACTATGAGATGCATTGTTATGATTTTTTGAATTGGCCAACTTTTGGTAAATCGTATTAGGGATTCATTTTTATTAAAATTTAATTTCGTAGGATAAAGAGAGCAAAGTTAGAATTGCAAATGAATTAGAATACAAAAACAAAAAAATACAACAAAAACAAATATAAAGACAGTAGCTGTAGATAGACTAACAGCACAGTAATATACGTATATTGTAAAAATAAACAATTGAAAAAGAAAACCAACAATACAAATCGTAACTAGGCTATCTTTACAGACAATCGTTATAGGCGAGGAAATATAGCAGTCAACCTTCAATTTTTTTGGCAGTAAGTCGGATTGAGATGGGGTTTTTTGCAGTCGCTTCTTTAACTCGTCTAGAAACTTTGTGCCATATTTTGGTCTTGTACTTTTTTGAAATTGCATTGCTGCATCGAAAAGTGCATTCTTATAAGTGCATATTTTCAAGTGATGAAGAATAAATTCATATCTTCCAGAAAAAACTCCCGAATCATACGAATTTCAGCACCCGGGGCTTCTTTGAGTCGCTGGACCTGAATGTGATGTCCAAATGAGCCCCCTGTGCACCTGAAGGTCAGGATGGCACCAGGAACGTCATCACCTGGAGTTCCCTGTAAACTCTGGAAAATCGATCGAAACTCGTTACCTGGAGGTTTTTCAGGTCGCTCGTCCCGAATCTGACATCGGCAACCTCCTCCGGAGGACCTGGTGTGTGCGACCTGGCTAATAACGTCATCTCCTGGAGTTTTACTGAAATTACTTATCAAATCGATCGAAACTCGTTACCCGGAGGTTTTTCGAGTCGCTCGTCCCGAATCTGACATCGGCAACCTCTTAACTTTTATGTCCTCTCTTTTTCAATGAACTTACTTTATCACCAGAGTTGGAATAGTTGATTCAATTGAAACTATTCGAGGGATAAATAAAAGGTATGGGCAAAAACATATGCAGGCACAATTTCAAAAATATCTGAACTTTATATTTTTTTTTTTACAAATACATTAAGTTTTCAAAAAACTTCTTAATTTTACAATTTATTCTAAATATCGCCCGCCTCATCAATTGATACGTTAGTACTTTCTTCATCGAGAGTGTCATTTTCGGCGGCAATTAATTGTTCTGTGGAATATTTCTTGACTTTGGTGCAATTTGAGCCGGCACAATTTTTGCAAGCGATATTGCAAATCAGTCCGTTCTTCCTACACCGACAGGAATAACCGCAGTCGGTTTTACATCCACAGAATATCAACTTCATTATATTCGGTGGGCCAGGTGGTTGTGCCATCCTTATGGGGACCAGCTTATCGTTCTCGTTTTTCCAACCCCAATCTATTGGATCTAGGTGATGCTCTTCTCCAAACAACCAATTTTGTACTTGTAAATAAACCCGTTTAAGATGTTGAGTGAGGGCATCTACCGTAGGAATGATTTTTCCAATATCCATCTTTTTCTTGCTGGCAACTGCCATTAAGTACATTCTGTACCTGAACATTTCTGCCAACTGAATTCCACTGAGCAGCTAATAATTATCATACAATAAATAGGTGCAGAAATAAATAATTATTTTTATTTTTAACTAATAATTATTTATAATTTCTTGCGTCATAGATATTTATGTCTAAATGATGAAGGAGGTTGCAGTGGGAAACTTGTTCTACTATAATAATATACTAACTAGCATTCTTTAAAGCAATGTTAGAAAGTTTAACGATAAAATTTCAGTAAAACTCCAGGAGATGACGTTCTTAGCCAGGTCGCGCGCACCAGGTCCTCCGGAGGAGGTTGCCGAAGTCAGATTCGGGACGAGCGACCCGAAAAATCCCCGGGTAACGAGTTTCGATCGATTTTATAATTAATTTCAATAAAGCTCCAGGAGATGATGTTATTAGCCAGGTCACGCGCACCAGGCCCTCCGAGGAGGTTGCCGAAGTCAGATTCGGGACGAGCGACCCGAAAAATCCCCGGGTAACGAGTTTCGATCGATTTTATAATTAATTTCAATAAAGCTCCAGGAGATGATGTTATTAGCCAGGTCACGCGCACCAGGCCCTCCGAGGAGGTTGCCGATGTCAGATTCGGGACGAGCGACCCGAAAAGCCTCCAGGTAATGAATTTCGATCGATTTTCCATGAGTTTACAGGGAACTCCAGGTGATGACGTTCCTGGCGCCGTCCTGACCTCCAGGTGCACAGGGAGCTCACTTGAACATCACATTCGGGTCCAGCGACTCAAAAAACCCCTAGGTGCTGAAATTTGTATGATTCGGGAGTTTTTTCTGGAAGATATGAATTTTTTCTTCATCACTTGAAAAGATGCACTTATAAGAATGCACTTTTCGATGCAGCAATGCAATTTCAAAAAAGTATAAGACCAAAATATGGCACCAAGTTTCTAGACGAGTTAACGAAGCGAATGCAAAAAACCCATCTCAATCCGACTTACTGCCAAAAAATTTGCAGGTTGGGACTATTTTTGTGTTATATTTCCTCGTCTATTACTAAGAATACATCACTCGGTTCCCAAAGGGGGAAGTATTGTAATAGTGAAAAAATAACTCTCATATTTGCACGCTCCAGAGTATGCAGATTACGAAATACGTTACTCTGTCTGTCGGTTTAGTGTTTGTCTGACTATCAGCATTATATCTACCAACTATTTGACGAAGTTATTGTCAATGGAAAAAAGGTATATACTTTTAGTGAAGAAGACACAGCCTGGACATCCCCCAAAAAATATTAATGATAAAAAGTATCGTAGGACATATATTTGACATGCAGTTTTAACACAATTATTAAGGAAGAAACATGTAATGCTAGACTTTTAGTGAACATCCTTAAAATAATAATTAACGAAAAAATGTAAGGGGAATAATAATAATTAATTACTCGCATTTAGTTAACACAAGTGTCAAGAAGGAAACTTGCTATATCTTTAATAAAAAGTATATCGTCAGTATATAGTCACCCAAAAAATAATTAATTAAAAAGTAATATTTGGAATGTAATTGACACTATTACTGATGATGAAATCTATTATATTCTTAGTGAAAAATATGCAGGGTAGTTCTATAAAAAAAATTATTCATAAAGCAGAAAAATTTTGGTCACTATTGTCAGGAAGAAAATTCGATATTCTTTTAGTAAGGTGGTCATCAATTGAAAAAAAAATATTAATAAATAAAGCGTGGCAAACAGAGAGATAAATTACTTGTAGTAGATTAAATAAAAATAATGTTTCTTTTAATCCCCGGATTCCACATATTCCAAATAACAACATGGTTTGTATCGCCTCTTAAGAACATCCTTTGTAGTTTAAAATAGCCTTTATTAATCTCCGAATGGGCGGTAGTTTTACGAACGTTAATTACGGACAGCCTAGATATTCTACCAATATATATTTTTAAGTGCATTTAAGCTGTTACAAAAATATTACGAAACGCAGCAGTTAAAAAAACTCACCGTCTCCTGTATAATTCGCTACTACGGTGTTCCCTTCTACATGGACATACCCATTGGAAAGCTCGTTGTAAATTTTCACTTTCCAGACGGGCCCAAAACAGGCCCGGTAACATTTCCCATGACCATATGAATCTTTCACAATGAATAAGAGCTGAAACAGAAGAGAAATCATCGTTAAATTTATTATACTAATTAAAATATGGCAATTATTGGCAAGTAGGTAGTATAGAGAGTGCTTAAAAAATATACCAACGTTTCTAGTGCAGATGCATCAATAAATAAACTGAGTTTGGCTAATTCACCTATGTCCTAATATGTACAATTTTTGGGATACTGAGTGTTAAAAGAAATGTGTTATTTTGAAATTAATTTTTATTACAAAATCAAAATAAATATCGGTTTGAAATTAGGTTATGTGTTCGTTATAAAGGTCGATAAACGTGATTAAGGCAGTAATATTGTGATATGTCACGAAAAGCGTTACTTGCACAACTGTCATTGGAAGCTTTTCTCCTATTTCTTGCGACGACGTTAAGTGTTTTGGTGCAGCCCATGAAAGATGCAAAGAATCTTTTAATTTTACATGAAAACAAATATGGATAAAAGATACTTTCCAATGAAAGTTTCCAGGAAATTCTCGGGAGTTTCCGCCCCGCGGCGGCGCACAGAGGAAAATTTTTCAATTTTTTTAGACAAAAATCCGTCTACAATGCAATTATTAATGGATTTGCAATTTTTTTTTTTTTTTGAAATAATTGTTACCCGATGTTTGAGCACTGCTCAAATTTTAAAAACGTTCAACATAACCTCAAAATATCCTATAAATATATGAAATTCGTGTATTTTACTTAAGTAAAAATGCGAATTTCTGTTTTTTAAAAGTTTTACCCAGAAAATATTCTTTACTACATGTTTTTTGGGTCGTTGATTAAGAAAAATTGGGTCCCGTTAACCAGAAATTGATATAACGCCCTTAAAATACCGAAAAACACCCCCAATAGGGATTTTTTCGAAATATTCTTATTAAAAATGTAAAATAGTCTAGTAAAGTGTATTTTTATATGATAAATATATTCAAATAATAATTCAGTAAACATTTACCCTAAGGGTTAATCAGAGGAGTTGAAACAACCCCCATTTCGACAAAAAATATAGTTACAATGGTTATTTTTTAGTTTTTGCTTCAAAATAGGGTAAGAGAGTAGATTGTGACTATGAGAGTGTATCTCAACCCCCCTTTAACGGTAAAAACCACCCTTAAATGGCTGTAGAATTTGAAAATAGGTTTCGAAATTTTTTGAAATTTTAGAATCACGTCTCCGAACCTTGTTTGATAAATAAAAATTATTTTAAAGGTTAAATTAATCATTTCTTATATACTTTGACAATGTAAATAAACAACAATTCAATGTGAGTAGAAACAAATTCTAAGTTCTTCAACGTTTTTAAGAAGCTCGTGAGTTAGAAATCGCATTTTTTCCATTTGAAAGGAAAAAAAATATTTAAAATGAAATGAAAATTTTTCATCCATTCTATGCAATGTGAAACAACAATCCAATTTTTAGTAAACATATTTTAAGCATCATAAAGTTCAAAAACAATTGGGTGCTTAAAAGCAGCTTAAAATCAGCAGATGTCTCTACTTTTTTCAAACAAATTAAATTTTAGACATTTCAAAAAAAAATCTTTTAAAATAAAGTCTAAATTTTTCATACATTCTACTCCATGTAAAATAGGTATCCAAAGTTAAAAAAAACAGATTTTTTATCAAAAGTAAAGTCATTAGTAAACAAAATTATTAAAAATAAGTACATTTATTTCATTAAACTCTATAGCATTAACAATATAAAATACGGATTCAGTTATTATTTACAATTATGAGATTTAACAACAACTGCAGATTCGATTCTTTACCGCAGTTTTTTCTTTTTACTCTAAAATTTAAATCTTATGATTGTAATATATGAAATAATTGACAATTATTATCAAAGCTTTAGCATTTAATAAGATGATTGATTGTATTTTTTTCAGTAATTTTTTACTACTAAGTGTACAATTGATAAAAAAAATTTAAAAAAAATTGATTTACATCCATTTTAATGTCCAATTTTCTTCATTATTAAATTATCTTAAGACTATCTTAAAATCTGTTTTTTTTTTAACTTCGGAGACTTGTTTTACATGGAGTAGAATGTATGAAAAATTTAGACTTTATTTTAAAAGATTTTTTTTTTAAATGTCTAAAATGAGGGTTGTTTCAACCCTCTGATTAATCATGTTTACTGAATTATTATTTGAATAACTAAGGTTTTATATTTATTATATAAAGAATACACTTTACTAGACTATTTTACATTTTTAATAAGAATATTTCGAAAAAATCCCTATCAGGGGTATTTTAAGGGCGTTATATAAATTTCTGGTTAACGGAGCCCCATTTTTCTTAATCAGAAACCCAAAAAACATGTAGTAAAGGATATTTTCTGAGTAAAACTTTTAAAAAACAGAAATTCGCATTTTTACTTAAGTAAAATACACGAATTTCATATATTTATAGGATTTTTTGAGGTTATGTTGAACGTTTTTAAAATTAGGGCAGTGCTCAAACATCGAGTGATACCTAACAATTATTAAAAAAAAAAATTTCAAATCCATCAATAATTGCATTGTAGACGGATTTTTGTCTAAAAAAAAATGAAAAATTTCCCACTGTGCGGCGGTCAAACTGATAAGGAACTCTTACCCATTACTCAGAATCCTAATACTAAGGTGCATGTAAAAATTCAGCCCGTTACAATTTTTCCACATGTTGGATGTTGGTTTTTCCTGGGTTAGTATTGATTTTTGTTGTTGTTTATTTGTGTTGCAGAACTACATAAAGTTGCTAAAATTACTTTTTTCGAAATAACCCAGAACTTTCAATGACATTTTTCAACATGAACCTAAAGATATATTACAACTACTACTACTTAGTCAAACTTGTTAAATTTCGCTCACCTCTTGAAAACATACCTAACTATTATCGATTAGAAATTTTAAAATTAAATAAATTTAAATAAATGTATAACATAATATATGTTATAATAATTCTCAAATTCACAAGCCGTGCTACTATTCTTTTGTTTTAATTTAGTTTGCCAAGGCATTCTTGATACATTTTCAGAAGATTTTGAATCTAACGGTAACTGCAAAGGAAATATATTTAGCTTAGTGTGAAAGTGTCATAACTTGAACATTTTGTGTAACTTCGAAAAAAGTTATTTCGTCAACTTTGCCCATTATAATGTCAACTACAAAAAAAAATCCAATATGCATTTTTTTCTTCAATTATTTATAAATATTATAGCAATTTCACTAGATTTAAAATTAAAACTGACTGTAAATGTTTAAGAATGGCGTAAATAGCCATAAAACTAATTCAGTCAAATGTAAAATGAGTTCAAAAATGCAAAAATATGTATTTAAAAATAAAATGTTGGGGTCACTTCTGGTTAAACACGAGTGTCAGTTTGAGTTATTAAAAAATGGTGTTTTGGTAATATATGATACATGCCAGGTTTCATCTAGATCCGTCAAAAAAGAAACGAAGGAAATATACCTCGTTGATATTAGTTAAAGTAAAAAAAAAATGAAAGATTAAAAAATAGGCTAATTTCAAGTAAGCATTTCTCAGAGTAAATGAATTAGAAATAGTAATTTATTTTACAAGACCGGAAAGTGGTCTTTTGCAAAACACTATTTTTCGGTCGTGTAACGTACAATATTTTTTTTCGGCCGACATTTCAAAATCTGAAACCATATTTTCCATAACTTGCGAATTGACTTTTGACAAGTCGTAAAAGTAAAGTGTATTTATCTATTTGACCCTTATCTCAACAATTAACACAAATTCGTTTCCATAGGAACGAGAATTGCCGATCTCTAATATCACTTTGCGGTCTAGCCCGGAAAAACGTTATTTTCTGGCGGATACTGTCTCCAGAAAGGGTGTACTTTCTGGTCGGACGAAAAAAAACAAACTTTCGGGCTCGCATACCTGAAATATTGTAGTTGATAATAATAAAGATAATAATATTGCATTTTTAAAAAATGTACTTTTTGGCGAATTTTATTCTTCATTATTATACTCTTCGCATATACAAAAACGAAGAGTGTATTGCATTAGATAGGCACATTTCTAAAACCGTAAATATTGCTCGCAGACAAAAAAATTTCATATCATTGTGTTGGTGAACGAATTCTGAACAACTTTCAAAATGCCCGTCTGTCCATCCGTCCGTCCGTCTGTCTGTCCGTCCGTCCGTCCGTCTGTCTGTCTGTCCGTCTGTCGGTCCGTCCGTCTCTCCGTCCGTTACGTTTCTTGTAAGCACGATAACTCAAGAAAGAAAAATCCGATTATACTGAAATTTGGACAGTAGGTTAGTGTTAGCTAGGGGAAGAACCTCATTTTGAACAAAATCGATCAGTAAATAAAAATGTTATTAATGATTTAAATTTGAGATTTTTTTTAAAATTTTTATGTTTTTGTAAAAATTTACGTATTTTTACGTATTAGGTGGTGGTGTAGTTCTTACGCTTTTGACTCGAAATCCAAGGGTCCCAGGTTCTAAACTCACATGGGGTTTGATATAGTTTTTTTTTATTTTTTCTTTATTTTACACTTTCACCAATTAAGTTCGTACTATAAAATTAAAAATCTCTAAAACTAACATTATTTACAGAAAACTGCGAAGAGTATCCTATAGAATGTGTAACAATTATATAAAAAATTTAGTAAACCGTCGGAGAGTACATTTTTAGCTTGTTATTCTTACATTTTATTACTAATAGAAAATAATACAATTTCAAACATTCTAAGAGTTATCACACTCTTCCAAAAAAAAAAAATAACAATTCTGTTATTTTCTTTAATTAATTTTAATTATGACCCACAAGTCTCATCGCCCCTTCAAAACTACCTTGTACAAAAAAATAAAAAATCACCTGTTAATTAATTTTTAAACAAATCACTGATGTCACAGTAAAACACATAACCTCGTCCTTATTTTGCAATTGTGCAGATGATATCTCGTTATAATTAGCTAGCGAAGTCGAAAAAGGTAAGCAGTTCTTGGAAAATATTGTCAATTAAAAAGCTGCACGAAAGTTATATGTCAATTAAAACATGCAGTATAAGATCAATGAACATATCTTTGTTTATAAGGCGCCAGACTCGCGGAACTGTCAAGAGGGAAAAGAGTTTGCCCATTGCAAGTCAATTATATAACTGATAACCATATGCTAGACAATTATAAGTGATACTAGTGTCTGTGCGTAGAAGAACTGCTTTAATATGAAGTCAGTCGCACAGATGAGGAAGCTTAACATTTTTAAGCCTATAAGTTCTAGTAAATCTTTCACCGATAATCGAAAAATTTAAATCGATGGAAACTCATGTTACAATTGAATATAATTATTTTGAACATGTGGACTTCATAAATGTATTATTAATGTTAACATTGGACAGACAGTGGGGATATTTTGACACAGACTTTTAGAACATAGGAGGTACCGCCTTCAATAAGAGCTTTGTAATCAATATTTACTAAAGAATTAGTGGATGAAAAGCATTTTTTTTATAGTGTTGTGAGATTAAACAGGGTTGGATGTTAACAAATAATATTTATAGCTGATCTAGTAGACTTTATTTGAAAGGTACTTCAGTAGGTACGTATTTTAATACTTGCGCACAGTTCCATTTGAATTTGTTTCAACTCAAATTCCCTTAATACACTACCTAGAGGCAGAAAAATGCAAGACTCACTTGCTTTTACAGTAAGAGGTGGTTTCCACCCTTAAATCGAAAAATATAATATTTGAAAATGCTTTGCTGATTTATGTTTGAAATATTTTTTAGGTTGCTGATTACGAATCTGAAGTCAAAATTCAAAATGGCGGCTACTATATAGCAGATGAGTTCTGTTTTAAAGCACGTATTTTAAATGGGGAAAAAATGTGAGCATCTAGGTATTAACATATTAACTAAAAATTGTATTTGAGATTTTTTTAATTACTAGATAATTACAGTTAAAAAATTGAGACATTTTTATTGAACACACATTGTTTCGGCCATAACTTATTCAATTTCAAAGACACAGTGTTATGGTTTGTGAGATATTCAATTTTTGCGCTAAATACATCGTTTCGATGCCATCTTCAAACCCCCATATCTTCAAAACTATTAATACCACATAAATAAAAAATAAATACTTGTGTATTTCCAGTTCATAAGCCTTATTTTTGGTCTCCATCATCTTTTCGCTAAAAAATAAATTTATTTTCAAAAAAAAAGATATAGTGACATGGCGACATTATTATTAACAAAATGTAGAAACGCATATTGTCTCGATCATAACTTCTTTGTTTTTTATGCCACAGAAAAACAAAAAATATTTGAAAAAAAAAATGATAAAGTTCATAATTGAGAACTAAGTAGAAGGTAAAACTGTCTAAAAGGACTCCGTGGCAGTATATATTTATAATTATTGAAATGAGTCTAAAATATTCATGTTTTTTCTATAACGTGAAGAAATTTTTCAACTACAAGTTCGAATGTTGGTATCTCCTTGAAGGAAAAAGATTTAATGTCATCAGAAAAGTCTATTAATAGAGTTAAATCGCTTATATTATAGTCACCCAGAAAAAAGTTCAATTTTTATCAATTCTTCGCATAATAAATATGTTCACTGGTGTTTATTAAATTTATAGAATCTTATGTTAACTCGTATTCCTAATTTTTCCCATTATAATTTGTAAATTTCTTATATGAACAATTCTTATAAGCTTGTTTTTAAAAATACTAATATTTCAGGGGGATTCTTATATTCTCCTGAAATAAAATTCACTTGGATTAAAAATGTTTTCAATACAGTATATTTTTTATACTAAAATGATGTGTAAATAGGTCTAATTTATTTTACTTTTTTTAATTATTTTCATCTTACATTTTCTGCTTTACATATTAATATTTCAGCAATTTGTTTTTTGACTAATTATTTTTTATTTACTGTTTATAACATTTCTTGCAGTCACATTTTTTTTATCTTGGATGTAGATCTATAAAAATACTATTGGTCGTAAAACTGTTAGATAAACATCAAAAAAAAAATTAAATCGGCCAACCCGTTCCAAAATAATGGGGTGTTGCGATATTAAATAACACACACTGTATATTCTTTATGTCAACAGAATTTAATCAAATAAATTATCAAATTACACACTTTAAATTACTAGGTAATTATGTTGTCCAGGTCTAATAAAATTCTGTTATTTACATCAATAAATATAAATATCTTAATTTTAATTCCGCTGAAATTCGGAGAAAATTGGGAAAAAAATTTTTCAGTAATATTTTAGACTCATTGATTATGAAATGTAAATGATGAACCAAATTTATAAGGGCAACAATACTGTCCGCTAGTAGGACTGAAAAACAGCTCAATAAAGCATATATTATTTAAAACAAACAAAAATGTTTTCTGAAAACTTAAAGTATAAAAAAAACTGTCTAGTAATAAACAACCCTAAGCGCCGTTTAGCGATTAAATCAAAAATTCTGATACCGTGAATTATATCTAGATATCATTTGATAGAGAAATCACATTCTTTTATTAATTATAATGTTTTTCCAATAAGTGACGATACTCATCTAAAAGATACCTATGATATATATCAATACACACTTGAGTATTTGAGCTAAATATTTCGAAATAACACACCTTTCATAACACTCATTTTTTTATCAGTTGTCTTAGATATTAATTATATAAATAACATATTTTTAGCACACTTGGACATATTAACAAACAAACCAAATTTTACTAAAATGTATGTTTTAAAGATGGAATTTACTGGAAAAAAAGGGAGCCATAATTATTATGCGTATAAGGAACATCACATTTTTTCACTAATTGCAAATATTTGGGAAATCAATATTTCAAAAGATTTTATTATGTGTATTCTTGGCCTTCTGATATTAAGTAAGAAAGCGTAATAAAATACGATTTTTTACCACCATGAGATTTTACTAATAAGTGTGTCCACGGGGATTGAAAAAAAAAAATTTTTTTTTGGCAATCATTCCGAAATAGTATATTGTGTATCTAGTAGTAAAAGCAATACATTCCCGGACCACGATGTAAAAAATTGCATTGAAGGCCGGGAATGCTTTCACTACGAGGTACACATACTATTTTTTCTGAAATCGCACTTAATATTATTATAAACGCATAAAAATAAAAAATTAATGTATATTAAAATATACAGAGTGTTTTTAAAAAGTATGTCAATAAGTTAACCACAGACTCAACACCTCAAAAGAAGTTGATTGAACCTAATTTACCTCTATCCAGAATCGCACCCCCTATGAAGATATAGCCCTCTAAAATTGTAAATAAAAAAAAACTATTCTTTAAATATTGTACAAATGGCTATAGACACATTTTTAAGTACTGGTAAGCTGTAACACATGTCAAAGGGTAATAGATTAAAGTAAAAATATTTTAAAATAAAGATTTATAAATGGCCTTCCCCTCTACCCTTTTTTTAGTGGTATGCCTATGACTATTTTGGTATATTGTATTTTATAGAAAATTTAATTCTACAACTTTTCAGCATCTTGTTTTTTTCGTTTAAGTGATCATTTTTAAATGAAACTTAGAATACTATTTTGGTATATTGTATTTTATAGAAAATTTAATTCTACAACTTTTCAGCATCTTGTTTTTTTCGTTTAAGTGATCATTTTTAAATGAAACTTAGAATACTAAAAACATTGTCATGTGTTTTAAAGGGTGAAATCTTGAAAACTGGAGAAAAATAATGAATTTTTTTATTTTATTTTTTTTGTTTTGTTTTTTAATTTTATTTTGATTTTTACTCATACCAGGTACATTCAGAACTAAAATTAAGAAGTGACTAATAAAATAAATGATTTTTGTAGAGTTTTTAACATTTCGCCCTTTAAAACACATGACAATATTTTTAGTATTCTAAGTTTCATTTAAAAATGATCATCTAAACAAAAAAAAACACAAGATCCAAAAAAGTTGTAGAATAAAATTTTCTATAAAATACAATATACCAAAAAAGTCATAGGCCTACCGCTAAAAAAGGTTTCTAAAACTTTATTTTAAAATATTTTTACTTTAAACTATTACCCTTTGACATATGTTACAGCGTACCAGTATTGAAAAAAATATCTGTAGTCATTTGTACAATATTTAAAGAATACGTTTTTTTATTTCCAACTTTAGAGGCCTGTACCTTCATAGGGGTGCGATTTTGGGTAGAGGTAAATTAGGTTCTATGAACTTCTTTTGAGGAGCTGAGACTGTGGTTACGTGATTGACATACTTTTTAATAACACCCTGTATATAAAAAAACAGTCTGGGAAAGTAACTTTTCAGGCTTAGCCCGGAAAAGTAACTTTCGCGGACTGTTTTCTGATAGTTGCTTAGCAACGGACTAAAATATTAGTATCCCGTATTTTGGGATCTGAAATTGCATCGAAAAAGTAGACATTCTTGATCGATTTCAGAAAAACATCCATTTTTTGGGATATGTTTATTCCTAAAGTGCCATTTTTGCCGGACCAGTTTGAAAAGTGACAGGTTTTTTTTGACAACTGGTAACTGACATGTCAGAATTAACAAAACATACTAGATGAAATTGCCCGACAAGTCATAACAGAAGTATGAAAATGGGGACAAACAAATACCGAAGATGTTATTCTCTCTCTCTGACTGGACCTCAGAAGACGAGAGCGACTGCTAATATTTCGGCAATACCTGAAAAATACCATTACACCTCCATTCCCTAGCCAGGATTCAAACCCGAGACCCCGTGTCGGGCCTCTTTGTGAACCGCACATCCTTTATGTCTAAATGGACGATTAATTAATGATTTTTGAAATAATCATCTTTTCCAATTTCTCGAGGACATTCCTCTTAATTTAAGAAATGAATGATGGTTTAAAATATACTGCTGTTCCAAACCGCTTGTGGGCAAAGAATTATCCTGAACGGTGGAGGATCAGTCGATTAGGTACAGCTTGGCTACCCCGTTTACTGGATTTGACTTCGATTGATTTTATTTGTCTGGGGCTATTTAAAAGACAAAGTCTACGCAACCACGCGACCAAATTAGGTTTCATTGTCATTATTTTTTGTTTTGCTTAAAACTATTTCCGAATTCAGTTCAAATAAGTTGTACTCAAAAACTGATAATTTTACAGAAAAAAATGCAAGAGAGCTTTTTATGAAGAAAATTCCAAATTTTCAGGTTCTGCTCTTAAATTAACTGAAAAGTGATACAAAAAAATTGGAGGAAAATTATACCTAGCCTGCCCCCCCCCCAGATTTAACCGCTCCTAAATGACTTTCGTACATAGTTATCATTTTGCCTTGTAAATGATAAAGAGTTAATATCAGAGTAAATTATCACTTCTTTATCTACAGTCGTTTCGAAAATATTCATAAAAAACCATTTTTAGGATTTTTAGTTGACGAACCCGTATCTCGGAAATTAGCACTTTCCGACCAATAATTATACGAACTTTTTTTCTTATTTTGAATAGTTCTATCACTTGGTGAAGTTTGATTCATGTAATTTGGTACACCCTATCTACAGTGTGTCCCAGGATAGATGTAAAAAGAGGTGTAATGGACCAAAAATTTTGGAATTTTGGAATGGTATTTGGGGATTGAGTCCCTGCTTGTTGTAAAACTAAAGTATACTAAAAATGACTTGATTTGGTGTTCTACAGGGTGTTTTATAAGCAAAGTTATAAAAATCACCACTAATAAAGTACCTTTATTTTTCAAAATATGAAAAAATTCCACTAAGAAAAGTTATTTAGAATGCAATTTCATACCTCTATACTAAATTTCAGGAATATAAAATTATTTTTTATTTCTTTTTTGAAACTTCCAATTTTTTGCGAATTCATATTTAAAGTTGTGTAGGAGCAAATGTTAATCATCATCAAAAAGTAGGCTATTGGTAAATAAAAAATTGAATATACGAGATGTAAGAAGGTATAATGTTAATCGAACTAATTGTAAAACAAGAAAAAATTACTAATAGAAGATTAATGAGGTTTAAAAATTATAACAAGTAATAAATGTCAAAAAGATAACAGGTTCACAAACAAATTAACTATTGACCAATACAAAACAATGTTTACAATTTTTTTATTATTCGACGTAGCTACCACCTACATCCACACACATTTCGATCCTTCGCCTGAAGTCCTTAAAACTGTTTCGAATATGATCTAACGGTATGGAGTTTACGGCATTTGTAATTCTCTGCTTCAATACTGCTACATCGTTAGGAAGTGGTTCAGCGTAAACCAACTGCTTGAGGCGACCCCATAAAAAGAAATCCAATATTGATGGGTCTGGGGATCTCGCCGGCCACTTGATCGGTCCAATCCTGGCAATCCAATTTTCTCCAAAATTTAAATTCAACCACCGATTATCCATTTCTGTGGAGTGGCCAATGCAACCATCATGTTGAAAATGAACTAAAGGCATATCTCTTAAAATATTTAAATGTTCTTCAGAAAATCTTTCAAAAAGCTGTAAATAAATGTGCTGGTTTAACCTTCCCTCAATGAAATAAGGTCCAATAACTCCAACGTGATAAGAAACGGCACACCACACATTCACTTTTTTATAATATTGTCTTCTACAATGAATTCCAAAACCAAAACCGACAATTCTGAGATGAAACAACACCATTGGTTGTGAATGTGTATTCATCTGAGAAAATTATGAAATGATGAAAAAATCTCTCTTCCATGATTTTTTCTCCAATGGTCAAACAAAAATCCAACCTACGGCCGTCATCTCCCTCTTCAAACGTATGTTTATAATTTGCTTTATATGCCCTAATTTTCTTTGCCTTGTAAATTCTTTGGTGTTCAGACTTACTAATATTAATAAGAGCTGATCTCTCTCTTAGTGGCATCCTAGGATTTTCTATAACAGAGGCATGAGCTATACTAGCCCCAACATTGTCTTCATCATATGCTTTTATTTTTCTTTTCATGTTAAGAACACTAACAGTAGCCAGAAACTTTTTAATTATTCTCATAGCCTGAGTACGTGACAAAGCAGTGTTTGGAAATTTCAAATTAATTTGGCTTACCACTTCTCTTAGCGAGTTTTCACCGCCAATTCCGTAGCATTGCACAATATAAATTTTTTCACGCACTGTGAGTACCATTTTCACTTAATTTTTTATGCTTGGTTCGTTAATTTGAAACAGAAATTAAGGATAATATTGACTACGTTTGACAGATATGTCAATAATAAATGATAAATGTGTATCCACTGCTTTTCTCATAGCCTACTTTTAGCTTCTACATAACTTTAAATATTAATTCACAAAAAATAATTTCAATGCAGTTTTAATTGAAGGGTTCAAAATAAAATACTAATTTATTGAAAAAATGGGAAGTTTCAAAAAAATAATTTTATATTCCTGAAATTTGGTATAGAAGTACCTATAAAATTGCATTCTAAATAACTTTTCTCAGTGGAATTTTTTCATATTTTGAAAAATAAAGGTACTTTATTAGTGGTGATTTTTACAACTTTGCTTATAAAACACCCTGTAGAATACCAAATCAAGTCATTTTTGGTATACTTTAGTTTTACAACAAGCAGGACTCAATCCCCAAATACCATTCCAAAATTCCAAAATTTTTGGTCCATTACACCTCTTGTTACAACTATCCTGGGACACACTGTATATACATAGTGATCATTGTTGCCAAATAAGTAAAAATTGGGTCAGTTTTTTCCCTCAAAACTCTGTAAAATATGCCCTTAATAAATAAATATAACACTGTACAACATGCAATTTTAGTTCATTTATAAATTCGTCATAAAAATTTAATAAACAAAGCTGCAATCTTCAAGGGTTTGCGCATTTGATATTTAAGTAAAATAAAAAAAGCAACCAAATGAAATCGATTAGTTATTTCAGCTACATCCCGTATAAAGACAACAGCGTTCCTTTCTGTCCAGTAAATTCCAGCGTTAAACCCTTTTGACAAATTTTTCAAATTAACATGTAGGAATATTATTATACTCACCATGATAGTAAATAAATATAGAATTGAATAGCCTGGTCGTTTTAATATCCTGCAACAAACAAAAACATATGTAAATAAAACAAATTAACTAGAACGGCATAGATAGAAACGTATCTAACGCATAGCGAATCAGACAGTCAGGCTGTATCGTATTACAGACGTATTAAGTATCAAAATAACATTTGACCACAATGTACGCATTTTACTTTATGAATAATATTCACTATATATCGTCAACAATAATTATGTATCAGTTTATTGAGAATTAATGCAACTGAAGGGAAAATTGTTTTAAAAAATTTATAGGACCATGAGCGAAAATTGGAAACGGAGAAACGAAAAATGAACGGAGAATTTTGTTTTAGTAAGCAGGGACCAGTGTCTTTTCACCCATTGCACTTCTTTAAATGAAGCTTGAGATATATTTAATTGGGTTCATGTCTGGGGAGTTCGCTGGCCAGTCCATTCCATCTTCTTAAAATTTTTTAGCGAAGGAGCATTCGTAAAGCCGGAATCGTCGCTGACTGTGCCTCTAAATAAAGTGACAATAAGAATAAAATTTTCCGATATTAAACAAGTTCTTGCATTCATAATTATTCATCCCCAAAACAGCCAATTTAAGAAAGAACGAGAAGCTTCAACCCATGTTAAAGTCCAGTGGGCCTCTAAACTCTAATAAGATTGCTGTATTAACTAGCCCACGCGTTTGATAATTTAAAAAAAGTCTTCACACTCTCTGAACTCTTCTGGATCTCAAACCGACCCATCTTAAGCGCCGATTTACTGTAACACTGCTCAAATTGGCATCATGAGCTAATGAAACCTCCTTTACTACACCCAGCATAAACAAATTTTTGATGTTTTATGTACATTTTAATCAAGTAACAGTCTTAGCGATCAATTGAATTCTAGGTCGATCAGTTCTTGGTCTATCTGACATACTACAAGCATCCAATCACCCCAATTCCTAGTCTGTGACAAATTTGGTGGCGGGAAAAGTTAGTTAGTTTTAATGAGGCTCTTATTATACTCTTCGCTAATACTAAAACGAAGATATTTTGTCTTGCATTTGATCGGCACATCTTTAAAAAATTGCTGCTGAAGGAATCACTACGTCCACATTTTATCCAAATCTCTCACAACGAAAAACATTTTGATACTATATATGTGGAAATAATTGGTTATGGAACTTTAATAACATAATATTTGAAACCGCCACCCCAAACACCTACAAAACGATATGCAACATGCGTAGTGGATGTGGGGGTGTGGTGTTGGTAGGGAGATACCAGTGAAGTAAAAAAATGGATGCCTCTCGTTTTTGTGTACACCCTAAATCACAATTTTAATAATGGGGTGGGGGTAGTAATGAGGGTGGCTAATACCAACAAATTTTCTTGGAGAGACCTTAACTTCTCTTATTTATACTAAATACCAATTTTATGGACTCTTATATGCTTGATTTACCTTTTTACCCCCCAACCCTTCAACGGAATAAGATCAAAACATAATCTAATTCCAGATTTCGTTTAAATACAGACGTGTACCAAATTTCAAGTCAATATCTCAGACGGTTCCAGAGTAATCGTACGCACAAAAAAAAGTTACAGACAGACAGACCGACAGACGGACAGACAAGACCGACAGACAGTCAGTCGAGAATTTTTTTTTCGCTAAAACTTAAAATCAAACAATAAAAATTTTCCATTTTTTTTGCGTTACCTACTATACTTCCACTAAATGTGGAATTGACGCTCATAGAGAAAAAAAATCATTGTGCTAGTAAACGAATTCTGAACAACTTTGAAATTTTCGAAAATGTCCATCTGAGTGTCTATCCGTTCATCCATCCGTCATGTATTTTACAAGCTCGGTAACTTTAGAAAGAAAAGTCCAATTGTATTGAAATTTTGACAGTAAGTTAGTTATTTTTGAACAAAATCGATCGGTAAATAAAAAAGTTATTAATTATTCATATTTAACTTATTTGTACAGTTTTTCGTAAAGTAGTAGATAAATTTCATAAATAATGTATACAATTTTTTTCGAGAAACTCACTCGGACATGAATGTCATCTTTTGATGTATTTTCCTGCAAGTTTTCACAAGGCTATGATGTCATCAATATTTTTTTTTAATCAGTAACCGCTATTTTTGTTACGGAATTTGAAGTAGCGCATTTTTTTTCAATATAATACGGTAAATATTGATGTAGCATGTGGAAATTTTTAATAAAAATTAACCTCAAATTTCAAAATAAATTATATGTTCGAATTGCGCTTCGCTCGCAGCCTGCCAGTAACCAAGTTGATAGAGGTTTTTTTTAATGCTTTCGGCGATAAAAAGCTGAAATTGTCATCAAAGGAATGTTTTTTATTTTTTGTTCCTGAATGTGAAGAGGGAAGGGCAATTTAGTGGCCAGCCAGATCACCAGATCTGATGCCCCTCGATTGCTTTCTTTGGGGATGCCTTAAAAGCAGCGCATAATGATGGTTATTACTCGTGAGGGTGATATTTGCGCCACGAGCCGAAGGTGAGTGCCGTAAATCATCTGAGTGTATAATAGCAATTGTACGTGAGCAGAATACTATACTTTTACTATACAATTTTTTTGTTTAATTTTTTTTTCAAATTGACTAGGCATATATGGAAGTTTATGAAAGTTGGAAATCGTAATTTGATAAGCTAGTGTAGGATTAGAGCAACGACATCCCAATAAGAGAAATAGTATGGCAGCTGACACTTCGTCGCACTAAATTATAAACTGGTATTTCATAATTAACTTATGTAAAATAAATGAAGTGCAAAGCGGTGTTAAAATCGAATAAACATAATAATTTACACTTATTAGTAGTTCAAACTTAATCTTAATCTACATCTCATTCGAGGAGACAAATAATTTGTAAGTTGATGATTTATACTAGTGTATAACTGTTCCTACGTATAGTTTACTAGATCTTGACATGGAAAGGTGGTACTTAAAATTCTTCGGAGAAATGATGAAATTTTCTCATTTCAAAATCGTATTTAGATTGACCAACATGTTACAATACAATGCAGCATATAAATATCATTAATTTGTTAAAAATTATTGTCGTTCACTTATATTTATTGTTCGATTTTATTGTTGTTTTCATTGGAATCCCACAACCATGAATTCCTTAAATTTTTGTTTCATAACGTTTAATACGTCTGTATATGCATATATTTTACTACCGTTTTGCATATTTGTTGCGAAATACATCGTCAATACGATTCATTAAATTAATATGTTTATTACTTATTTATTACCGATTTATAAATTTCATTAATTCCTTGTTTTGACACGTAAAATTTAAATTTTATACTACTTCATACATTTTATTACCAATGTAAATATTAGACCTGCAGTTATACAACAAAATTATGATTTTCGTGATAATTAAATTATACATTTATATGCAGTTAATTTGGAAGTTACATAAAATAACTCACGTCTTTCCTAGAATGTGGGGAAAATTACTAGGTATCATATATACAAATACTAAACAGTTTTGCTTGCTGATGACACATTTATAAAATTCTTGATTTTTGTTGACGTCATTGTACTGCAGTATTATATTTTTCAGGAGCATTCCACTTTCATTATATCACTATAAAGGTATAGTCTTTTTTCTAAGAGCCGGTATTTATTACTTCCACATCCAGTGGAAGTATAGTAACGACAAAATTTTTTTAAAAGTTTTTATTGTTCAAATAGGCTTAGAATGTCATGAAACGTCGAGATTTCAAGTTTGAGCGAAAAAAAATTTTCTGTCTGTCTGTCGGTCTGTAATTTTTTTGTGCGCACGTTTACTCTGGAACCGTTTGAGATATTGACTTGAAATTTGGTACACATATGTACTTTAACGAGATCTAGAACTAGATTATTTTCATCTTGTTCCGTCGAAGGGTTGGGGGGGTAAATTTCGGTAAATTTGGAGTAAATAGGTAAATCAAGCAGGTAAGAGTTCATAAAATTGATATTTAGTATAGACAAGAGAAGCTAAAGTCTCAAAAAAATTTTGGCATTACCCCCCCACCCCATTATTAAAGGGGATGAAAAAAATGTGATTTAGTGTATGTACACTCCCACCCCCTGTCACCACCCCCACCCCACTACCGATGTGGGGTATCGTTTTATGGGTTTTTGGGGTAGAGGATTTCAAATATTATATTATTAAAGTTCCATAAACAAATATTTCCAGATACAACATTTTTTCGTTGTGTGACTTGGATAGAAAATCCGGATGTGGAAGTAGTGATTCCTTGGGCAGCGGTTTCTTAAGAATATAAGTGAAACTAACGTAATGCTGTATTTATATTTGTTTTAAGTAATAAACTTCAATAAAAATGTATTGATACAAATTGGAGAATATTATTTGGGTATTAAACAAATCACAACTTACACACTTTTTTATTTATTATGAAATTACGTATTTCGTATTACTGACGAACTACTATTATGGTCAAAACTGTCCCAGAATAATATCCCATCACAGTTATGTATTACTTCCACATCCAGTGGAAGTATAGTAACGACAAAAAAATTTTTAAAAATTGTTATTGTTCAGATAGGCTTAGAATGTCATGAAACGTCGAGATTTTAAGTTTGAGCGAAAAAAAATTTTCTGTCTGTCTGTCGGTCTGTAACTTTTTTGTGCGCACGTTTACTCTGGAACCGTTTGAGATATTGACTTGAAATTTGGTACACATATGTACTTTAACGAGATCTAGAACTAGATTTTCATTTTGTTCCGTCGAAGGGTTGGGGGGTAAATTGGAGTAAATTTGGGGTAAATAGGTAAATCAAGCAGGTAAGAGTTCATAAAATTGGTATTTAGTATATACAAGAGAAGCTAAGGTCTCAAAAAAAATTTTGGCATTAGTCACCCCCATTACCACCCCCACCCCATTATTAAAGGGGATGAAAAAAAATTGTAATTCAGTGTGTGTACAAGAACCAGAAACCTCAAAATATTTTTTCATTTCCTCCACCCCCACCCCACTACCGATGTGGGATATCGTTTTATGCGTTTTTGGAGTAGAGGATTTCAAATATTATATTATTAAAGTTCCATAAACAATTATTTCCACATACAAAATTTTTCGTTATGAGTGACTTGGATAGAAAATCTGGATATGGAAGTAGTGATTCCTTGGGCAGCGGTTTTTTACCTAGCTACGTCTCGTACAAGTATCTTAAAATTCTCGCCCATGTATGTAATATGCAACAATCACAATGCAATCTGTGGTAATGTATTACCAAAGACATTAATTTTTTAAATTATTTTGCTTGTTTTTATTTATTCTCTTTATACAGTTCCGCCAAATAGTCTGCATCATTGGGAAACTATCTTGTTATTGACTTTCTGAAAAAATTTATTTTTGGTAAAAGTTAGTTAAGTTTTTCGAAATTTTTAAATACAAATCGTTAAGTGGAACTCTTTTTAAGCGATTTGTGTAAGAAAATTACGAAAAAGTTAACACTAGAAAAAATGAGAACAACTATGCACCAGGAAATTCAGCATTTTTCCCAAAATACTTATTTGGTCAAGAAAGTACTGCTAAAAGTTCTTCAAAGTGGATTTTAATCCATTATTTAGGCTGAAGCTATTAAATAGAGATAATTATTAATAACAGAAAACTATTTGAAAATATAGTTCAGGAATTATGCGTAAAAAAGTGGAAAATTTTTATTTTTAAAATAGAACCCCCAAATTTGATATCTTGATATAACTTTGCATTATAAGCAACGCTTTAAATAGCGTTTTTCGATATCTTCAAAAATAAAGGTAGTTTACAAACAATTAAAAAAATAATAATTATCCGACCTATGCGCCAGGACTAAAACACATTTGTGCAGCTCCCTTTTCGTTTGAACATAAAATTTTTCAGAGAGTCATATGGTGCAGACTTTTTGGCGGACACTGTATACATAGTGTTAAAGAAGGTTTTTCTTTTTCTGTCCTGTTGTCTTCCATAAGTAAAGCTCTGTGATACATTATTTATTTGTATACATTTGTGTTTGTTAAAATAATTTTAGTAGAAATTTACTGTATCTCCGTATCCCATAGTTGGGTTAAGTACCAGTTAGATGGTGTAATAAATAAATAAATAAACAAGCTAAAAACGTACTCTTCGCCTGTTCACTGAACTTTTTATATAATTGTTACACATTCTATAGGATACTCTTCGCAGTTTTTTGTAAATAATGTTAGTTTTAGACATTTTTAACTTTATAGTACGAACTTAGTTGGTAAATTAAAGTAAAAATAAAAAAAACATACCAAACCCCACTTGGGTTTCGAACCCGGGACCCTCGGATTCCGAGTCAATTTCAATTAAAAGCGTAAAAACTACACCACCACCTTACACGTAGAAAAATGTAAATTTTTACATTATAAGACACGAGCTGAAATCATATTTTCATGTATATTACATTATGAAATGTATATTTGTAAAATATATAAATATTTAGATATTAAAATGAAATATCATTCCACCAGATTTCTATTCAATTACAAAAACATAAAAATCAAAAAATTTTTTTTTCAAATTTAAATCATTAATAACATTTTTATTTACCGATCGATTTTGTTCAAAAGGGTTCTTCCTCTAGCTAACACTAACTTACTGTCCAAATTTCAATACAATCGGATTTTTCTTTCTTGAGTTATCGTGCTTACAAGAAACGTAACGGACGGACGGACAGACGGACATTTTGTAAGTTGTTCAGAATTCGTTCACTAACACAATGATATGAAACTTTTTTGTCTGCCAGCGATATTTACGGTTTTAGAAATGTGCCGATCAAATACAATATACTCTTCGTCATCGTATTTGCGAAGAGTATAATAACAAAAAAAAAACACAATCTAGAGTTGCGCTAACTGAGACCTATAATAATACGTGTGACAATATTAATCGAAATCAATTGCAATCGCCATCGTGACTCAAAATTTCATAAAATACTGTTTTTTTTTTTTTTTGAAAGGCGACGATTTGATAATAACTCACCCACAATGCTCTGATACCATTCCTAGACTTATCTAGGGATGAACTTAGACTTTACACAACCGGCACGTGTCACACGCACACACGAACAACACATGAAGGCAAATGCAAAACTATAAATGGCAAAAATCATTTTTGGTAGGAATACTTTTATAATACTTCAGAAATTAATTGTCATTTCTATAAGTACATCTAGACGCCATTGATAAGCGTAATACCCATTAGACAAAAAAAAATTTCTAGCCGAGTCGTCTTTCTGAGTTCCGTCGTCGGGATGTGAAGACATGGTGCCGGTTCCATCCATTTGCATGTTTATTTGGATATGTTATAATGTTATAAACAGCTTAACACAAGTGCTGCTTCTTATACTATGTACGAGGTTTTTTTAACTGGTTGATTAATTTCAATGACCTTATTAATAGTTGCGGCTTGTTTACGGTAGACGATATATTTTCTTTTTTTTTTCGGTAGTGATTGAATGAAGTGCGTCTATAATGGCACCTACGTTTATCACAGAAAAGAAATATATTCTATTAGCGCTTAGAGTGAGAAGCTAATAAATATCTAGTCGCTTTATTTTTATGTTTATTTTTATTTATCAATAACAATGCTCATGATAGAATAGAAAAAAATACAAAAGACAAAATCACATATCTGTGTCTATTTTATTAGTAGCTTTGATGATAGATACATCGCTTAATCGTCGCCTTGGTTCGACAAGGTTCTATCTGTGTCAACCATGATTTTAAGTTAAATGAGGGCGAATGTTCCGCCAACTGTAATAACTAAGCTTAATCCAGTATTCACTGGCAAAAATTACAGGTCTCTTCAAATAACTATCCAACAGAGCGGTCTGCAATTTTCAGGATAGAAAGAAATTTATGTACAGAAACCTTTAAAATCAAAATATCAATGTCGCAAAAAGTGCAAATAGAAACTTGTGGAACCAAGGCGACGTAATATCAATCGGACAAAAACATTGTTTTTTATGAAAATTGCATTACCAAAAATTTTTGAAAAAAAAAAAATTGAACCGCCGTTAAATAAGTTCGATAAAATTATGAAACAATTTTCACAATCAGTCATTTAATTGGATTTATTGCTTAGAGTGGAGTCCTTTTAAGCCAAAATTTTTTGAAAATGGATGTAGCTGAAAGAAGCGATTTTTTTTAAGGCATTAGTCGGGCCCCATGGGTTATGAAAATGCTATTCATTGTGGTCAGAAATCAGGGGCATAACTGTCTAGGGCCCCTATAATACAAAATGGTTGCCGTGCCTGATTTTTTGAATTTATTTTTTAAAAATCTCCGGTTCGATTGGTCCTATCAGAACGTTAAGGTCTCAAAATCTTTGTTTCTGAAAGGGCAAGAAAGAGTTGGAAAGTTCAAAAGTTTAACATAACCTCAAGGAACCAAGATACATGCGTTAACGAGTCATTTTACTTCCACATCCAGTGGAAGTATAGTAACGACAAAAAAATTTTTTTAAATTTTTATTGTTCAGATAGGCTTAGAATGTCACGAAACGTCGAGATTTTAAGTTTAACTTTTTTGTGCGCACGTTTACTCTGGAACCGTTTGAGATATTGACTTGAAATTTGGTACACTTATGTACTCTAACGAAATCTAGAACTAGATTATATTTTCATCTTGTTCCGTCGAAGGGTTGGGGGTAAATTGGGGTAAATTTGGGGTAAATAGGTAAATCAAGCGGGTAAGAGTCGATAAAATTGGTATTTAGTATATACAAGACAAGCTAAGGTCTCAACAAAATTTTGGTATTAGCCACCCCCATTACCACCCCCACCCCATTACTAATGGGGATGAAAAAAAAATGTGATTTAGTGTGTGTACAAGAACCAGAAACATCAAAATATTTTTTTACTTCATCCACCCCCTATCTCACCACCCCGCTACCGATGTGGGGTGTCGTTTCATGGGTTTTTGGGGTAGAGGATTTCAAATATTATATTATTAAAGTTCCGTAAACAATTATTTCCACATACAAATATTTTTCGTTGTGTGGATGTGGAAGTAGTGACTCCTTGGGCAGAGGTTTTTCAACTGTCTTCTATTACTCGGGTTCTAGTACACCGATTTTGATGTTTATGAATGTCTTTCTTTAAAGGCGAGGTACAAGGCATCTCGGGATAACTGATCGTGAGCATTCGCAATTCTAATTTTCAACTGAAGATCTTTCTTAAAATATTATTATCCACATAACAATTCAGGGTCGTCAATGCACTCATCTTGACGTAAGCAGAAATCACATTTATAACGTAAATACCATATGCATATTAAAATGTATTCACAAAACACAAAGTAATTAAAGTAAATGCCAGAGATCACTTTTCAGTATCAAATTACCCACTAGATGAATAATTTATAATGAAATCAAACCTTTCAGCAATGTCCTGAATTTAAAATTTATACGTCTATTAAAAAAACAATATTATTAACATTCTCAGCAATTAAACGTCTTCGAGCAAGAAAGCGCCGTCTGGCGCCACTTAAACAAGATCTTTAAGGAGTTGTATGTCGAATTACTGAGAATTTTAACAGATTTAATATTTTTAATGGTACTATATTAGTTTTCTTGCGGTTACGGTCGATGATTCATGTTAAATGTCTTCTTGGAGTGACAAATATTACTATTATTAGTGGATGTGGTAAAATGATAGCAGTGCAAGTCTAAAAACTTTCTCTTTAACACATTTTTATATCATGATTATACCTCAAGACGAGACATTTTCTATGGGACCGTCTGGTTTTGATTCTAGACATTTCTAAAAACGACGCACACTTACTTGTTGCGGCCAAAAAAATTCAAATGGAAGTAACCTATTTTTGCAATTTTGACCATAGGCACGGCACAGTCATATACTACTTACATGTAAATTAGATATTTTAGAAGAAGTAATTTATAAAGTAATAATATTTGGGATGCGTACTCTAGATGGGGTTAGAAATAGATACCCGAAAAGATCCCTCCAATTTAAGGGTGGAACGTCCTTTTTCTTGCAAAAAACTACTCCAACGGGGACTTAACGCTGGTTTTTCACTTTTATCTTGTAAACCGTTCGTCGGAAGAGAAAAAAAGTATAAGAAATGAAAAATTTGTCATTAAATTCTGCATAAAAAATATCATATTAACCTTGTAGCTTATTCGCACCTATTTCGCGCTAACAGCGTCCGAACAGAGGGGTAGTTCGGGGCGCAGAGGTAAAAATCGATCCTATTCCAAGTTTCACAGCTTCTTTAACAAGAAAAATGCTCAGGAATGAATTTATAGAGCGGAATTTTCTCTATAAGATGCATATATAGCGGGTTTTGACGCATGTGATTTTTATGTACTTTTTCCTTTTTCCACAATGCTGTGTTTTTCAATTTGTGCTAGAGCTCTCCGTGCGTTTTTTTTAAGGTGATTTCCTATTCCACTAAAATTCTTTCGAATTTTACTCATTAAGGAGTTCCTTATCGACGAACTCTTCTTTGAATTCAGAATTTAAACATCCTTGCCCATGGCAATTAGAGCACATTGTTGAGCAGCGCAATCCAACCTTGACAGAGCTGCATCGTTTTCTGCAACCCTTTTTGCAGCTGCAGGACATTAGCTTTAGGGTGGAAATTGGTGCTGGTAACTCGGTGGTATAAATGTTGCCTACTTTCTTCCAACTCCATTCCGTTGGTTCCAAGTTTTCTCCTCGCCAAGTATGAATTTGGAGGAATACTCTGTGAGAATGTTGACGTAATGCCTCAGATGTTGGTGGCAGTCTTGGTAGAATCCCGGCAGTACTTGACCGAGTAACTTATTAAAGATAATGAATCTTTGATGATTGAAAAACCAGCGTCCCCGTTGGGGGTGGTTTTTTGCAAAAAAAAGGACGTTCCTCCCCTAAATTTGGGGGGAACTTTTCGGGTATCTATTTTTAACCCTATCTAGAGTACGCATCCCAAATATTATTACTTTATAAATTATTTCTTCTATTCACTGTTTTTTAATTTAATTTGCGTGTACTAATAACTGTATCGTTGACTTAAATATGTTTGGTCCTGATATGAGACAAGGGGGTTCTTTACGGTCATCTCTTAGACTATAATATAAAAAAATCTTGGGGCATTATTAAAAGAAGTCTTTTTGTTGTCAGTGTTAAAAATTCCATTTTAAGCACCAGCATTAGAAATGGTGAGTTTATTATTCAAACTCAATAAAAGTTTCCAACATCTTTTAATTTTAAAAAAATCTTGTAAACACCTAGTAAATTCAGAAATTCAGAAATTCGACAACGTCGATAGCGAGTCAATTCCAACTGAAATCTTGACATATTTATTATTCATATAATATGTAATAAAGAGTCGTCTACATTCATGTCCACTGGAAAAAGGACTATACAGGGTGTTTCATTAATAATTGGTCATACGCTATCTGGAGCATCCTTAGTCCAAAATATGAAGATTTAACTAAGAACACCTCGATAAAATGTGCTTCCTTCCAGAGATACAGGATGTTAAAGTTGAAAGCTGAAAAAATATTTTCACATATTATTTTAAAATTACTTAATATTTCTTTGCCATATTTGGTAGATGTTGTTAGTGTCCAAGATGCATAATATCAGCGAAAAAACTGGTTCTTCACTATTGCCAGGGGTTCATGGTAGGGAGAGGCCACTGGCCAAATATTTGTTTTCTTGGTTTTCTTTTATTTTTCAATAATTTTTACGTAAACAAGGTACTCTTAAAACATTGCTCTAGAGTGCCTATTTCTCGAGATATTTGAATTCGAAAAAGCTTTGAAAATAAAACAATACGTTTTGTAGGTAGTAATAATTTATTTTAATAAATGTTCAAATTGGGCTCCATTGACTTCAATGCATTTAAAAAATATGTTAGTCTGGTTTCTCATAAAATTAGCAGCATTCTGTATTTGTTGCCATAATTCCTGACGACTGTCAATCACTTGCGCATAAACTAATGATTCCATATGCCCCCAAAAGTTGAAATCTAACGGATTTAAATCTGGGCTACGAGGTGAAAAAGATCAGTTTGAAGAAATTCTAAATATGAATTGCCGTTCAAATTTGTTGGTAGTTCATATGGACCCAACAAACTATCTCTGAAAAAGGCCACACCACACATTAATTTTACTTCCACATCCAGTGGAAGTATAGTAACGACAAAACAATTTTTATTGTTCAAATAGGCTTAGAATGTCATGAAACGTCGAGATTTAAAATCTGAGCGAAAAAAAATTTCTGTCTGTCGGTCTGTAACTTTTTTTGTGCGCACGTTTACTCTGGAACCGTTTAAGATGTTGAAATTTGGTACACATATGCACTTTAATGGGATCTGGAACTAGATTATATTTTCATCTTATTGCGTCGAAGGGGGGTAATATGAGGTAAATGGGGGTTAAATAGATAAATCAAGTAGGTAAGAGTCCATAAAATTGGTATTTAGTGTATATAAGAGAAGCTAAGGTTTCAAAAAATTTGTTGGCATTAGCCACCCCCAATACCATCCCTATCCCATTATTAAAGGGGATGAAAAAAAATGCGATTTAGTGTGTGTACAAGAACCAAAAGCTTCAAAATATTTTTTTACTTCTTACACAGCAACGCACAGTAACTAGGACTCGAAACTATCTTTTTTCACACGATGTGTGCAAAAATCCAAAAACACATTTCTGTCATGTTTTTCACACAGTCCTGTTAAAAACAGAACTGACACCTTTTATTTGTATTTTTTGAAGTAGGCTAGCTAGCCTATTCGGATTCAATCACAAACTGTCTCATTTGCGTGAAAGGATTCGTTTTCGAAACTTGCTTAAAATACTATTTTCTATCAATTTGATATTAATGCAAAAAGTTTACAAAATAGTTGCAACTTTAACAGATTATGTTGGTAACTAGCTATATTTAACAAATCTCAATTATATTTTTTTAATCTTTGATATGTACGGCTAAAACTTCGGAATAATGTCATATTGAACGGATTTCGTTCATTTTTGGCAGTATAACAGTAAATGCTTCACAGAAAAGCTTCTATATTGTGCGGGGGGCTTGCTAATTTATAGGGGGTGGCACCCCGAGAGGGGGTGACACTTAAAAATATATATATATATATATATATATATATATATATATATATATATATATATATATATATATATATATATATATATATATATTTATTGGAGCGGAAGTAGAATCAAATTTTAAGGTTCTATGCAATTTTTCACATAAATTGAGAGTTTTTAAGTTATAACGACTTCAAAATGGCGATTTTAGCTTAAAAAAAAAGGTATTTCCAAACGGCTTTTGTCAAGTATCTCGAAAAGTATTACTTTATCGAAAAAATGTTACAGACCGATTACAGAAAGTGCAAACGGAATTAATTATATTTTTTGTTTATTGATGTAGGATTAATAATTTCGGAGATATCTAAGTTTACATTTGGCATCCAAGTGTTCATAAGATAATTATTTAGAGTTAGAGTTAAATATCTCAGAAACTGTGACTCCTACGTCAAGGATGCTAATAGGTAGAATAATAGGTTATTAATTAAGCTTTCAACAGTTTTTTTAATTTGTTTCTGTAGCATAAAAGCAAAGAAGTTATGACCGAAGCAATGTGCGTCTACACATTTTTTTAATAACAACGTCGCTATTTTGTTACTGTAATTAGCCAGTAATTAAAAAAAAAAAGGAATTTCAAACACTATTTCTCATTAATATATAGCATGACGTAGATGCTCAAATTTTTTGGTTTGTATACAGCACTTTGCTTTAGAAAAAAATAGAGTTTAAACTATAAAGGTATTTTCGATAAAACGTAATTTTTTTCTCCTCTTCCAAATATCTCAATAAATATTAATTTTATTGAAAAATGGGTAGAGACCAAAAATAAAGCTCACAAACTGATAATGAATTTCGCTCGTTTATTTATTTACATAGATTTAATAGTTTCGGAGATATGAAGGTTTACAAATGGCGTCCGAACGTTTATAAGACGAAAAATGCAGTTTAAATGTTAAATATCTCAGAAATTGTGACGCCTACGTCACGCATGCTAAGAAATGAAATTAAAGACAATTAATTACGCTTTCAAATTATTTTTTACCCGTTCCTGTAGCATAAGAAATAAAGAAGCTATGACGGAAGAATATGCGTATTTATATTTTTTTATCTAAGAAGGTCGCCATTTTGTTACTCTAATTAGCCAGTAATTTATAAAAATTATCTCAAATACAGTTTTTCGTTAAGATGTAGCATTACTTAAATGCTCAAACTTTTTTGCTCATTTAAGGCATTTGCTTTAGAAAAAAATGCATTTTAAACTTTAAAGGTAATTTCGAAACACTTGGATACCAAATATAAACTTAAATATCTCCGAAATTATTAATCCTACATCAATAAACAAACAATATAATTAATTCCCAGGTTGTACTTTATGTAATTGGTCTTTAACGTTTTTTCGATAAAGTAATACTTTTCGAGATACTTGATGAAAGTCGTTTGGAAATACCTTTTTTTTAAGCTAAAGCAATTTTGAAGTCGTTACAACTTAAAAACTATCAATTTATGTGAAAAATTGCATAGAACCTTTTTTTAAGTGCCACCCCCTGAGAGGGGGTGGCATTCACCCCCTATAAATTAGCAAGCCCCCGCACAATATAGAAACTTTTCTGTGAAGCATTTACTATTATACTGCAAATAATGAACGAAATCCGTTCAATATGACATTATTCCGAAGTTAAAACCTCTAGTTATTGTACTATAGAACACCCTGTGTAATTAATATTTTATAATTTGTAATATAGCATAATTTTGCAAAAAAACATACATCATGAGAAACTGATGCGTTTATAAAATATACATCGTGTATTTTTTGTTCGTTATAATTGGTTGCCCGATATGGCATCTTATTAATCAGGGGTATTACTAAAACTGGTTGACGAGATGTCGAGCTGAAACAGAGCCTTCTATCTTGATTATGTACGGGTTTAACAGCATTTAGGCCTGTCAGGCGCTCATTAGTCAAATTTACGAGGATAATCAAATAGCATGTTTGAAATATTACTGAATTAAAACAGTGTCAGATTATAAATATGTATAGAATTCTTTTATAATAACTTATAAATCGTTTAAGGTATATTTTTCTTGTCTCGATAGTTCTGAACGATAGTAAATTGATCCGTTTAATAACCGAGATGAAGATAAATACAATTTGAATAATTTGAAGGAAATAATAGGACATTTCAACAAAGTTGGCGTATAAATATAGGATTTGGAGCCCACAATAAACTTTTAGCAGATAATGAGATAAACAGAAATGTGTTATCGAGAAATCTAGTGGAAATGTGTAATTGAAATTACTAGGCGTTTGACTAGAGTTGGTTTAAAAAATCCCAAATACAAATTTGTTCAACAAAATTTGTCATTTCGTAATTCATGGTCCAAGATGTCCAAAAAATAGATATACAGGAAAAATTAATATTTTTTTAAATAACGTTCTAAAGGCTGTAAATCGTAAAATATTATTAATAAAGAAAAACAGTTTATAAACGTTTTAGTTATTTTGCAGCTATTTTTCTGGAAAAGTACCTGCTTTTTAAATAATATTTTTTTAAAATTCGAGTTGCTGTAATTTTAAAACAGTTCAACGTGGAAGAAAATTATTTAAACAAAAGAGTTTTGAAATCTTATGACCTACAATATTGACAATAACCAGTATAGGAGCAACGAGGACAGAGATAATTGCAAAAATTTGCAGCGAAGCACAAATTTTCACCATTCTGAAGGCTGTAAATCGTAAAATATTAATTCTAGGGAAAATAGTTTAAATAAAAGTTGTAGCTATTTTCATTTCACACAATATTGGTAATACCTAATATTAAGGTAGAACTAACAGGAAAGGAAATAATTCAGAAAAACATATTTTGACTGTCATTTTTTCAACATGGCGGTCGTAGCGGACACGATATTTTTGTGGAAAACATCAATTAATGATTGGGGAAAGTCCCACTATAGTATAAAAAAAATCTTGTAAATGACAGATTGACTGTACCAAGTACTTACATTTTACATCAAAAATATTTGCACATTATTTTGTGACAGAAACTTAAAGCATGTAACGGTTAAAAATATATTACTTCTACATCCAGTGGAAGTATAGTAAGTAATGCAAAAGAAATTTTGAAAATTTTTATTGTTCAAATAGGCTGAGAATATCATGAAACGTCGAAATTTTAAGTTTGAGCAAAAAAAAATTCTGTCTGTCGGTCGGTCTTTCTGTAACTTTTTTTGTGCGCACATTTACTCTGGAACTGTTTAAGACATTGACTTGAAATTTGGCACAAGTATATATTTTAACGAGATCTGGAACTAGATTATATTTTGATTTTATTTCGATAAATTGGAGTAAATAGGCAAATCAAGCAATAAGAGTCTGTAAAATTTGTATTTATGTATATAAAAGAAGTTAAGGTCTCAAAAAATTTTTTGCCATTAGCCACCCCATTACCTACTGCCCACCCATTATTGAAGGTGATGAAAAAAATAAAATTGTGATTTAGGTGTGTACAAGAACTAAAGGCCTGAAAATATTTTTTTACTTCATCCACCCCCACTACCACCTCCTATTTTTTAGGTTATGGATGAATATTTATGCCTCGTTACGTTATATGCTTGCAAATAATATTGAATATTCAATAATATATTTTTTAAATTAAAATTATATAGAAGCTGTTTAAAAAAAATAAGAGAAACGGATACTCTTCCAGAAAAACAGCCGCCATTTTGTAATGACTAGCTTTAGAGGGTTTTCATTCATCTCATTTGAAAGAAGATAAAAAAACGAAACTTTTTAAAGAAACAAAATTCTAGAACCAAAATGACAGTCTGTCAAATTTACTTGTTCTTAGGACCTTTAAGGTTACGCATTTTCTGCTTCTTAACATATGTATACCGTTTTGAAATTAGGTTCACTTTAATACTGGCAAGGGGCGCCTCTCTCCTTTGTTGGTTATTTAGAGGGCTAAAAGGTGTGGATATAAAGGGGGTTGTAAAATTGCCCCCTTCCCCATTTATTTTTCTTACTTTTTTTTCTCAGAAGGATTACGCTTGTTATGTGCTGCTTTGCGCCTCAAAATAATTGGTTAGCGCTCCATTTGTTTTCGAGTTATTAACAACTGAAAGTGGGGGGAACTAAGTTAACGCTTTTTTTGGCCTCATTAACAACGATATTCTAAAATAGCCTTAAATTGTAATGAATCGCGTGAATTTGTAACTAACTTGCAACAAAACTTTCAAACGTCTAAGTTGACTGGTGCATAACTAAGTACATTATTTTATTAATTATAACAATTTGATTTAGTCAAATTAGTAGAGATATTATAACCAGACATTCCACATCCAGTTGAAGTAACGGCAAAAAAAAAATTGAAAATTTTTATTGGTCAAATAGGCTTAGAATATCATTAAATATCGAGATTTTAAGTTTGAGAGAGAAACAATAAATTTCGGTCTGTCTGTCTGTCTGAAACTTTTTTGTGCGCACGATTACTTTGGAACCCTTTGAGATATTTACTTGAAATTTGGTACACGTATGTATTTCAACGAGTCTGGAATCAGGTTATATTTTCATCATATTCTGTTGAAAGGTTGTGGGGTAAATTGTGGTAAATGGGGGTAAATAGGTAAATCAAGCAGGTAAAAGTCCATAAAATTGGTATTTAGCATATACAAGAGAAGCTATAAGGTCTCAAAACATTTTTTGGCATTAGCCCAACCCCATTTTAAAGGAGGTGAAAAAAATTAAATTGTGATTTATTGTATGTGTGGAAGAGGCAAAGGCCTCAACATTATTTTTACTTCTTTCACCCCAACTGCCACCCCCCTAGCACCACTACCACCTCCACTACTGATGTGGCATTTAGTTTTATGGGTTTTTAGGGTAGATGGTTTCAAATATTATATTATTAAAGTTTCATAAACAATTATTTCCACATAGTGAAGTGCAGATATAGTATTCTCATTGTAAGAGACTTGGATAGGAAGTCTGGATGTGGAAGTAGTGATTCCTTTCTTATTTGATTTTGATCTCATTTTTTTCAAATTTTGATTATCAAATACCTGTATAAAAAAAGTTTAATAAGCACCGAAACCGAAAAAAAAAAAAAATACAGTATACCGTTTCATAGCACGCACATCTCAAATATCGAATAAAATAAGTCTATTTGTATGTCTATAGACTGTTCATTATAAAAAATGATTACTTTTGTTAGACCCACAATTTTTATTTCAAATTTGGGACATAGCATCGTAAACTATTCCATGTTAAAATTGAAAAATGCACGTTATACAGGGTGATCGCTAGAGGCGTGTAAACTACCACGTTTTTAAAAACTATGTTTTATTTTAACAAGACGACATATCAGTTTGTTTATTTATAAGCGACCAAAACGTAAAGACTAATGTATCTCTGCTCTAAATGTAAGTGGAGCATTAACTTTTTTCAGTATTCTTTTTCTTTATTTACTTTCATAATTCATTGTAAAAAAGTTCAAAAACAAAAGTTATAGACATGTATTTTCCAAAAATCATATGAAAAAACAAGTCGCAAGTCGCGTTTAGGAAATATGAACTGCACATGAACTGAACTTAACTTGGGTTTTTTACAAAATACTCAAAAAAGTTCTCATTTCTGGAACGCGACTTTCAATTGGTTTTCTCCCAATAATATATTCCAAACAGCAATAACTATGTTCACAGATGATACATCAATGGTAGTAATACCTGCTGATATCGAAAATTGCTTATATACTGTAAATCAGTTTTTCTTTCTTCTTGCGTATTGTGTTGAGTTAAGTATTTTTCAATAAGTGACTATTTTGGGATGCAAATTTTTTAACCATTTTGAGTTTTAATTTTATATATTTTGAACTTCTTTTATGATTGCTTCACAAAAAATACGTGTTCTTGGAATTGATCCTAGCCCGTAATTAATGAACCCCATTACCTTTTTAAAAACATATCTATATTAAATCAATTATTTAATAGAAAAAAAAATCTTCAAAGTCGACTATGGCACTCGATGTGTACTCGGTGTTAGGATGTTTTAAAGTCGAACCCAATTATATAGACTTAAAACGTTTCGAGCGTTGACAAATTTAATTACATGTCTTAGCAGAATTGTCTGAAATTCTTCACCCAGCCATCGCCAAAATGTCTTATTCCACATTAGACCACCCATGTTTGTATAGCCCAATATATCAACCTATAATTATTACATCTGCCGTCTAATACCCCAAAACCTAATTGCAGCTACCGCAATTATAGCCATTATATTTTAGCACATAATTTTTCGAGAAAGCATTTCTAGAAATGTATTAATTAAAATACCCAAAACTATAAATTAAATAATGAATGGGCGCACGTCGACCTAATACAATAATAGGGTCTATTACAGATCCGTTCCAGTGGGCTTAGGCGTCATATTGTGAATGCGATAATGGGTATCTGTTCAAAATAGGTGGCCATGGCAACCTGTGATTGCCGGCTGCTAATATCCATATGTCCTTTGTGGAAACGCATAATCTAGACACCTTTGGTCATTCCAGCTGACAATATTTTCCGAAAGTACCGCCGTAATCCTTAAATCTTCACTCAATAATCGTATTATGGACAGATTATTTTATTGTGTTTAAACTGTATAAAAGGATCAGTAAATCAGCGTTTATATAGAGCTTTTCACTGTGTCATTCACTTGACTATGTGTACACGGCCATTTAAAGCGGCAGTTAAAGGGATTATACTCTATTTTGTTTATTCAACGTGGAAAGTAAGTGACAAGATGACACTTTCCAAGTGAATTGTTCGTGATTTAGGGCGTAAAAGAAATATACAGGGTGTTCCCTAATGACGTGTTAATATTTCAAGGTGTGATTTTTTGGGTCATTTTATGAAGAAAATTTCATATGAACATATGTCCGCAACAGGAGTGTGTTGAATTTTAAATAGTTATTTTTAATATCTCAGAAAGTACTTTAAATATTATTTTCAATTTTGGTATGTGTTAATAGGATATAAAACCACATATCTTAGCTAGAAATAGTATATTTCATTAGGAGTCTGGATTTTTCCGAAGTCATGCAAGCACGGAAAAATCTATCTCTGGACGTGTAATGAACGACATTTTTTATTACACTTCTTTGAAAACGATAACATAGGAACAAAATATAACAAAAAAAGACCTACGAAAGAAACATGGAACATTTTTATTTTCATAAGTTATAGGAATAAAAAACATGTAACTACTAGAGTAAGAATATTGAAAATTAACTAACTAA